>OY730195.1:24710743-25046433 GCA_963422505.1 Pseudognaphalium luteoalbum | reverse complement strand
AAAGTTCACGATCAGCCAAAACCTGTTCACCCTTTGACACTAATTTGCAGTCGTTGAAGACGCGTAGAAGCATGGGTGTCGGAACTAATAATGAACGCTGATCTGGGGCGATATCCAAATTCAAATCATTCAAAAGAAGCTGAAAAAATCTCGGATACTGCAGCCACTTGTCTTTACCAGCTCGTACATTCTCAACCATATTTCCGAAGATGTATCCGCTAAAGTTGTAAGATTTGCTGTAAATCAGTGCCAACATCAAAGATAACGTGAGATGCCTGGCTGCATCATATCCACCTTTCCTCGGGGATAGGCAAACAATAACGATATGGCATAGATAAATCCATACCCTGCAGAGATATTGATTTCGGAAATCAGATAGCTGGTTTGCAGGATAACCCATCCTCTGAAGTCCACCGTAAATAAATGTCGTCTCAAACATGGTCGGCATCTCATGTGTATCGTTGAATAGAAGAACTCTACGAACAAAATCCTCAGTAATCTCAACCTCCTTACCAAACATTTTGGATAAAATGCTCGGCACATCACCTTGAGTTCGGATAAACGCATGATCATAGAACTCTTCGATCTGATTCATGTAGACCGGAGTAGATGCGGTGATAGCATAGTAAATCCTCGATCGTCGTAAAAACTCAATCATCGGTCTGAATGGAACTGAGTTCGCATGCGTTGACTCCAGGAATGCAATAATGTTGTGACGGGTGTTGGTGCGACGATAATAGTTTTGTAAAGTAGCCATCTGTAAGCTAAAATACGTAACAAAGATAACCAGAAACATTGTTATAGAATTAGCACAAATACGCAGAAAGTATTAAACAAAATTCTGTTTTAGGCGTCACTTGGGAAGTGACGCATGAACACTACCGACACTTAGGAAGTGTCGCAGGAAACAGTGTTCAAAATCAGAAATCAAGTATAGCGTCACTTAGGGTAAGTGATGCTATCAGGCGTCACTGGTGTAAGTGACGTGGCCAAATCATGCGTCATTAGATACGACACTTAAGAAGTGTGGGGACAAAATTATGCGTCATTTAGCATAGTGACGTTAACCTAGTGAGTCACTTAGGAAGTGATGGTATAAGTGTCGGTATAGACAAGGGCGTCACTAAGTGAGTCACTTAAGGAAGTGACGCATAGATGGGCATCACTCAGACGAGTGACGGGCCAAGCAATTGATACAGGCATATACGTCACTAAGAGAGTCACTTAAGAAGTGACGCAGTAAAAGGCGTCACTGAAGAAGTGAAGATATGGATTCTAAATTACCAAATAGCATCACTTAAAGGAAGTGACGCATGAAGTGACGCAACGATGAAGATCATCGTGTCATTGTTCATCCCCAGAAATCACATCGAACAAAAATTGGGGTTTTTGAATACTATAGCCACCACTATGTGAACATGATAAAAATGAGTGAAATACACCAATTATTAACAGAAAACATTAACTAATCGATCCTCAATTCGTGTGATTTCTACGAACCTTAAAAACCGTAACCCTAATAAACGATTAAAGCAAGTATACGTGATTAAAAGGGTTAAAGGTTATACCTAATGAAGCGTACGAGTGTAGGGAACAAGAATATCACGGCCGATTGCACGAACAAAGCTCGAAAATCCACAAACAAATCGAAAAACTTGCATAGTATAAGTGACACAGTACGAACAGAAGTGACGCTATATCAGAGTAAGTGACGCTAATTGAATGGTGAAAGTGATGGGGTTGAGTGTCGTTTGAAAGGATATTTATACCAAAACCCTAATGTACGTCACTCAACCCGACACTTGTAGCGTTACTCAACCTGACACTTGCAGCATCACTAAGGGCGTCACTTAGTAAGTGACGCATAAAGTCACTTAGTGAAAAATTTTAAAATTTTGAGATTTTTTCGATTATTTGCATGTAGATTTTGGTACCCAAATTTGAAGGTTGCTGTAACTTGGCTTTAACACAAAATAAAACTAACTAAGATAAAATATAGTAACACAAAAATTAATGCAAATTTATAAATACAAAATTAACACATTCTTTTTGGTGACGGAGTTGATTTAACCTGGTTAGGGATCATATCGGTATAACATGCAATTATTGGGAACAGTAAGTGTTATTTTGATCATCAGTATATTTGTCCACATTAAATTTACTTGGCATGACAAAAACACTTTTTATAAAAATTATTTCAAAATGATTATCAGTATATTTGTCCTCTTATACATGTTACACTCACATCTAGGAACTAATTTTATTACTATTCGTATGTATATTTCGTTGTGGTCCCCACCATAGATATACATCTGAACTTAAGGCATAGACCATGCTTCCATTTACAGAAAGAATATCAGAAAATCAATTTTAAGAATCAAGTCAGCGGTGACAGGTCTGTACTTACGTACAATAGAGCGACATAGCTTGATTCAGGTTTAAGCAAACCAGACTTGGTCAAACCATTTTGGCGACCTTGTTAGGTATCTTAATTTTAAAGACTTTGCAAGTACTTTGACTTGTGTTTGCTTAATTTTTAAGTATATATTTACAGAGACCAGGTCTATACTTACGTATAACAGAGGAAACTGTGAATATATACACCCAAATGATATCAAATAAACTTCTTTCACGAAAATATGTCAAGCATAAGTAAGATATTAAGACTTTTGTCATACATCTAATGATGTTATACCACTTGAAATAAACAATTATATATTAGGCTTCTTAAGAGATCTCAAAGAGTTTTGCATAACATGCCTACTAATATATCGTATGATGAAGACAACATTTATAAAAACTCTTTTCAACATGTCAGATAAATCTACCAACACATCCAAGATAAATCTTAAAATTCCATTTTGTGCATGTCACCCGATGTACTATCATATCCCAAGTTGTTATCTATGTGAATAGGAGTCATAGAAAGAAGTAACCCGTAATCACGCAGTTGATGCTGAATCCATAGAACCTGAGAGCAGCAACTGGCAGCAACAACGCACTCAGCTTCTGCAGTTGAAAGAGAAACTGTAGTCTTTTTCTTGCACTGCCACGAGACCAAGCGAGATCCGAGGAATTGGCATCCACCAGTGGTATACTTCTTGTCTATGCTGCAGCCGCCATAATCAGAATCCGAATAGGCAGTAAGAGCGAATGATTTCTCGTTTGAATACCATAGACCAAGATTGGGTCTATGTTTGAGATAACCAAAAATTTGCTTTACCGCCTTCATGTGAGACACCTTGGGTTTGGATTGAAAGCGTGAGCAGACGGATACCGCGAACATAATATCCGATCGAGAGGCAGTCAAATACATCAAAGAACCTATCATTGAGCGATAGTCCTTTTCCTTGCAATCTTCCTCATCCTCAGCAAGTCTAAGGTTGTGATTAAGTTCGATAGGAGTCCCATAGGTTTTACAATTGAGCAAGTCATATCTAGTCAACATGTCTTTGACATATTTTGACTGATGAATATAAATACCTTTTTCAAACTGCTCAACTTGCACACCTAAAAAGAATTTGAGCTCCCCCATCGCACTCATCTCAAACTCAGACTTCGTGATCTCCTCAAAGTGCTTGCACATTGCCTCATTTATAGAGCCAAAGATAATATCGTCCACATAAACCTGCACAAGTAACATATCTCTCGATCCCCAGTCTGTTCTTTACGGATGAACAGAGTACTGTCAATATTCCCTCGAACAAAGCCATGCTTGATTAGGTGAGTAGTTAGCCTCTCGTACCAAAGCCTCAGAGCTTGATGAATACCATATAACGCCTTGTTCAATTTGCAAACGTATTCTGGATGCTCAGGGTCTTCAAAACCTGGAGGTTGTTTAACGTACACATCCGTATCCACTTGTCCATACAGGAAGGCGCTTTTAACATCGAGTTGGTTAACACGGAACTCCTTGAAAGAAGCGAATGCAAGGAAGATACGAATAGACTCAAGTCTTGCCACAGGTTCAAAGACTTCATCATAGTCCAAACCCTCGATTTGACTAAAACCTTGAACAACCAATCGAGCTTTATTACGGATCACTATACCCCGATCGTCCATCTTATTTCGAAATACCCATCGAGTGCCAGTTAAGTGAGCACATTTGGGTAACGGAACTATATCCCAAACGTGTAGCTTGTTGAACTGCTGTAATTCTTCTTGCATGGCCTCGACCCAGGATGGATCTTTTAAGGCTTCATCAACCTTCTTGGGTTCAATTTGGGATAAATGACAAGAATTTATCCAAGCAACCAGATTCAACATTTCTTGATTTGGATTTTGTTTCACTTGTTGTCTTGTTTGAACCGCAGCATTATGATCACCAATAATATTATCGATGGGGGTGATCCTTGTGTACACGTGTCACTAGGATTACATCCGGCGCAAGTACTAACTCCAAATTGTTCATGTCCCCTTCAGTGGCAGGAACAATTGTAGTCTCAGGAGCAGTAGAACTTTCAGGTTGCACAGGTTGTTATAGATCCGCATCTTCTTCATCAGGAGCGTTAAAGTTGGTGAAGATAGTTTCTTCTTCTTCGGCTTCCTCTAAAGGAGGCATATTGGGATCATCAGGAAGATCTTTTGCATTAATCGTTCCTGAAGTTAAAGGAGCATTCGAAGGTGGGGTAATAGGAGAAGGTTCAGTTGTAGGTGATGGTGTGGGTGTTGGAGGTGATGGTGTGGGTGTTGGAGTAGGTGTTGATGTAGGTTTTGAGGTAGATGTGTCTTGACATAGAATGATGCCATGAAGTAGGGTAATCAACTCCTCCTCTTCATCATCTTCTTCGGGTATGTCGAAAGAGTTAAACACATCCTTATAATTAAACAACCAATCCGGACCCATTCTTTGAGGAGGATCCGTGTAACGCAAGCATTTTACCTCAAAATGCTCCTCCACCTGGTGTGTTGATTTAATGTAGACTCTTTTGTTTGGAGAATTAACTGAATAACCAAGAAAAATCCCTTCAACAGCTTTAGCTCCAAACTTTGAGACTTTTTCTTTTGGGATCATAATCAGACACGAACACCCAAACAGTTCTAGAAACTGCAGAGTTGGCTTACGGTTATTGAAAAGTTCATAACAGGTCTTGTTCTGTTTCTTAACCGTGAGCACTCGATTCAGAACGTAACAAGCAATACTGACTGCCTCAGCCCAAAATATGATAGGTAGCTTAGAATCAGCCAGCATAGTCCGAGCTGTCTCGATAATAGTCCTATTCTTGCGTTCTAAAACTCCATTCTGTTGAGGAGTTCTTGGAGCACTGAACTGATGATCAATGCCTTTCATGGCACAATATAACTCGAGAGTTGAATTCTTGAATTCAGTTCCATTGTCACTTCGCAGTCTCTTTACCTTTAGGTTGCACAGATTTGCCAACTTATCCAACAGGTACACCAAAATATCTGTTGTTTCACTCTTCGCAGCAAGAAAGTATACCCACGAAAATCTGGAGTAGTCATCGGTGACTACTAAGCAGTAAGATCGACCACCAATGCTCTTAGTGGAAATAGGACCAAAAAGATCCATATGTAAGAGCTCCAGTGGTGCAGCAATAGAATTCACTACCTTAGACTTATGGGACTTTTTGTGGAGTTTCCCTTTGTGGCATGCAATACAGTCATCTTTTAGAGCAAAGGACTGTTTTAGAACTCCGTTTACCAAATCATTATTTATGAGAAAATTCATTTTGAGAAAATGAATATGTCCCATCCGTCGATGCCAAAGTAGTGATTCCTTTTCCGAAGCCTTTGACAGGAGACAAGTGTATTCATCTGTAGTCTCCGCAGTTCGCATTTTCATCACGTAGGTATCGTTTCTCCGTGGCGCCCGCATAAGCACCCATTCTTTAGGGATAACGAAACCTGGCTTCAAGATCACACATTCTGTCTTTGTGAAAGCAGTGGTATAATCCTTATCACAGACTTGTGAAACACTCAGCAAGTTGTGAGTGAGTTGAGCCACATAGTTCAGATTCTCAAAGCTAACTTTCCCATTTGTTAGCGTTCCCTTTCCTGTAATTGTTCCTCCAGTATCTCCAGCAAAGGCAACATGTCCTCCGGCGTGTGGTTTAACATCCATCAAAAGAGACACATCGCTAGTCATGTGTCGTGAGCAGCCACTATCCATGAACCATTCACTATCTTTAACATGTTCTGACTGCTGCAACACATAAAAGTAAGGAGATTAGTGAGAAACGGTGACCCAAGCCTTTACAGACTTAGGTCTACCAAGGTCATCAACAATAATCACATCGGATAGAACTTTTTTTTCTTCAACAAATCAGAATTTTCATCTAATGTGTTATTGTTGATGACGGAAGAGTCACTAGCAGACTCCTTTCGTTTCCAAACTTTAGATTGTTCGGAAGTTGGTTTGGGAGCAATGTCGGGTTTTTGTTTTGGCAAAGGTTTTTGCCCAACATTACTTTACTTTTCAACAGGCTTAAGGAGAGTTGGAATAACGCCTATGTGGTGAAAATGAATTTCTATAAATAGAAGTTCTAGGCATATCTCTCCCATAGCGCTGATAAGAAAGCTTGGGACAATCACGAATTAAATGTCCCTGTTTCTTGTAGTAGAAACAGGAACGATTCTCAACAATTGGTTGAGGTTGAGGATTTACCGGAGTGGAAGGTGAGGCAGTTTTAGAACAAGCACAGTGTGTGCAAGTTTGAGAAGGTGCTTGCCTCGGTTGATTGGTTGAAGGTGAAGGTTTTTTACATGAAACTCTTTAATTGTTCACATTTAAGTTATTTTTCAAAATCTTTACAGGTGTCTGTAAAGTTTGAGTTTTCTTATTTAAAACCTTTTTCTTGCCCTTATCATTTTGTACTTTAAGGACATTTCAGTCGTCAAAAACACCTTTTCTGTTTTGACCTCAACCTTTTCAACCTTAGGATACTCCTCATCGGTAATATCCTCAATCTCAACTATCTCCTCAACACTAACTAGAGATACAGTCTCAGACTTAACAAACTTAGGCGAAGGATACTCTGGCCGCTTGGTTTTCTCCTTTGCCTGTTTGTTTTTCTTAGTTGCCTTTGACTTGACACCATATAACAATGCATAGTCAACAGGAATCTCTTCAGTGCCTTCCTTAACAGGCATAGGACAGTACTCAGTGGGAGGCGGGACTTCAGAATAACCTAGTCCTGCCTTAGTTTTGTTATCTGTCCTCTGCTTATTAAGGATTTCATTGAAGGCAACCGTAGAGGAAGAGGAACCTAGAATCTTGTTTTTATAGTTATCATACTCAACTTTTAAATCAGAGAGTTCCTTTCTTAACAGTTCTATTTCAGCAAGATAGCTGTTAAGAGCATCCTGTTGACTAAAGACCTTGGATTTGTACTTTTGAGTGAATTGTTTATAAGCCTCAATTTTCTTATCATACAGTTGTTCATTAGCTTTTAAGTACTTATTGGACTCATTAAGTTTTGCAACCTTTTTCCTTAATTCTACGTTTTCTTCTTGAAAGCACTTTAAAGATTCAGTTAACTTAATGCGTGAAATACAGTTCAAAGGCTCTTCTGGTTCATTGTGTACCTCATTAGTAATGTGAGCCATAAGACACTGTTGATACTTGTCAGCAAACATGCTCCAGTACGTGTTTGTAGGCTCAAAGACAACTAATGCATCAGTTGTCGCTTGCTTTACTTCTTCCTTCTCTGGAGCTTTAGGAGCATCAGGCTTCGTAAAACCCGATGCTTGGTAAGTGACACACTGAAGTGTCGCAACGACTAGCGACACTTGATAAGTGTCGCTATCAAGTGACGTATAAAGTGACTGATGACACTAGGAGCAAGTGTCGCTCAATCAAGTAAGTGACGCACCCAAGTGTCGTGCTTGAGTGACGCAGTAAATCAAACAGACGTCACTAGTGGAAGTGACGCGTAACAAACAAGTGACGTGCTTAAGTGACGCATGTGAGTGACGCTAGATTAAAGCAGACGACACTAGAGGTAAGTGTCGTATCAATCACGAGTGACGCTCTTAGTGACGCACAAAGTGACGCACCAGAGTGTCAGTAAAACCCTAATTGGAACTTACGAAGTGCCGCAAGAAGTGTCGCTGTCAAGTGACGCAACGAGTGACGCAAAAACGGTTGTGAAGTCCCAAAAACCCTAAAAATCGAATTTTCATAAATCTAACGAAGATTCTTCAAACCCTATCGAACAAAACCAGTAAATAATGATGAAAATCGTCTGAAAAGCACCTAATCAATCCAAAATCCTTGATTATTCTTGGTTTTTATACAAACCAAACCGAAAAACAATCCAAAAACGTCTTCAAAACGTCAACCGAACCACCGAGAGGCTCTGATACCAGTTGTGAGTTCCCCTTGCCTCGGATCTAAGTGATGGTTGACAATGATTGTAAGGCGGAATCAAACAATCACACGAAACAATAATAAACTCAAACCGAAACAATTGATTAATCAAGTAAAACAAGTTTATTAGCTTAACGAACGTATTGAAACTGTTTACAAGTGAGTTTAGTCGACAAATGGTGCTAGGGTTTCGTCAACCCTAGCCAGAAACCCGTTGGTTTGCTTAAATACTAACACAAAACGGCAGACATGCGTCACTTGCTAGTGTCGCATGTGGCCGCCTTCATGCGTCACTTACCTAAGTGTCGCTATGCGTCACTAAGGCAAGTGTCGCCTAAACCAAAATTTAAGTGTCGGTAAGTACAAAATCTATATTTCTATTAAACTTAACTCACGACACTTACAACTCGATAGACCAACTGACTGACACACTGAATATACCAACAAATGTTTGTTTTGTTATTAATATTCGTTAAATATATTAGTATATTAAAGTGTTAAACGAATATCGGAAACGAAATAAATATGTATAGTGAGTTGAGATCTCAAGTCGCAAGGCATTGCGATGCGAGATGAGATCTGAACTCGCAATGTAATAGGTATAGCGAACCGAAGTCAAGCTGGGCTTGACCTGCGAGTTGAGTTGGACTCGCAGGCCCATGACCTGCGAGTTGAACAAAGTATATATATTTGATTCGGTTTAACCTAAACAGAACTTTTGTCATTCGAATATTACACCTGCGAATTGAGTAATCCAGAGAAAACGTTCTAAAGGCTAGGCTTCGACATTTTATCGTTTAAAGTAAGTATTAGTAAAAACAAAACGCAAATTTATTCGTCATAGTAAGATAACGACGTATTAAGGGATTCCGCACCTTAATACTACAGATAACGAAGTTATCGATCCTAGAACAAGGGACTTACATTTACTAAAAGTTTGTTTATTTATTTTTAAAAAAAGAGAAAGTTAGAGAAATAAGAGATAAGATTAAGATGAAAAAACTAAAAGATTAAAATTAGAAGGAAAAAATAGATTAAAGGATGTCATGAGTTTGGATTATGATAAAAAGTTATAAGTGTTATTATATGACATATTATTTTGAATTAAAATAGTATAATTTAATTTTATTAATTACCTTATCCAATGAAAATAGTTATAATATAAATTTTAATTGAACATTACCTTATCTGGAATAAGGGTGTAGGAAATTCTACATCTATCAAGTTTTTTTTATGGTGATGACATATAGGATTTGTATGATGTGGCATGTGTATATATTTGACAAATAATCAAGGGTCTCCTCCCTTAGTTATAAAGATAGATTAGTTGGTATTTTAATGTACAGTATTAATTAATATTAATTTTTGAATTTTTTCAAAAACGGCGAAGAATATATTATTAAAAAAACAAAGGGCCTTTTAGCTAGCGGTATCGTGGTGCCCTTTCAACCATTAGGTTGGGGTTCAAGTCCAAGGATGGATGGATATATATATATATATATATATATATATATATATATATATATATATATATAGTTGGAGGTTTAAAAAGAAGGAAATTTGAGAGAGAAGGGGGAGAAGGAAGTATAGCCAATCAATTACACACGTCATCAAGGGGCAACATGGTCAATTTACATATTTATATTAATTAAAGAAATAAAAATAAGCTAGCAGTTACAAAATGTTACGTGATTTAAGGAGTCTCGCCTCTTATCTCTAATTTCTTTGTTAACATTTGATTTATATTTCTTGAAACAAATCAAATAAAAAAAATCAAAAAGGGAATCAACTAAAATTGCATGATCGGATTTGCGTCTCACTTAAATTGTTTTCGATATCTTCAAGAGACATGACACAAAATTTTTATAGCAATTTGATTTTAAACTCTTGTAAGCATCTCAATAATGCTCTGCAATTGAAGAATTTTGACAGACGCAAACGTTGATGAAAGCCAAAACCATAACCACCAGCATGGTTATATCTTTCTTTTGAATGGTTTCTTTTGATTGGTTTCTTTTTATATTTAGTTACTAATATAATATATTTAAAAAATGATTTCAATTTTTGTTGTGGGGTTGTTAGGCCACTCCCAACCCAAAATCAAACTGACAGAAACCGACGGAGCCACGTCAGCGCCACGTCAGCTTTTTCAGAAAACTGACTGAAACTGACAGACCTCTCTCATCCCTGCTCCGTCACTTCATTTTTCTGGGGCCCGGTTGGGATTTTTTAATCAACTAAAATACAAAACAATTTAAATCAAACACAATATTTTAAATTAAACACAATAATTTAAATAAAAACTAGCCATTAAAAATAAAAATTACCACAATTCCTAAAAATAAAAATTACCACAATTCCTAAAAATAAAAATTACCACAATTCCTAAAAATAAAAATTACAAGAAATCTTAAAAATTTTAAAGTACGATAATTTAAAAACTACTAGAATAATAGATAATCTAATCGGAGCACGACTCGTCGGTTTCGTTCGCGTTTTCTTGCTCGTCTTCGTCCGATTCGTTGTTGGCATATTTGTCTTGGTAAAGTGTCACGACTTCTTTCCTCGCGTTTTTAAGCATTTTAATTTCTTTTTTAGATGCTTTTTTCGGAAGCTTTTTACACAAAAAACTCAAAGCTTTGTAGGCAGCTTTTTTCATCGCGTTTTCCTTAATCATTTTAATTGCTTCTTGTTGCGCGAGAGCGGTTTGCTTGACTGCTTCAAGTGTATCCAGTTTTTCAGACTGAACACTTCGTGAAGATGAACCGGCGGAGCTTGAGGCCGTACTTTTTGCCGCCTTTCGGCCAGGAGGACGGCGGATGTAGTCGTTTTGGAACAACCGTTTCATGTTATTATCAAGAGCCGTTGCAGTCGGTTGTTCATCCGCGTCCAGATCGGTGACAAACTCATGGAAAGAATCTTCGTTGGCCATTACGCCCGGCTCGGCAAAGAATTTTGGATAATGTTGAAGAACATTCCAAGATGACTCGTAAATGAAGGCACGCCCAACTTGTTGCCGGAATGCATTTCGGGTGGCAATCATAACGTCGTTTTCGTCGGCACCGCTTTGTGGGCGAACTTCTTTATAGTGTTTGTAGAGAGATTGGAATGTTTTTGAGTCTTTAGAAATCTTGTTCCATTTGCCGGTCAGTTGATTAAGGTTACGTTTTGTTGACACACAAGTATTGTAACCTTGAATCACTTTAGCCCAAAATGACTCGGTTGATTGATTTTTTCCTAGGACACCGTTTTCGGAACAATGTATCCACCGCTCGGCTAAAATCCTAGCCTCCTCGTCCGTCCAACGTGTTTGAACCCGTTTAGCCGTTTCACCCTTTTGAACCCATTTACCCTTTTTCTTGTTGGTTCGGGTTTCGGGTTCCGGTTCCGGTTCCAGGTTCGCCTCGTCGGAGCTTTCTTCCATAGTTTCTGGTACGGTGAAATTCATTTGTTGTGGTGACCATTGTGTGTTTTGGGACCACTGTGGCTGTGACCATTGCGTGTGGTGGGGGAATTGTGATTGTGGTGGTGAGGATTGTGTGTTTGTGTACCACCCTTGGAATGCATAATTATTCCTCGAGTCGTGCGGATCAAGGGTGAACGGGTTTGCAATAGGTGGGAAGTTGGCAAACCCGGTAGGTTGAGTGTTTGGTTGAGACGAAGATCCGAAAGCTTGAGTGTTTGGTGAAGTCGGGTTTGGTAACGGGTTATTCAACAAATTTTGCCACATATCTTTGGCAATACTTTGTTTGTTGTTTTTGGAAGTTGATTTGTTGTTTTTGGACATTTTTTTAGAAAGGTTTTTTAGAGAGGTTTTGGAAGTTGAATTGTGTAAATTGTTATGTGAAGATGAGTGTAATATGTAAGTATATTTATAGGTAAAAGTTTAAAAAAATAGGGGGAAAGTTTAAAAGTTTAAAAGTTTTTAAAATTTAAATTTTTTTAAAAGTTTTAAAAGTTTAAAACTTTTTAAAATTTAAAAGTTTTTTAAAAAAAAGGAATGTTTAAATTTTAAAAGTTTGAATTTTTTTTTTTTTAGTTTGAACGGTCAACCGGAAAAAAAAAACAAATGGGTCCCACAGTGGAACCGACGCGTCGTCGCCAAACCGAAGAAGGGGAAACCGACGAGCCAACCGACGAGGCCGTGTCATCGCCGTCGGTCTCGTCGGTTCCAACCGACGCAAAGTGACGGGGTGCGTTGGGAAGAGCCTTAGCGATATGTAAATTTGTTGTCTAGTTAATATTATGTATTAGTGATTAATAAGTTAATTCAAAAATATATAACGATGATTCAATTTTTATAACAATGATTCAGATCCTCATGTTAAACTGATTCATCGAATTATAGTCGTACATAAAACTAAACGAAAAAATTGATTGACCATTTTATCACTGTGATTCATCACCAGCTTTTCATAATGATTCACTATATTATCATACTATTTTATACTTTAATCACAATGATGCACCGCTGACTTTTTAAAGTGTAAATCTATGTAATTCAATCTTTAATGATTCACCAAACTAAATTTCCTATTTTTTTTTACAATAACTTAATTACTTTTACGCTTATTTACGGTATGATTCACAAATAAATCATTATGATTCATAAATATATAACTTTGATTCATTAATAGAATTAATTCAAATTGTATATTTAATCTTCAGTGTTTTCTAAGTCACAAGAAGAATAAAAAATCAAATGATATGATTCTTAAATAATTATTGATTATTGGTTGATGAATATATCTATACACTTTTTCGATCAGCATCATCACATTTTTTTGTTGATGATTTATAATTATATACTATTTTCAAGATATTCTTTGCTTATAATAAAAAATTTACATACCATCGCACAAGAAGGTAATTTCAAATAAAATTTGATGACAAAAATTAACCACAATTTTTTCTAGAAAAACTCCAGACGAAGTGCCTCATTTTTATTTTATGGGCACTCATGTTAGATATTATTATTATTATATTCATTTATTATTAATTTAATATATATATATATATATATATATATATATATATATATATATATAAACAATAAAATCGGTGACAAGAATAAACCTCGAATATTAAAGTTGGATGACAAAATATAGGATCTGTATTTCCTAATTTTATGGCCGGTTTTAATATCAATTAAAACTGAATTGTTTCCATTTTTGAATCTAAATATATGTACATTTTTGCCCCTGAAAATTCAAAATAAGTTTATAAATATTACAATTGTACCATTGAATAATCTCATCCATTGATTTAAAGATCTGATGGTTAGGAACTTTTCTCCTACTCCCATATAAAATCGTTCTCCATGGATCCTAATTATATATATATATATATATGTATATATATATATATATATATATATTCATGGAATGATGTATGTATGTATATCCCGTGGTAGTGGATGTGTTTGTGAATATTTACCTTTCTAAAAAATCTATCATAAAAAAACAAGTTTGTCAATTGAGTAGGTGATTTTGAATTAGCTCCTTGGATTTCTAGAAGAAGTTAGAGCCTATAGTTAATGCAACAAAATCCACCCCCATAGAAACCTCCAAACCTACAATATAATAATGACATAGGGGTGAGCTTGGTACCATACCGGTACCGAACCGGTTGGTATCGGTTTTTTTTGTCCACAAATCAAATACCGAATACTAGTACCACTTATATCGGTCGGTACCGGTTCGGTCCGGTACCAATTGGTTCCGGTTCTGTTTAGGTATTTTGTGGGTATTGTACTATACCGGTATCGAACTGGTACCGACCAGTTGGTATCGGTTTCTTTTTGTCCACAAATCAAATACCGAATATCGGTATCATTTGTATCGGTCGGTACCGATTCGATACCGGTACTTCGGTTTAAATGCTCAATCTCTGTAATGACATATCAAAGCTAACACATAAACTCCCCATACAGGACACAGAAAAACCACACCCTCTAGAATGTCACCGCCAATGGATAAAAAGTTATAAATAACCACTTAAACACCGTTTGAATCTATTATCTATTAATTTAATGAACGAGATCATTGTCACTGGAATCGAATACTCGTATTACTTTGTTACACATATCTTTTTAAAATAAAAAATAATCATTTAATAAATAGGAGAGCTAGGTGACTGTACAATTTTTTGAATACACTAAATTAAAGATTATAGCGTGACATCTCCTCTGAAATTTCGTAAACAATTTAGTGTAGTAAATCATCGTTTGCTTTTGGAAAAACGTTAAAGGTCACTAGTAGTAATACATGCTACGTAATTGAGCTAATATTAAATAGAAATATAGATATAAATAAATAGTAGTAGTAATATTTATGTAGTAATAGTCAAATTAGAAAGAAACAATATATTTAAAAAATCATTTAAATTAAGTTGTCAATTGATATTTTGACATTGGGTTTGACTTTCCCAAGCATACACACATTACAATTGTAAGAATTACTCTGTTAGTTAACGACGTAATAATTAATATTAATTATAAAAAAATTACTACTAATTAATTATACATACTCCTACTTAGAGGAAAAAGACCATAATTTAACTAGCCTAGACATACTCAACTTCTCCTTAACGTTTTTTATTTTAAGATAACTATATAATTTTAGTTAATTATAACTTCTATGTATCCTAATGTATATGAAATTCTAATTCTAATTATTTTTATAAATTATGAGAAATTGCGACGTATCATTGTTGCCTACTTGGTAAATCCAGGAGTTATATTTATTTACTACACGCTTAATATATACGGAGTATATGGTAAAAATCTAGGGGGAAGTGCAAAAAATGAGAGAAGGGTGAAGTAAATCACCACCATTAATCTCATAAAGTCTATAATAATTAGTGTGAGGTGCATATGTGTGATCATCTCTATAATAATCAAAACCCATTTACCCCTAAAACAAATTATCTCACAAAGGACAAACTGAAAAATTATGAAAATTGCACCATTAAACTCAACGTTTTCTCCTCTTCGATTTAAGATCCATCAATGCATATTTTCGACGAGATTTTTTCTTCTTAGTTTTTTGGTGGAATAATAGTATGCATTGTGATGCATGCAAATTTATTCTTACATCCTAGTGGAAGGTGTATATTCATTTTATGTTATAGTTCATTTTAATGTGTACTAATAGTATGCAACGTGATTCATATTAACCGTAGTGATATATATTTATGTATTTTAATTTTTTTGTTGACTAATAATAATATGCACTACGATGCATGTTAATTTAGTTTTACATCGGAGTTACGTATGTTAAATATATGTTAACATTGGTTTTAATGTGTACTAATAGTATGCAAATGGATGCATATTAACTTATACTTATATTCTAATAGTGTATGTTAAAATTAATGCTGGCGATTACTAATAGTATGCACTTAGATACGTGTTAACCTAGGTTTACATCGTAGCAGTGTATATTGATACAAATTAACATTCATGTTTTTGAGTATTAATAGTATGTACTTAGTTGCATGTTATATAAAAGTGATGTATATTGATGTTTTGTTAACACTCATGAGGATAAGTATTATTAACATGCAATGTGATGCATTTTAATTTAAGTTTATATTCTACTTTTTTAAATTGATGTACATTAACATTTATGTTCACGAGTACTAATATTATGCATTTGGATGCATACTAATTTGTAAACCCATCAAAAAATGAAAAAATAAAGTCATCGAAAGTATGCCTTGAGTGGTCTTAAATTGAAGAGGAGAAAACGCTGAATTTTATGATGCAATTTTCATAATTTTTTGACTTGTCATTTGTAAGATAATTTGTTTTAGGGGTAAATGAGTTTTCTTTGTACACGTAGCGTATTCTCATTGGTACTTCCATTCTGTCACTAAATTCCCAAGAAGTGCATACCACAATAATATGGTGCACCTTAATTTGATTAGATGAGATGAATAGTTAGATCAACATTTCCCTCCTTCCCCCCCCCCAAATTGGGTGTTCCCTCTGGATCATGTCACTATATATATACATATACTAGTATTATAAAACTCAAGATAATAATAACAATTATACGACTATGGATACGGGTATTTAAATATATTTCATGGACGATTCCGCAAATTTCGCAAGTCCTAAACTAGTTAGATAAATTTAGATATTGTACATTCTTAGAGCATCTCCAATGTGTTCACCATTTGTACCTTTTTGTTCTATAATAGTGCAAAAGTGAAAAAAATGTACTTCAATGTATGCACTAAATATTACACTATTATAGTGCAGTCAAAAGTCAACGCATTTTTACACTATATTTGGTGTAGCATTAAACTTAGCACTAAAACATTATTCACATTATATTATAATAATAACTAGGTAAAGAACACACGATAACACGGGCTTCCATATATGTACTTATTGAATAAATTTATTAAGTTAAACTTTGTTTTGATTTATTTTGTTCAATTTTGAATATAATAAAACACCACAAAAGATTTTTTTATTATAATTGTGTCAAATCGATTTTCAAAAGTTTTATTAACATTGCTTTTGGTTTATTTTTTTAGAAATAAATTACATAATGTTTAATTTAAATGAAAATTGTACATGCTTGAAAATAATTGGTGATGAAATATACTTTAGGATAAGATTTTATCTAAAAAATGTAAATGAATGATTTATTTTTAAATTACTTTTTTGTTTTTTATATTTTTTTAACTTCATCCATTCCAATTTAATTGTCCCTAAATAGAAAATACGTAATTTGAGAAAAACACAAAAGATACTACTTACTTTTTGCACAATAACATTCTTACCTTAACCAACTAATGTGAGATTTCTTTCCCTTGTGTACTTATAGTTTTTAAGTGTGGACAATATGGTAAACGTGATCAAATTTCATTTTTATATCTTGTAGTGAACAATCAATTTGAGATAACCCGGTAAGAAAAAAATGGATTAATAAATAGGGACGGAGATAGTAGTTTTTTAAGAAAACTGTACTTGTTTGAAAATAATTGAAAATAGGGGCTGATCATATTTTTAATCTAAACAAATATATTAAAATTCTATCAAAATTTTAGGAGACTATAACTATTTGACGTTTGCATAATTTGAGAAGATTGGGGTGTACTATAATTAAAAGGTATGATTTGGCCGAATATATGGTAGGCCGGATTTATACTTTTTATTAATATATTTTATATTTTATATTGGGGGTTAAGGGAGGTAAGTGTAACAATCATCAAATTATTCTTGATCGTTAGATCAAGATGAAAAACCCAATTAAGGATTGGGATTACTTCATGGTATTTCGCTTTAAGTATATTTTATTTTATAGATGTTAATTAATTTTAAATATTGAATAAGATTAAATGTAAACCGTTGGATTGTAAACCTAATTAAGGATCAAGATTTCTCCAAGCTATTTTGCTTTAAGTATAATATATATATATATATATATATATATATATATATATATATATATATATATATATATTAATATTATAGATTATAGATATAAGAGCACAGGGAGTGCCCCGACGTTCACTCGCCATTCAACACTCGAAAACGTCGGGCTCCGGCGTTCGGCGCACCAAGCCCGCGTTCGTGGCCGGCGTTTTCGTTCAGCGTCGGGATCCAAACGGCGAGAAAAAGAGTCGTTCACTATTTTAATATTATTATTATTATTTTTTCTTTTACTTAAACGATTTAAAAAAAACTTTTTTTTTCAAAAAAAGAGCCGTTGTAACGGCTTAAAATTTTCAAAAAAAAAAATATTTTTAAATTCCTTATTTACTCTATAAATACAAACCCATTTCCTCCAATATTTTCACACCATTCTTCATATCTTTCTTTCATTTTCTCATTAAAAATACAAAATGAGTGATTCCGAATTTTACGATTCACCTTCAAACGACGAGGATGTTAAAATTTTAACACTTCTTCGGCAATATCATAACCAAGTTGTGGTGCCCCGTGAAGAGGGCGAATCGTCCAACCGAGGTGGTTTCAAACGTCATTACATTCCTCGTGATCGGTTTACGGCGAACGACTCTTTAATGAACGATTACTTTGTAGACAACGCAAAGTACCCACCGGAGTATTTCAAGCGTCATTTTCGTATGAGCAAACGTCTATTACTTCGGATAGTAGAAAGTATATCTAACTACTCTGATACCCCAATCCCGGATTATGTTGATTATTTTCGTCAAAAAGTAGATGGCCGTGGTAAACTCGGATTTACCACTATTCAAAAAGTTACTTCCGCCATACGCCAATTGGCATACGGTACGTCACCGGATGCCTTTGACGAATATTTACAAATGGCGGAAAGAACTTCTCGCGAATGTTTTTGAATAATTTTGCAAAGTGCATGATTGATATATATGCAAATGTGTACATGTGAAAACCAACGGCCGATGACATTCAACGGTTGTACGAGAAACATGGTAACAAGCATGGTTTTCCGGGCATGCTTGGTAGTATTGATTGTATGCATTGGGCATGGGCGAAATGCCCTAATGCATGGAAAGGGCAATATACACTAGGTGACCACGGCTATCTTACTATCATGCTTGAAGCCGTCGCCTCGTATGACATGTGGATTTAGCATGCGTACTTTGGTGTTGCAGGGGCTAACAACGACTTAAATGTTCTTAATTCTTCTCCTTTATTTGATGAGATGCTCACCGGCAATGCTCCAGAACAAGCCTTTACAGTTAATGGTGTTGAGTACAAAAATGGGTACTACCTAGCTGACGGGATATACCCAACATGGTCATCGTTTGTTAAAGGGTATTCAAGTGAAGTTGATCCGAAGAGAGTAAAGTTCACTCGAGCACAAACGTCTGCACGAAAAGATGTTGAAAGGGCATTTGGTGTGCTTCAAGACCGATGGCATATACTACAACAACCGGCAAGAGCTTATAAGGTCAACCATATTAAAAGAATCATGTATACATGCATATTGTTGCATAATATGATCCAAGAAGACCAAGGATTCAACATTGCCGAAAACGAAGAATATTATGTTCCTGTCCGCAATATGCAAACGACTTGGATCGAGAGATGTGATATACAAAGGCAGAAAAATAAGGAACTACGTGATAGAGAAGTCCACGACAACCTCCGATCCGATCTTGTGGAACACATTTGGGAGAATCGTCCGTAGCTTATAGTATTGTCTTTAAATTATCGTATTTTAATTATGTATTTTTAGGAACTTTAATTATGTATTTTTAGGAACTTTAATTATGTATTTT
Source organism: Pseudognaphalium luteoalbum (assembly GCA_963422505.1). Lineage (NCBI taxonomy): Eukaryota > Viridiplantae > Streptophyta > Magnoliopsida > Asterales > Asteraceae > Pseudognaphalium > Pseudognaphalium luteoalbum. The sequence goes on along the minus strand of OY730195.1, from coordinate 25,026,860 downwards.
TAGGATCTTTAATTATCATATTTTAATTATGTATTTTTAGGAATTTTAATTATTGTATGAAAGTACTTTTTAATTTAATGTTATTTGTTTACATTTTGTATTATTTTATGTATTTAATTTGTTTTTAGAAAAATAAATAATAATAAAATAATCACGAGAACACTGAACTGAACATTGAACCTCAAGATTAACCATTATCCCACTTTTCTGCTTCAGTGTTCAAGTTCAGTGTTCTCAAGAACACTGAACTGAACACTGAACCACCATTCAGCGCTCCCTGTGCTCTAAGAGCACCCACAATGCTCTTATGTGGCATTTGTCAATGAAGGTACATAAGGGTATACAAGGGTCTAATGCATTGTGGGTAAGAGCACCCAAAATGGGGTGACTTGGCAAAAGTAAATAATAGTAAATGAGAATTAAATTGAAGTCCATGCATTGTGAAGTACTCAAAGTAAATAGAGGTTCTTGTTTGTTTGAACTCCAATTGACAAATGGTGGTGGACCCTTTAATATTCTCGTCTCACACATATATACTATTATTATAATATTTAATATAAAAGAAGATATTGAAGTGTCAGTTAGATGATTTGTAAATTAGAGTTGAATGGTTATGTGGCACTATTGTTAAACAATTGGAGTGTGGATGCTCTAAGTAAAAGTACATAAGAGTTCTTCTGTGTTACAACCCGTATGTAGTGGGCCCATTATATCCTTTTCATTTGAAGATAACTCACCCATTTCAAATAATTCACTTAGCCATTAACATTTGCAAGATTTAATGTATTGTGAGAGTTTTATACAATGAAGTACATGATGACATGTCAATGCATTAAACTTAAAAGAGTAGTATCCATTGTGGATGCTGTAATGATTAATAGATGGATCCATATAAACTACGTACTGCATAATTAAGGAGTATTTTGTTTCTTTTTATTTATGAAACTGTGATACAGGTAGACAGTATAAAAACTCATATACAATTTTTTATAACAATCAACAAGTAGTAACACTAAATATTAGTATATTTTTTTTACTCTGGAACTACCTGTGTTTATGTATATATGTATACATAAAAAAGTGTAAACATAATAATTCTGGTTTTCTTATTAAATATTGTATGATAATACTTATATGATCATATTTAAATTCATAGAAGATTAGTCTAAGAACTAAATAAAGGTATTAAGCAAAATAAAAATATTGGAGTACATTATATTATTTAATTATGTGTTTTAAATCAATTAAAAAAGATTTATTGTAAAATTTTAATGCAACACATTGGAGCACCTTTTTTAATGCAAGTATATTCCATAAAGATTCCCGTTTTGCACTAAAATAGTGAAATTTACCGCACAATTTTAGTGCACAAAAATCGGAGATGCTATCTAATTTTTTTAAGTATTAATATAAATCAAGCGCGTGAGATTACTCCAAATCTAATTAAATAATCAATGATATTAATTATATACGGAGTAAGATATCCATAATCTTTACCATACAATCAAATTAAATCGAAAGCTATAGAAACTAGTACACCACGCATTAATTAAGTTTTTTTACCCTACAAAATAAAGGAGTTTTAGTTTACAGCTGTACAAAAATCGTACGGAAACCACACAATCCATAAACTTCGTTTATGTATAAATCAACCCTAAGTTATTAAACGTCAACATGCATACATATATATATGAGTTAATTACACCGTTCGTCCTTATGGTTATACGAAAAATACTAGTTTAGTCCTTTCAAGTTTTTATTTACGTTGATCATCCTTTATTTTGAAACTTGTAACGTATATAGTCCTTTAGTCTAACGGCCGTTAGTAATCTCGTTAAATCAGGTCATGTGCTAAGCATGTGAGGACTTTACCATGTATTTTATTTTTTATTGATAAATAGTCATTTTATAATTATAAAATAAGTCATACTTCAATAACCCAGTAATCCACGTGACCATCCACACCAGTTACTAACACTCTGTCTCTCTCTATGGTGGAACATTTCTTCTCCAAAAGTCTCACCTCCATTATTCCCCATCAAATAAACTTAAAAGAAAGCAAAACCTTGCACAATACGAAAGATAACAACCCTCCCATAACCTCCTGTTAATCTCACGTTTTCTTCTTCTCTCACATCTTCATAAAGAACCCACAACAAACACCAAAGAACTCCGGCCCGTCAAATCTGCTCATAGCCACCCTTTTCCGCAACTAATTCGCCTGATCGTCTCGCCGTCACTATTTTCGGCGTGCTCCACTTAGATCTAGTCTAGATGATTCTTTTCGCCACTCAACTTCTGTTGCGTCGCTCGAAATTCGTATAATTGGTCATCGACGGACTTGATCGTCGTCGCCGGAAAACGCAACTGAGCTTCTGTTGCGTCGCCCGAAAATTCGTATACTTGGTCATTGACGGCCTTGATCGTCGTCGCCGGAAAACGGATAGATGGTTAAGTTGTCATCGTTTTTTCTCGCTTGCGGTCGGAGATCTCGCAATTCATCTCGCTAATTTACTGTTGACGCAAGTTCCATCTCGTTAACCACCATCGCCATTTTCGATTTGTAAACGTCATCGTCTTCTTGCTTACTACCGTCTCCGTTTCTATTGCGTGGCCAAAAACTAACACAAACAAACGCTAGATCTGTTTGCGTAGCCGAAAAATAAAGGGGTTGAACGAAGTTTTTCGGTGGTGTTGGGGTTTCTAGGTAACAGTGGTGATGGGGTGTAATGGTGGTGACGATTATGCCCTCACATGCTTAGCACATAACCTGATTTAACGAGATTACTAACGACCGTTAGACTAAAGGACTATATACGTTACAAGTTTCAAAATAAAGGATGATCAACGTAAATAAAAACTTGAAAGGACTAAACTAGTATTTTTCGTATAATCATAAGGACGAACGGTGTAATTAAATCTCTCTCTCTCTATATATATATATAATATAAACAACTCCATATATATATATATTCTAAACCCTATTCGAATTTCGTTTATTCAGTTCCTGTTTTCTTGATTTCTGATCTTCATGGCACCGATAAGGCCGCGACAATCGAATATGGCAAACCATTATGGACCATCAACAAGTAAAGGAACTTGTTTTGCTGTTACAAAACATCATGATCACGATGATGCGAAGAATGACGAAGAAGATGATATATACATTCGAAAGGTTCAAGAACTCGTGAACGAAAAGCTGGAATTATTTGCTCGTCAGGAGGAGTTGCGTGAAGAAAAAGCTAACTCAAAGAAACGTCCAAGTGTGTCCGTAGATGAAGATCATGTGAACAAAAAGTTAACAAAGGTTGTTCATCCTAAAGAGGTACTCCCGGTGGTTTACAACGAGGTAACCGAGCGGTTGAAGGCGTATATCGAGAATGAGATGAAGGGTTCTGATATAAATTTGGTGATACAAAAACGCATGTTTGAGTCGGATACGAGACAGAATCAAAACCGGTTGAATATGCCAATGAAACAAGTCATGACGCACGAATTTTTGAGGGAAGATGAGAAAGAGTTCCTTCGTATTGATAAGGAGAATGAGATTAAGGTTCCGTTGGTTGGGCCGAAACTTCGAGTGTACAAAGAATTGATGAGGTTTAAGACGTGGAGTATGTCAAGTACTAAGAATTATGTGTTGAAAACCAGTTGGTTTAATTTTTGGGAGGAGAATAAGAAAGATTTACCGGTAGGTGAGTTGATTCAAGTGTGGTCGTTTCGTATCGAAGATCAGCTGTGTTTTGCTATTGCATGTGTCAATAAACCGGTGTCGAATATGAAGGTTGAGGATCCAATTGAAGAAGGACCATCTGTTGCGGTTTGATGATCGATATATGGCATGCATGAAGGATTAATTAGTTGATGAATGATGAATAAAGTTTAGTGATAGACTGATAGTTGTTATTCTATAAGTGTTTTAGTGTTTTGTTTCTTAACTGTAATTCCCTTGGTTTTAGCTGATGATCCAACTTATTAATTAGTTCTAATTACCTATTCATCTCTCTCTATACGATTTACTAACTTTTTTATTAAGTTACAATAGGTTAATTTGATTTAGATCGATCGAGTAGTGCATGAAGTAACATATTGTTCAGATATTAAAGGCTAATAATTGACGCTTATGATATTTTGTCTACATAATAATAATGTGGTTTAATTTATAAATGCAATTAGCTCCAAGGTCACAGTTATAAAAGCAGTCTTGGTTGGGTGTGGATGTCGATTATGTTGTTATGATCACAGCTGGTTGAGTTATAACACTGTTTCATATATTTTGTAAATTTCTTATCAAAAACTATATTTTATGTTGGGTCTCTCCAAATTCTTGCAAAAACGTTGATAACCGGCAACGCTGATTGACCCGCCCTGAGAACAATATGTGAAAGGCAATGTTGATACGGTATGCGCAATGCATGAAAGAGTTGATTAAAAAGGTCTAATGATATTATCATAGTCTTTCGAGCCATCCAAACCGACCCGGCCCGTTTTGAACATCTACTCAAACTCATCCATTTTCCCATACTTAAATTTACTATATCCACTGTTTACAAGTATGCGACCTGTATCAAACTTAGAGGTCGAAGCACTCTCTCAACAAATTAATTGTCTTGCAAACTATAAAGAAATTTGGAGTAGTATCCTACTATATACATCTCTAGTAGCAAATAGACTTTTAATACAAAACACCCTGTTTCATTCAAAATCTCCTTCGTTGGCATCTGATTGCCCCATAACCTTCATTAGGAAAGCATATTCATAGGCCAGTTCTTCACACTGTCCAGAACGCCCACCTTCACCAAAATGGCCCCCACTCATATTCGTCTTCAGAATCACTGAACGTGAACAACTCAAACATGTGATTTCCCGTACTCTTGACACATATTTGGCAGCTTCCCATACTCCAACTCTGCAACCATCAATCTCTTGAGTCGTAACAGATAAAATTAGTTGTATGCAATTACTAATTACTCTTATGTGTTAATGAGGTGTACCTTGAGTCATGAAAAGATGCTGTCAAAAGCATTCCAGGATAGCATATTCCTTTAGATATATTATCATAAGGAGAATACTTCATAAGTGCATCAAAATAAGATTTTATTTGAGGATTTCCAAATTCTTCGTAGTCTAAAACTGTTAGCGGCAGGCTTGGATCCAATAATGTATTGCAGATATCAAGAAACGGAACCTGGTGAAAATTTTGTTAATTTATTCTTCCAAATCCAAAGTTAGATGATGAAAGGAAAATGATAACACAATCAAATTCTGGTCAAATGGATGTCATTACCTTCAAAATGGCAGCTCTGAATAAATCTGGACGCATGTTAATGGCAGCAGCAACAAGAAGACCACCAGCACTATGCCCAACAGCAGCAAGTTGGCCCATACAGACGTAACCCTCTTTTGTTAGATAGTCTCCACATGAAATGAAATCGCTTATGGAATTTAATTTGTTCAATCCACTGCCATTTTTATGCCATGATGGATCACCACCACCGCCTCTGAACAAATAAAGAACCGTGTAAAAAAAACAGGCAGATCAGGCGGATTGGGAATGGGTCAAAATGGATTTTGGTATAGGTAAGTGTTAGACTGAATCGCATCGAGTTGAGCTGGGTCGACTCCTTGTTTACTTTTTGTTTAAACTTCTATATAAATTACTAATGTGGTATCATATGATTGCAGAAACTATATTATCGCACTAATAAGCTATGGTTATTTAGCAAGGCAATTTGAGAGGTTGTACGCATTTGAATACGTTTTTGATGACTCTGCTCGAAACATTTGACCCGTTTCCTTTTTTGCATGTTTTTAGCTTAACCCATTTGACTGTTAGAACTAATAGATAACCCATATTGACTCATTTGCATTTAAAATGGGTCAATATAACTACCTCTAATTGTAGATCACACAAAAATTTCCAAAAAAATATAGATTACGTATACCTAACATCAGCAAATGCAACCATCCAACCACGATCAAGTAAGCTTAGTCGCTCAGCGCACCAACTTTTGTCCAAAACTTCACCATATGATCCATAGCCGTGTATGATCCCAGGAGATTGGCCCGTTTTATGGGCTCCATGAGAATACAAGATTGTTAGAGGAATGATCGTTCCATCATGGGAAATGACTTCTTTTCTTTCACATAAATACGAATCCGAAACGTTCATCCATTCACATTTGTCATTATTAAGGGGTTTGAAAGAAATGCCCAATACCTCCTCTTGATGCACAATAGAAAATGTTCTTTTTGACATGTCATAGTCAACAATTAAATCAGGCATCTGCAGTTTATAAAGTGAAATTGGTAAGTAGTCTAACACCAACTCTCCGTAATAATTAATATCACATTATCCGTTAATCGATTTAAAATGTCATAAAATTTGACAGTATGCAAAGACATAGTTTGTTCTTGTAATTCATATATATTAATTTGAAGTGTCATATCTCAAAGATTATTTTATAAGGTCTACAGGGTATTTCTACCTAAAACAATCACACGGAGATTAACCTTCTGATATAGAGCACTATAATAACAGTAAAACTACAAAAACTATTTGTGATAGAGTAAAAGAAATAAAATTCAGTTTATACCACTGGAGATGAAAGTACTGCTCGATATACTGAGTTCATATAGTCATGATTTGAACCCGGAACAATGCTACATGAGTTTGACGGCAGAGGAAAATACCATGGATCAAGATCATCAATATCCATATTCGTCTGCAATAAAAATTAAATATTTAAGGAACACATGTCCATTAACTTAAAAAATTAGGTGATACATAAAGATCTTATCTACCTCATATTTAGATTGAATGGGCATTTTAATGGAACAAATGATAGAGGAATCCTTTTGGTTGAGGTAAAGCACAAGATGCTCATCAAAAACATCCATGTCTTGTATGCCAGTACCTTTGGTTGGTACAACTATTTTCTAGCACAAAAACGACCTTAACAACATAAGCACTCAACAACAAATATTGTTCAAAATGAGAACATATCAAGAGGTGACAATTTTAACCCGGTTAGAATGGGTCAATTTGAATGATGTCATCTCTAACGGAGCAAATAGGTATAGTAAGATTATCAGCTAAAAAGGAAACATGCCAAATGGGTCGAAAGTTTCCTAAAACCTCCTACATAACTTTTCTTTCTTTCTTTTTTTAATAGAAAAAAAAAAGATTGAATACATGGAACTTTTGTCATTATTATTGACAGATTGACGCTTAACTTTATAGGAAAATAACAATTTAAATGGACAAAAACTGTTTAAGGTCAACCTACCCCGGCTAGTTTTGACCCGTAAGATATATACTAATGGTTGGACAAAGTTTCAAGGCCCACCCATTTTTGCCACCTCCAGAGTCCAGAATATATGACTAGAACATACCTGCCAACTAGTTGACTGTACATCCTCAATACAGCATCGAGCTAAGTAATAATTTCCATCTAATAACTCCTTTTCACTACCCAGAGGTGCATTTGTTAGAATATAGAAGAATCCTCTATGATGTTCCAAGAAGAATTGTACCCCAGAAACACGCTCATGAATTCTTTGCAAGCCATCTTTTGGGTTATTTGCATCTATTATGTACACCTGTAGCGTAAAATAAAATCAAATAAAACGCCATCAATTGTCTTACAAAAAAAAAGTACATACAATAAATACGAATCATGTGATATAGAGTAGTTCCTTCCTCAGAAGACGTCCTCGAGTTTGAATTCACAGATATGAATTTTCCATCCTTTGTGCTCGTAATGTCCACACAAAAGCTAGAATCTTTTTCTGTATATACTATGACATCACTAACAGGATTTGATATTGATCCCAATGTTGTATAATGTACCCTGTCCATTCAAGAGGCATTCGTAAATCGTAACGAGTGTTAACAATGGAATTTGCATTTTAATGAAATCATTGTGGTTATAAAGCTTGCCTATATGGTCGTTGGCTCTGATCACAAACAGTATAAAACAATGTACAACTATCTTGAGCCCACGCCAAACTAACAACATCTTCAACTCTTAATGTTGGAATAATGTTCCCACATTCGAGATCCTTAACTTGTAGAAGAAAGCGTTCCTCACCACTCACGTCGATAGTGTACGCGAGAAAACGATGGTCTGGTGATATTCTACAGGTACCCACATGAACATACCCTGAACATAAGGAACGATTACTACTAAATTGGACTTGCTTTTAACATCACATAGTCATATTCAAAACGCACATTCAAACACCTACTAAATTAATTGAATGAATGCTATGATTTGAAAGACTTGGAAAACTGAAGATAGATTACAATAAACAGCCATAACACGTCCTCAACTTAATTATGACCAGATGACCTACAAATAAGAAGTATGCAATTATGTTTGTTCAAAGTTCAAGCAGTCCACAATTCGACTTACCATATTCTTTCGCAAATTCATTCCAATCAAGCAATATTTCTTCATTTACAATTCCTCTTCTTGCATAATTGATCATATGCTTCACCCAATTTGTACGTTCAACTGCCAACTTTCGACATAAAACAGGGTATTCTTTTTTCTCCGGTATATACTGATAATACAACCTAATCAACCCGAGAAGCAAAAAAGTAAAAAAAACGCATACAAACATATCATGTTTCATAACAACTACTAACCCAAATTTACTTCAGTGTCAATAATTTATTACTGTAAAACTTACTGATGCCAATATTTTTCATACTTTGTATTCATCAAAATATCATATATTCTTCATCTTACTTTGACTCTCAAAAGTCAAAATATACTTTTTAAAATTGTAATTCTGGAACAAAGGTGATCCTAATTCCTATATGACTATACAATAGTGAGTCGGGAGTAGTATATTACCAAAAAAATATACACACATTTGAGTTGATTTCACATAACCTTCAAGTACCCCCTCTAAATATTACAAGTACAAATCAAATATCAATAGCAAAATACATACAAATTGACATTTTAGATCAAATATCCACATACAGCATCAAACAATCATTCCTCATTTATTCAAGCCACATGTGATAAGCCTTTTAGTTTACACATACTACCAAATATCACAGTAGTGTCAAAAGGAGTATCATCATTGACTTTAAAAGTAAAAAATGTTGACTTTAACAAGTCAAAATTTCACACATTACATATTACATAAATAAAGATAGTAAAGAAACAAACTTTTTTATTACCAGGGACCCCAAATTTCAGGTGGGGTGGAAATTTTATCAGGTAATCTGTTAATCATTTCAGTAAACAGAGTGCGTTGCAGGTGGTGTGTGTCCGCCATGAAAGCTTCTGAGTAATTATTTTCTTTGTGAAGGTAATTAATGAAATCCGGGTCATGGGTATTTGACATCCAGTGATATGGATCTTCCCTGGATACTCCATGAGTGGTAATTTTAAATGGCACTTTTTTAGCTACTGGTGGTGATTGTGATGGTGGGTTTGTATTGTGGTAGAGTGATGATAAAAAGTAAGTGTGTTTCTTGTTAATGGAGTGGATTGAGGATAGTAATTTGTTGTTTTTGATGATTGATTTCAAGAAGAAAATAAAAGAAGCCATGAAAATGGTGATGATGAATGTTGTTGAGGTCTGCAAATATTTCTTAAAACCCGAAACCGTGAGGATGTAAGATGGGCCTTGTGTTATTTTTTCTGGGCCATTGTTTGGGCCTTGTACCATTTGTTGGGCTTAGGCCCTTATATTTAAGAAAAAAAGACTTAATTACAAGAGGTTAAAAATGTTAACTGTGGGTAGAGGTGTGAAAAAATCAGGTTTTTCGGTATTCGATTTTTTAAAAACCAGTTTTTAAAAAATCGGTTTAAAAAAACAGCCTTTTCCGGTTTTCGGTTTATTCGGTTTTCGATTTTACGGAATCGGTTTTTTCAGTTTTAAATGTTCGGAATCGTTTTTTTCGGTTATTAGCCGGTTTTAATCGGTTAGTTTTTTTCGGGTTTTTTTCGGATTCGAATTCGGTATAATAATATAACAAAATTTAAATTATACAAATGAAAATATAAAATACAAACATACCTTTTATTTAAACAATACAATTACAACTAGAAACATAAAACTCAAACACAATTTTTATTTAAACTATACAATTACTACTAAAAATATAAAATACAAATACGAATACATTTCGAGCTTCGGCATGGTCATCAACCGAAAATGTAATCGTGTAGTAAAGTATATTGAGCTTCGGCATTGCCATCACCCGAATACACTTAACTACTTATTTCGTCCCAAACATCATCTTCATCCACGGATTCAACTTCAAATTGTTCAAATTCACCTTCATCTAATTCGGTCGTTGGAGGTGATATCCCTAATGCGACTTCTTCATCTTCGATAATTTCTTCAACGTTACCTAATTGTGGGTCTTCCAACGTTGTCACATTTTGTATCATATCTACTCCATCCAAGTAATCTTTCAAACATACACATATTTCCATGGATTGAGCGGTTAGTCTTGATCTGCTTTCCGATATTATTCTTCCGCTGGTAGAAAAGGCCGATTCAGAAGCTACCGTTGAAGTTTGGACGGCTAATAAATCCCGAGCCATAGCGGCCAAAATGGGAAATTATACTTCTCTTTCTTTCCACCAACTCAAAATGTCAAAATTACGAAACTCATCAACACTTATAGTGTTTAATAGGTTTGTAGCCTTATAATTTCCCAATTCGCTTGTTAGAGCCGATGTTCGTTGACGCTTTGAAACGTCTTCAACCAAAGTATTATAAAGGTTTATATTTATATCGTTGGATGTTGCTCGAGATGTACCCACCCGCATTGACTCAACTATCAGGTTATGTTGTTGACCATATTTTGTTGCATAAATCTCAAATAATTGTGTAAAACCATTTTCAAATTTCAAAATTTCAAAATTTCATTTGATATATAGTTCGGGTCCTCGTGTAAGTTTAAGTCTAAATTTTGCATAATTGTTGTCATCATACGTTGTACGCCGTCAACATTTATAGTTGGATTTAGCAGCGGAACAAGTAAAAATCAAAGGCATACTACCAAAATATTTTATAAATTTCTTTTTTATAACTCTAACTATTTTTCTAAACATTTGATATGCCGAGAGTTCAAATTGTTGTAATTTTTCGGTCATTATAAAAATTTGGTTTAGAACTGAGGGGCTAAGGGTAATATACACCCGATAATATAGTAGTAGCATCTTTAAAAACTACTAAAAACGAAGTTAAATCATTTAGTCGTTCCCATTCATAATCGGTTGACACGGACTTATTTTTAGTAACTAACATTTCATTAAAAGTATTTAAAGTATCACGTTATCGTAAAATATTTTCAAACATAGTGTGTGTAAAATTCCACCTAGTATTTTTATCGTAGCAAGGTTCTAGGGGAGTTTCACCACATTGTACATGAAAACGTCTATAATTAGTTTGACGTTCGTTACTCGAACTATATATAGTTACTAATATACTCTCTTTAATTTGCTACGTAAATTATCACATATTTTTAATGCCGCTTGCACGGACAAATTTATAACATGAGCAACACAACGAGAATGAAAAAAAGGGCCATTTAAAATTAGTTTTATACGTAATTTTAGTAATTCCATAGCTCTAGTATTAATAGACGCATTATCTAGTGAGATTGTAAAAACTTTATCGTCTAAATTATATTCAATTAAAATGTCATTCAAAATTTTTAGAAAAATACATCCCGTATGCGGATAACCAAGCAATTTACAAGCAATTGTACGTTTCATCAATAACCAAGACTCGGGATGAAACCAATGGGCCATAACGGCTAAATAAGAATTTGTAGTACCATGTGGTGCGGTCCAAACATCACAAGTAATAGAAACGCCATATTTATAGTTTTGAAAACCATCAATTATATTCCTTTTTAGCATTTTTCCAATATTTATAAGCATCGTTTCTAAGGGTAGTGCGATTTACTTATTGGTATCGTGGTTGTAGTCTCTTTTTGATGATACTCGTAAGTCGTTGGTATCGCGATCGCGTATTGTCATCTTCATGACCGCGTATTGTAATTTTCCTTGGTCGTGTATTTTAAAGTCACCATGATCGCGTGGATTCTAATACATGATTGCGTATGATCATATACATGATTGCGCATTATGTTTACATCCGCATGTTCTCAAAATAAATAAACAATACGCGATCACATATTTTTACACAAGCACGTACTTTAGTAGAAATACGTTATAGGGGCAAGACTCACTGTGCACAAATATTATTCTAAATGTTAGCTTTTACTAACTAAATAAATAGAGTAAATTAATACGAGTTAAACAAATTTTGTGAGTGGTATCTTTGTATACATAAAATTAATATTATATACATACGGGTAAATATATCCACAACAAAACTATATATGATATAACTCATATACTTTATCCACACACACACACTTTTACAAAGTATACAACGTTACAAACATAATAATAACATTATTTCAGATTATTATTACCGAATCATCACCAACAGAACGTATGAATTTGCAAACCATAACGATATTTCAACGAGTGAATGATTAACATGTTTTGGCGTTTAGCCATCCACTTATGCGAACTATCTATTACGTTTGGGACGTTAGAGACTTTCCTTGGGCATACACTTTTGTGACACCCGCCAAATTAAGACTATAATTAGTGCTTAAACTACCTGTAATTACGTGTATTTAGTTTTGTTATAGGCTAAATATATGTGATATTTTGTGTAATTACATATACGCGAACGTGATTTGTTTAAATTGTACACTTATATAACGGACGAGTTCCGACACTACTTTGATATGGACGTTGGTGACAAAACTTTTAAATAATGTGGAATTATCCAAACAAACATTATTTACATTAATATATTGTGAGAAATATATTACACGTATTTCGTATTGGTTAAAATGCTCTGAACGTGACGAAAGCACACGAAACACGCCCAACAAAAGAAAATAAATCAAATCATATTTTTTATAACCCATTATTAAGTATTTCGATAAAATACTTCAGTTAAAAATATTTCGGATAAACTTTAACATAAAACATGGAACAACATTTAAGTAATCACGAAACGTAACATAATCGAGGAACAAGTAAACAAGCCCGAGACCTGCAAGTGGGTCGGCCCAGACCCGCGGACCCGACCCACCGACCCATTCCCCTTTTTATTTCTTTCCTTTCCCATTTCATTCATTTTACACACACATCTACATCCAAACCTCTCTCCCTTCTCTCAAATCGCAACCCCCAAACCACCCAAAAACACCATAAAAAATGCACCGATTCGCAGAGCTACTTCACGATGAAACAACCACCACATCACGAGCTTCATCTTCTTCATTTTCAATTTCGAGGTATGAGACCTCTTAACTCTTTTAAATTACTTATAAAGCTTTGATTTACATGCTAGAACATTTACTCAACGAAGTTATGTCCAAAAACCAAGTCGAAATGCGTTTTAAAACCCGATTTGTACTTACAGTAGCGTTTGCGAATTGAGATGCGTCTCAGCTCGTAGATTGAGCTGTGAATCGAGATTTACCTACCAAAAACCGAACTCGCGAACCCAAACTGCGAACTGAACTGACTTGCGAACTGACTTGCGAGTTGACCTGCGAACCGACCTGCGAGTCGAGATTTGCGAACCGAACCTTATGTTGCGAACCGAACTCAGTTCGCAGCCTACTGCCTTGCGAACTCAAACTCAGTTCGCATCACGAACTCAGTTCGCACAGCAATTTCAGTCTGCGGCCAACCTTAGTAGATTTTTTAGAAATTAAATTCAAGATGCGATTTTGAATAAAGTAATGTAGTAGAATTAAAAAATTTTCAAGCTGACCTGGCAACTCGACCCCAGCCAGGGGCTCTGCCCCTTGGACCCCTCTACCAGGGGCGCTGCCCCCGGACCCCCGTCATCCAGGAACTTGTAAATACTTTTCACATCAAGTGTCGAACACTTAAAAATAATGAAGCTTGATACCACAATACATATAATAATAACACTTTTAGATTATTATTACAAACCATCACCAACGGGCCATAATTGATTTCAAACTACAAACGAAATACTAAAACAAACACTTGAACATTTTCTAGTTGAGTGGACAACTAGCATGGGTGATACTTCAAGATGCCTACTTACTTACTTATTTACTTGTTTACTCACAACCTTGTGCGTTTCGGACGCTAGAAGGTTGCAAGGTTCTGAGAACCAATATACGGACTTACATCTGACACTCCTACGGACTTACATCCGCTTTACTTACTTGATTTCATCTTCACACTTGCTAGACTCGGGTGAGTCTTACAACCCCACTTTTTACTGTTTTTACTATTGGGGTGAGATACTTTGCTACCATTTTACGCATGAACACGAGTACTGGACTGACTATACTACTTTATTTACACACATTGCATGAGTACTTTTTATCCACTGAAAGCCTCCTATCGTAAGTTGTTAGTTATGGACTTAAGCGCGAGTACTAGTAAATGGATCCATTTGGGACTAACAATCCCTGTCTGGGGTAGTAGCGCTACCACGGATTTCACCGTGGAAACAGACATATTAGTATTTGTTACATATGAGTGTCGGGATAGCACTCACGGGGGTACATTATATTATTCTTAATTGATTCATACTTACACACTGTTAAGCTTCAACTTATGAGCTCATGGCAACTGTGCGGACATACTGATTTACTTACTTTGCTTGATAGCAACACTGGTACATACTTGTGGTTCATAACGATTACTTATTACTAAACATGTAAGATTCACCAACCTTTTTGGTTGACCTTTCTTAGCTTTGTATCTCAGGTACACAGACGGAGTAGGATTTCCCTTGGATACTAGCTAGAGTCGCATGATTTCTACATTGCATTTAACGGAGATTCTTAGCATTATCTTTTGTATATTATGATTATGTAATAGAATCTTCCGCTACACGCGTGGACTCTAGGGAACTACATTTTTGTAACCGAAAACACTATGTTTTCATACATTTTATATATGGAAATGTAACTATTTTTAAACGTCTCATTTAGAGGTCGTTTGCTGTATACTTTGTGTTGTTGATACTTGATTAGTAGCACCCCAAAGCTTGCTTTCGCTAAACACAGAATTTGCGGGTGTTACAGCTTTGCTAGCACTCACGTTTTAGCTCACGAGGTGAGTTCACAGCCCCTACTTTTACTGTTTTACTGTTTTTAAATCAGGGGTGAAAAAATAGCAAATGTTTTACTACTGTATGCGACAACTAAATATAAATACTTTTATGCTTTTATACGAACTGTTTATAAATGTATCCATATTATACTCAATAGCTTAGGTTTCTTATGAACTGCATTTAGGAACATTTTTGTACTACACTTACAAATTGTTTATAAATGCCTTTAGGCTTTTATACAAACTGTTATTTATGAAATAACATTTTCATACTATTTTTGAAATAATTAGTTTTCCCTACGACTTGGGATATACGATTTGGACCCTACTTCTTGGATGTTAGCCCTTCGACTTGGGCAAGGGATACAACTTTCTCTACGATTTGAACCCTACTTCCTGGGTGTTGTCCCTACGACTTGGGCAAGGGATACAACTTTCCCTACACTTTGAACCCTACTTCTTGGGTGTTGGCCCTACAACTTGGGCAAGGGATACAACTTTCCCTACGATTATTGGACCCTATGACTTGGGCATAGGATATTACTTTCCTACAAATGCTTTCATAGGATGCTACTTTCCTACAAATGCTTTCATAGGATACTACTTTCCTACAAATATTGTATAGGATAACACTTTTCTACAAATATTATAGGATACATATTTTCCTACTAACGTATATTGGATTCCTACTTTCCTACAAAACGGTACGTCTGGGTAAAATCCCAACGAACTTATATTTTGGGCAACATTCAAACGAAACTTATTTGACTATTAAGTCAATGACTTATAATTGAAATTGGTATAACAAACCATACTTATAAAACCTGTGAATTCACTCAACAATCTTTATTGACCTTTTACTATGTTTTTCAGGGAATTAGCGTTCATGTAAGACTGCATGCATCTTGGAAGTAAGCTACCCACGATGAATTAGAATGCCACTTTTGGAACATACATGATTTCTTTTGTATAACTAAATCCTTTTGGTCATATTTAAGTAATTCCGGATTTGAATACTTTAATTACTGAAATATGTATTATAACTACATTACTACTTCTACGACTTGATGAGTCATAGCTTTTGTAACAACTGTTTATGGCATCTTAATATATTATGTTCTGCGATAATCATATGCTCTGTGAATGTATGATCCCATGTAACGTCACAACCCCCACTGTACACACAATCGCTTCCGCTAAACACTAATGCCTCCGCTGGTCAACGTTGACCTTTTTGGGGGTGTGACAATTTAGCAAGCACTAGGATTCTACCATCCGTTCGCCCGTGAATCAAAAGTGGATACCTAACGTATCCTCTTGGTTAGTCGATTTCAAGAAAGCAAGAAAAGATCAAGATAAGTCCATTCGTACTTGAGCAACGAGTTGAAAATTGAAGCTCATACCGAGCACCCAATGTAAGAACTTTATTATATGCGTTTTATTATGTGCCTTGTATTATTATGAAAATTATTGGCTTAAGGGTTTGTTTTAATATGATAAAATTGTTTATAACGCTTCCGCATAAAATTCTATTATTTATATACTACATTCGTACCAAAATAATTATTTAGTTTCGACTTTTTGAAGTTTTTCAATTTTAACATTGACCTTAAATGTATTTGTTTGTGTTATATAATATTTGATGCAAAATATATGAATGGATTAAATTTTAAATGTATATTCATTGCTATAATTTTCATCAAATATTATACACACAAACAAATTATTTTAAGGTTAAAATTAAAAAAAACAATTTAAAAAGTCAAAACTGAAGAATTAGTTTGAAACAGATGAAGTAATAAAAATTAATTTATTGTAATGCACAATTCGATTAAAAACCCTTCACTTGTATTGTATTAACTATTAAACTAATTAGTTTATATCTACCAAAGAAAGATTATAATGCCTTCACGAAAATGAGTCACTAAACATGGTGATGTGCATTGGGTTGTGCCGTGGAGCATCTCTCTTTATTCACAAATCTCTTGAAAACTGTACAAAACGCTAATTTATCAAAATAATAATAGTTTCTTTGATGGAAATAAAAATAAAAATTTCAATTTATAAAGTCAAGTTGCATCTACATATTAATACTTTTTTATAAGCATTATTAAATACTCCACGTAGAATCTCTGTTATTATTCTGATTGTAGTTTACCAGGTTTCTATTTTGGGTTTTATTATAATAATAATTTTAAATTTTAAATTTGTGGTTGATAATCAAATAATATTCCGTACACAACGAGTCAAACATTACAGTTTCCAAAAAGACGGTCTTCCGAGACATGTAGCACAACTAATATACGATATGTGCGCATTGTATACTACTAGCATTGTACTTGTGCATTTGACGGTGCTACTTTAAAAATAAATAAATTGATGTCGTCACTTTAAACATTTTGCAACATACTCTGATTGTTTTGCGCAGTGGTAATTCATATAAGTGTTAGTATTTGTTTATTACTACCATATTTATCGTGCCATGCAACGGAAAATTAAAGTAAATAATTTCTTAAGAAAATCATGTTTCACTGATAATTAAGTTAAATCATCCACTTTAGACGGTGAATATTTGTATAGTCTTTTAGTAATTAGTTCTTTGATCTACAAATGATTCACATTCGCTATACATAGACTTATATCATTCGAATTATATTATACATTTTTGCTTCATATGTTAAAATCCGTAAAATTCTACACACGTAAAGTATATATGATTGTAAAATTTATACCCACGTTGTAATGTTAATGTAATATGTCACATTAAAAGTCTATCACAACAATACAGAAAAACCAATGAAACTTTGATGTTTATATTTTGACCAAAATATTATTATTGGTATTTAAAGCATAAACTTTTTCACATATAAATAAGCAAAGATCAACTTATTGCACTTATATATCATCATCATCATCATTGCCGGTATTATTTTACCGTCAAAGAAAACATTAGTGTACGATGTAACAAATCGGTCTCGATCGCCTATGTTAAGGTTGGTGTGTTATCTTGAATCCCACCTGAAACAAGTGTTCTTTACTTACCTGAAACAACAATGACCAGATGTCTAACAAAATATAAATAATTATCGAGTAGATATAATTAACCTATTTGTCCTTCAAAATTTCCAAAATTGGACTTTTGAGTTCATGTAGTTAAGTACTGTTGATCAAACCTAGAAATTAATAGAAATAAATAATGAAGTGAAGTAAAGCGTTCATGGAGAAGTGGTAGCTGTAGGGGAAAACTTGTTATGCACGGGAGTTCTTCTCCTCACGCGACCGTAATCCATTGTAAACACACGACTACTCATCTCTTTCAATAATGCATCCTCAACATCTTCTCCCTTCTCAAGTGATTCATCAACTATGCATACATATTTATACATCGATCATATATATATGCACATTATTAATTAATTGATATACATACATAAAAACTAGGGGTGAGTTCTGTCACGGATCGAGCTAGCTAGCTAAGCTTCTTAACTTGAATCTTGTTCATGCATACAAGTATAATGAATAAACGTTTTGAATTTAAAAGGATATGTAAATTAAGTACCTGATATAGGCGCCTCGTTATAAGAAATCGAATGCTTGTCCTCTACACTTTCAACCTATCCATCAATGAATGATCCATACATTACATCAACTCAGATGTTTAGAAGGGATCAGAGAAGAAATGAGATCATATACATGTACTATTTGCTAGGTGCTATCAACGATCTACAAAAATCAAGCATATATGTATTTATGTTTAATTCCTTGGCCAATCTGATCCAAACACATATTTTCTCAACTCATACATAGATAAATTGAAGACGTACACGCGCTAAATCTAACCCTAAATTAATATGTTGCTCTTTTTTAGAGGGGTAAATACATAAAAATGCAATTAACTATGACCTGAGATTCATAGTGTGTACTCAACTATTCGGGCTTTCATTGTGTGTAAAAAACTAGTTATTTCTTTCCATTGTATGTAATTTGGTGACGTGTCAAACCTATAAGGATGACATGTGGCACCTTATCTAGATGACACGTGGAAAAAATATCGAAAATTGCATACAATAGCATGAAATAACTAGTTTCTTATACACAATGGAAGCCTTAATAGTTGAGTACACATTATGAATGTCATACCATAGTTAATTGTATTTTTACGCACTTATCCCTTTTTTAACTAGCTAGTTGGGTATATAAACCTAAAATGTGTTACTAATGAGCTACCTAGCTAGGGCTAATTTATACGTACCTTTTGATCGGGTATCAACTTTCTTGGCATTGCATGAAAACCAAACGAGTATTCATGACCATGAGCTGCACACAATGAACATTTAGAAACTAAAAGAATTAAAAGTGTGTGCCAAAATGCATATTATATATATTCTTCCAAATAGTTATTACTTTTTTCTTCAAAATACTAATGTATAATTCTTAATAAAATGTTTAATTCATCAACTTCAATTCTTGAAATATCACCTTTTGATCAAGAATCATAAAGTGTGTGTTTGTGTGTGATATGAGAGAGAGAATTTTTTTTAACTTACCTAAATCATCAGAATATGGCACTTGATGACCATTTAGAGACACCCCAACGATGAAGCGTAAAAGTGAGAGCAACATTAAGAACAAAACCTTGATCTTCATGATATCTAGCTTGTTTGATGAAACTGAATAGAGGTATATCAACTAGTATACTCTAATAAACAGCATGAGAAAACTAAAGATCTCTTTGTTGAAATTTATGTCAAACAAGTGACTATAAGTAAGCGTGTTAAGTTACGTTGTTAGAGAGAAATAGTTTAATTTACACAAAACACGAAGTGGAGAGTTTCGAAAAGAAACCAGTGGAGCAAATCAAACCCCATATATTTATCCACCACCTTTTCTTGGAATTGAATCCAAGTGATCGAGGTTTCAAATCCACCACACTATAACAAACATATAAAAATATACAATATATAAACACGTGAATAATCTAACGGTAAGGGCAGCCCATGACTTATAGAGCAGCTTCACTGGGTAACCCGAATACCCATTTTTATAATTTAATTTTAATTAGTTTTTAGTTCGCCCTTAATGAAATAGTAAACTTTTTTCGCATTCATCACACTTGTAACTCGTAAACGTGTAAAATTATTGTGCATATAAAAACGCCAAAGCTAGAAAAAGAGAGAAGAACACGAAAAATATGAGCTAATATGAAATTAACGATTTTACGAATACAAAAAGTGATGTTTGACCAGCCATTCAAGTGTCGAGTGTTGGAATATGACTTAAACTTTTGGGGTTTGTTTAGTAAATTTGGTATTTGAGTTGGTTTAGGATTAATATTAGTATTTGAAGTTTGTTTACGATTAGGTTTAATTGTTTTGCTCTATAAATAGAGATTATTAGTTTATGAATATTGTACCCAGGATTTTGAATTTGTTAGTTTGTTTGGTTCGTTAGAATTTGATTTGCAATTTGAATTTGATAGCTTCCGCTTTGTATCGTATTTGTTTGTTCTTCGTATTCGTTCGTTTGGATATATCTCTAACAACTGGTATCAGAGCTAGGTTCTATGCTTTGAATTAGTCATCCTTCGGTCGTCGACTAATTATTAGCGATCCGGAGGGATCCCGTTTTGTGTTTGAATTCGTTTTGTTTTCGTTTTTGGTTTTCAGTTCGTCAATTTTTGCACAGACATAGAAAAATTAGTGTTGCCAATTCGTTCACCGTTGGATCGTCGTGAAATTTGAACTGCAACTTCTAGACACATAGATCTACACTTTGACCGTTGGGATCGGTGATTTGTTGTTCCTGTAGAGAGATATAGCTTGTAGAAATTTATGGTCAGATTTGGGTTTCTTGTGTTGAATTTTGTTTGGGTTATTGTTTGGTTTTCGGTGGAGCGATCTTTGATTTTGGGATCTGAATGTGATTAGATCATTAGGTTTTGGATCGCGTTCGCTTTTGGAAATTTGGACTGTAATCCTTATCAAATAATTGGGTCGTTTGAATTTGAATTGGATATTTGAGTCTTGAAGATTGATTTGGTGTTTGAAGACTTGATTATTATCAAGTCGTTTAGATTTGTTCGATCGTTTAAAATTTGTTAGTTTGAAGATCTTCGTTTGCTGGGTTTTTGAATTTGTTGTCCGAGTTTGATTGTTCGTATTGAAGTTCGTTTGAAGCCGATTTGGTTTTGTTTGGTTAACCGTTTTGAATTTGTCGGTTAACGTTTGATTGTTTGGTTTGATGTCATCGGCGTCTGATTTGGATCGTATTTGAAATTCGATCGTTTGGTTTGTTTTAAAATTTTAAATTTGGCTAGTATATCTTGCGTTTGAAATTCGGGATTTGGAATTTGATTTAGGTAGCATTTGGTTCGAAGTTTGAAAAAGTTCAAGTCACGGTGGAGATTGTTGGAATATGACTTAAACTTTTGGGGTTTGTTTAGTAAATTTGATATTTGCGTTGGTTTAGAATTAATATTATTATTTGAAGTTTGTTTTAGGACTAGGTTTATTGTTTGCTCTATAAATAGAGATTATTAGTTTAGGAATTTTGTACCCACGAATTTAAATTTGTTAGTTTGTTTGGTTCGTTAGAATTTTATTTGCAATTTGAATTTGATAGCTTCCGCTTCGTATCGTATTTGTTTGTTCTTCGTATTCGTTCGTTTGAATATGTCTCTAACACGATATGATATGTTCACATTTATAAAAGCATTTACAGAGCCAATTTGTTGTATATTAATTTGGAACGCATATATTAATATAACATCCTCGTAAGTTAATATAACTCGTGGCAAAAGTTTGTGTACTTGATCTTTATTAACTTAATTGGTCTACTTAATTTTCGTTTGTAACCTTCACGTAATGTTTTTAGATTATGATTAATGTCTACATCACGGATTTTCAAGCATGCATAATAGAAACGTTAGCTAACAACATACTGGTAATGTTAGTAATTAGATCTACTAAACAGACGTATCAACCATATTTAAATGAACAAATTTTGCCTTTTGAAAAACATTCATCTATATTAACTTCCTGAACTATATCTAATTATCTATATTTTCCATTATCTGAAACCTAATCCCCTTAATGAAATCCATTACACTTTAAAGCCCAAATAAGTACCATATATTAAAGGTTAGACAAAGCCCATAAAACCATTGTTAGGCCAGATGCATTAAGCGACACTTCAAAATTTCTTTTTTTTTTCTCTTGAAAAATACGCCACTAGAGGTTCCGGACCTTGAAATTCGATAATGAAACTCGTCCGAAACCTTCACAATACCCAGAAAATTCATATGTATGTGATAAAAAGAAAGATAGGTGATGGAAAATCTACGGAGTTTTGGCTTGATACTTGGCTTGCTGACAATCAGATACCCCCGTCTATTCTTGTTGGAGATTGATAATAAAGTTACGGTAGGAGATCGATGGAATGGTGCTAATTTTTTGTAGGATTGGCGTAGAAATATTCATGGTGGTATTGAGGAGTGCCAGTTGCAAAATATCATAGACGATATCAGAAAAGTGACTATCGTTAACTCCCCTGATAAGTGGGTTTGGTATTGTGTTCAGGTTAAAGAATTTTCGGTTAATGATGTTCGTAAATATTTAGATAATCTTACCTTACCTAGACACTATATCGCCACGAGATGGAATAATAATGTCCCGCAAAAAGTTAACAATCATGTATGGAGGGTGATGAAGGATCGGTTACCGACTCACTTTAGATTGTTGTTCGGAGGTATACATTCTAATACTTTACTTTGTCTTGTTTGTGCGAATGATATTGAAACTCTCCATCACATAATGGCGGAGTGTGTAGTTACTAAGAAGGCATGGAATTGGATTTAAAATGGATGGACTTTAAAATTCCCTATACTATGGAATGTAATGAGATTCTTGATTTTGTGGATTCTACGAAGACGCGGTCTAAAGTTAGGACATCATTAAGATTATCATATACACTTTATGGTGGGAGTTATGACGGCTCAGAAATGATGCGGTGTTTAACTCTTCAAAGAAACAGGATCCGATCCTTATTGATTGTATTGTTAATTTTTAATTTTTGTGGTATAGTAACAGGGGTAAAAGGTCGAGTAATAGATGGGATGAGTGGCTTAATAACATGCTCTTTTGCGCGTATCCAGCAAGGGGAATCAATGTGTGAGTTTGTAGCTGCGTTCAATCGGTGCAGCGTGGGCGTTTTTTTCCTCGAGACTTGTTTGGGACTGCATCAAAAACATCACGGGGTGAAGACCAGTGGCATGGCCCCCGTTGATGGAGGTTTTTCTCGTGTCTTGGTTTATATGTAATCGGCATGAGTTTTTTTTACCCATTTTGCAGTTTTAGCAGTTGAAGTTTCGAGAAGAATCTAGTTTGTGTAACGTGTTTGTATTTTTAGATTTTGTTCTTTGCTCTCTAGTATCTTGATGGATGGTCCTTTTTTAATTAATAAAATTTGTGCTGTTAAAAAAAACATATACATACCTAAATCATCAGAAGATGGCACCTGTTGACCATTAATAAAAGCCACTAAAGTGACCGAGAGCAACATTAAAAATAGAACATTGATCTTCATAGCTTTAATTGAGGAACAGATTGATAGTATCAGCAATAATTATTAGCTTGAAAAAGAACTCTATGAAAATAAAATTACCCTTAATATCAATTAGCAAACACTTATGAAACACTTATGAATAGTAAGTCGTTTTTTTTAAGATCAATTAGCAAACACTTATGAATAATAAGTTGTTTGTCTTTTCATGTAACCTACTTATATTTCTTAATAAATACATATATGAGAGCAAATATATAGTTAATGTAAGTTGAATTGATGGTAAAGTTGTTTTCATATATCCTCTAGGTCCATGGTTCAATTCCGTATACTTAACATGCCTTTTAATTTTTCAATATCAACTAAAATGATCACTTGCTTGCCATTAGTTTAGTTAGGTTGTAGATTAGAATTAATCTAAAGGTAGCCAAACTACTTTAATACTAGGTATAAAGGAAGTTAATAACGTATAGAATTCAAATTAAAATTTTTAAAACGGAAAATATGTTAACTTATAATATACATATTTATACATAATCACTATTACTTATATTTATATTGTAATAATTAATTAGTGGATCATTCAGAGTAAAATGTGTAATTGAAAGTAAGTATATATGTATTGTTAATTTGTTATAAAAAGAAAATAAAGTACTATAAGTATTAAAAAATATCTATTTTAAATGAGTTATATGTTTTTTTACCGTTGTAATTGTTTAAACCAAGTTTGTAAGTACTTGATGTCATTTATTTGAAAATCCCGATGCAACGCGTGGGCATATCAATCTTTGTTAATGTCAAACGTCTGAGTAGATAAGTAGACAATTATTTTCTGAAAAAAAAACAGCGAAGCAACACAAATGATTTATGCTATCTTTTTCTTAATTAGAAGGGAAGCTTCAATTTACCACGTCGTCCACACTACGTATTATTAAAACAAACATACAATCATTTAAATTAAATTAAACGAAATACTAGTCTAGTTTTCCATATGTTTGTTTCTTCACCTTTAACGAAATAGTAACGGTTTGTCACTTGTATACATTTAAGGTGTGTCAATGAGTCCATCCATTTCCATTTATGAGAAGGATGTATAGTTAATTAAATAAATTAACGAATCATACTATGAGCGCGTTTAGTTACGAAAAACTATCTATGTTTTTTCATTTTATATTTTTCTGTAATTTTGTGTCCGTTGAAAACTAAGGTAAATTTGTTAACGCGTTCAAGTGTAACGCATGAAGTTTTCATTTTTCAGAATTGGAAATGTAGACAACCATAAATCATAGATTCTCATTTATTATAAAAAATTTCTAGAAAATCCAATTTAAAAACAAATAGAAAAATTGAATAGTTTTTCCTAACTAAATGTACATTCATTTTTTTTTAAAAGCTGATCTCTTAACATAGTTTGTAAGAGTTTACCCTAAAGCCCAATATAAGTACGAAATAGTAACGTTTAGAATCCCAAACATGTTGAAGCCCATAAAACCAGTGTTAGACTGTTAGGCACTTAGGCCTACAAGGCGAAAACACTTGGTTTGTGTATGGCTTAAAGCCTTAAAGCTGAAAATCGAAGAAAACGAATCCCATTAATAATCAAAACTAGTCGGTAACCCGCGCAATGCGGCAGTAGTGATAGAAAATATAACGATAATCGGCAATAATAGTCGACGTAACAATAATAATTATATTAGCATAGGTTACTACTTCATTTTTTCTTTCTTTTAGCCTATATTTCAATTTAATATATATTTTATAGAATCATACTCGAAAGATTTATAATATTTTCTTTTTGAAAGGCAGTTGTGGAATCACTGACGGACCATTTTTGGTTCACCCGATCATCTCCACAAGTGGTTACTCTCCTGTAATCGAGTAACCGCCCTCGAGTTCGTAGCCAAGGCGACGCCCTAAAGGGGTTGCTCTCCCATTTTTGGTCCACCCGATCATCTCCACAAGTGATTTATAATATGAATATTATTACTATAATAGTGATATAAAACAATTTTGATTATGTAAATTTAAGTTTTTACTAAATGTACAAACAATTCAAAATTATATTATACATCAAAATCTAATTGAACAAATTTAATCAATGGTTGACTTTATTTATTAAGAGAAGAAAGTATGTGTAAATTGATTTGATTATGTTAGCTTCTATATTTGTCCAATTAATTAGAGGGTACAAATGTAATTTCCGATATCCCCATTGTAAACATTAAGGCAAAATGACTAAATGCATGATAAGGGTTTAAGATATATGCAAGGGCAATACTGTTACGGACCATCCTAACCAATCTCAGGTTTCAAATGTCAATATTCAAGACTGTTATAGCCAGGATCAGTTAAAACCACACCAAGCATGGACCCCGGGTATAAACGATGCAAGCTACTCTCGAGTTTGACTTTTTTAAAAATGTAGAATGATTCCAAGTTTTAAAGGAGCTCGAATTGACCTTTAAAATATTCTAGAGTTTGTTTATTAAATGAGCTTGAGCTTGGGCTTCAACTTAAATAAGTTTGTGATCCTAAAGGAGCATACCGTAACTATACATTAATGTTGTATAGTAACATGATAAAATACTACTGTATAAATAATAAACGGCTTGAGCCCAAGCTGAAATTATAACAGCACGAGCCGAGCCCAAGTTTTACAACTCAATCCCAGCTCGAGCTCGCTGAATTTAAAAAAGCAGGACTAGAGCATCTGCAGAGCTCTCATTTACAACTCTACATGGGACTGATGGACCAGACCAGAAAGGGCCATATGGCAAAACTTTCTACTGTATATCTCTAGTTTTATAGCTACAAGACTAAGAAAGTAAGAATACACATTCATTCATATGATATTTGAATTCTAGTGAGAGATCTGAAAAATGGCCTTTCATGGATACGCATTTACATAGTAGGTATTGGTTATATATACTTATATTTACCAAACACTTGGTCAATGTTAGAAGCACTTCAAAAGTTAAGATCATGAAAGCAGATCTGAACTACATCTGTAAATTAACCAAAGATGCAGTTCGCATCTACTTTCCTAATTGAAATGATTCTAACATTGACTAGTGTTTTTTGGTAAATGGTATTAGAACCCAAATCACCAATACATACCTTGCCAATTGGGTACCCATGAAATGATGATTTCCAGATCAAATCTCACATTAATTCATATACAAACACTCACACAAATAAAATAATGACAATTTTTGGTACCTTACACATATAAGTGAATCGAAAACGAATATATAAAAACCTAATTCCACCTCGAACATATCTCCAGACCAAACTTAAGCAAACCTAACAAGATCCCTAAAACTACACTGATCGATATGGCTTGTGTATATATTTACTGAACTACTGTAATTTTGACTGTGTATACCAAACTGATAACCTATAATATAACGCGAAGGCACTTAGAATCTACAGCACATAAGGGCCTGGCTCCATCCTCGATGTTTTCGTGACCTTTTCTGGTCTGCTTTCGCCATTCTTATAGGACTGCTGTTCCACTCATTCTGTAGTCTGCAAACACAAAGTAATATTGTTATACCTCTATAGAGGATAGATTAGAAATCTTATCGAGTTTTTTTTTTGCGCAGCGTATACCGCAAACTGAAAACCTCTGAACATCATTCGGTAGTCTGCAAACAGTAGTAATGAGTTGAACTTTTTTTGACTTATTCAAGCACAACTCCAACTCGTGCACAAATTGGATCTCTAACATGCAACAGGTTGGATTTCAGCTTAAAGTAACTAGACTCGAATTCTTTTTGAGTTTTATCAAGTTACTGTAGCTCAAAATTGACTCGCCTCATTCAAGTGGGGCACGAACATTCCTTGAGCCGAGCTCGCGATTGAATCATGAAGGCTCGTCGAGACATCATATTGAGCCCGAACTCGGCTCAGCTCAGAACTCGTTTGTAAAACTAAGTGACACTAAGATAGAAAAGAAGAAAGTGTGCTTGTTATTACATGGGAAAGGCAAAGGATCTGACACTAGTATTGCTGCCATCTGATCGATGAGAGATGCTACCGGCAGATGCAACAGGCCCGGAGTATGTTATCAGTCCAGTAATAGGAACTGCCATGGAAACACTTAACTCCTCACCAACTTGCAACTGATTCACCGATAATGTGATGTTATCAGGAGCCATTTCATGGTGGTTGGGTGTACTTTGTGTGTCTAGTGGAGGTTCATGATGACCAGTAATGCTTGCAGGTTTCACATTGTCAAAATTTAAAGTAGCATTCGCCTCCTTGATTTCACTTGATTTATCATCTTTGGATTCTGCACTCTTCCCCTAAAAACAAAAATCAAAATATTAGAGACGCATTATGATAAACACATTATAACAGAGCCTTAATGGAGACGTTATAACAAACCTTATCTGCAGAAAATAACTTCACGTGTACTATCAAGTGGATTTATACACCCTTTAATACAGACAATATAACTCATTAAATTATGCCACTATTACGAAATACAAACCTCGGAAAGCTGTTGGTCAACATCATTGACAAACTTGTTGGAACGCTTGAGGACACTTTCAGAAACTCTTTGCTCAGTAGAGGAATTATAATTTGAATCTAGTTTTCCTTCACCATTCCGCATTGTATTGTCAGGATCAAGATTTACTTTGCTCTGGACATTATCAGATTCCACAAACTGCTTCAACTCAACAGGGGCACAGTCGGAAGGAACATTATTATAATTTTTGGTTACAGAAACTAAATTAGTATTCTTGTCACAATCTTCCAGTGGTGAAGATATCAGGTGTTCATGCTTCAAAAACCGGGTACCAAGATCAACTTTAATCATGTCGTCATGTTTATCTCCGTCAACAATGAGATTGCATGATAACTCGTGATGCTCCTTGTCACTTCCGTTATTCTCTCTATTAGATAGTCCCTCGTCCACACATATATCCTTAACATGGAAACTACTCTCTTCGTAATATGTCATCAACTCTGGCAATTTGCATTCTGTCACATTTTTATCCACGTACAATTCCTTGGCCTTTTCAACAGAATTAGGAGCACTAGAAGGTGCTAAAGACTTTCTGAAATTTTCATCTTCGAGATTAGTGACGTAGTTGACTTCATCATTTTCTTCATCTGATAAGAAGGGATTTATATATCTTCTCGGACTCTCTTTCATCATTGCCTTCAATTCTTCTGTGTCAAATAGCACTAATGTCAAATGCAAATAAATAAGGTGGAATCAAGCAATGGACTAAAACCAAATTGTAAGCTACATATTATTCTTTTTCAAGTTTGCAAAAACAAGAAACATATTCTATGCTTGTATCATGCTGAAAACCAGAGAAAGAAAGAAAAAAAAAACATCACTTTTTTGATAACCGATAGCTAATCGAGCATATGACATTAGTACGCTAACGATGCCATAGCTACGCAAGGAATAAAGAGATACAATACCGATCAAATGTAACTGCTCAACAAGAAACTAAAGTCTAAAGATAAGACAAATTGCTTACCTATTTGCTGACCAAAAACCATTATAATAAAGATTAAGTCACCAGTTCTATTTTATATAATATATATTAACATATTAATATATCAATTGATATTCAACAGCTATCCAAAAGAAGCCAAATGGATATAAAACTATGTAGTCAACAACTAATAAACAAATAAAACTGCAACGGTTTCCCTAACTCACCAAACTAAATTTAAACAACAAGGTTAAGTTAAAGATTTAAAATTAAATTAATCATCACCAAGATAGCCTAGTGGTAAAGTTTAAGATACGTTAAAACCTCGCTGGTAACATCTTGTGATGGTCAGGGAAAAAATCCGTAAACAGTCTCGGAGATACCGGTTAAGCTGCATATATGCGATTAGGTAGCATGATCAGGTATCCCTCACCGTTTACCCGTACTAATAGATTAAAAAATAAAATACTCAGAAAACGCCTTTCACTTTACAACCATGTTTTCCCCAATTTTTTACTAGGGTTTACAACCAAACGAAACAGCAATTTACAATCTAATTAAACAGATCTAACAAATTCTACACTAAACAATTCAAACCAGATCCCAACATATACACACATGCTAACTGTCTTATAACAAAGCTAAAATATTACAAAAACAATTAAAGTCATTTTACATTACCTGTTAACAAAACCAAACTCTTACATAAAATACAACATCATCAAATAACTCAATCCGCACCGTAGAACAAAATACAACATCATAATCAAATAATTCGTTGAAACGCAGATCCAATTTTATCGGAAAAACAAGTTTTGTAACGTATATGTGCACCGAATTGGAATTAGGGCTAAAAACTGAGCTCATAGCTACATACAATTAGTCAACACTATAAAACCTAACTTATGTCCGCATTTAATAAGTGCGGCTATTTGCTATAAATATTAATCGTTAATTAAACACAAAATTCATACATAAAATAAAAATATGTAAAAGCAGGAGCAGAGTGGAATGAACAATCGCTTACATAAAGTTTTTCGCCGGAGATCGTTAATTTCTGTGGTGTGAATTTGTTGATATTTTCATGATCAGTTACAGTGTTGAAATAGATACAGCTGCGTGTGAGTTGAAAACAACTGATGGTGAAATTGCAGTGTTGTTTTGTCGTTTAGTGAAGGAGAAAGGAGACAGGTGGACATAAAAAAGGGAAGGAGTCAGTAAAGGGTTGACGGAGGTCGGAAAAAGTGGTGCCGGGAAAGTGAGAGTAACAGAGTGAATGAAAACAAATTAAAAAAACAGAGGTGAAGGCTTTGAAATAGCATAGGATGTCAACAACTCGTGAACCTCAATACTTTAATAGTAGTTGATTGCTGTAATACATACAAAAATTGAAAAATGTTTATAGAGAAATTAATTATTTTATTTTTAAGTATTATTGTAAGATTTACTGCATTTTAAAAAATATTATATTTTATGTCAAATTTAGTGTATATTATTTTGTGTTTAAAAGCAATAAATCTGAGATGTGATCAAATAAGTTAATAACTGAGATGGAAAGTTAGGGTGCGTTTAGTTACAAAAACTCATCATTTTTCCATAAAATTTTTTTAAAAAAACAATAAAATTAGAAAACGTGTTCGAATTCCAGTTTTGCAAAAACTTTTCAAAGAAAAGGAAAATTCTTATTTAAAACTATTTTTGATGGTTTTCTAATGTTTCCATCTCCACTATTTTTTGAAAAAAGAAAATTTCACCTCTTGCAACTAAATACATATAATCTAAGAAAAAAGAAAAAGAAAAATAAGAAATTTTACTATAACTAAACATGCTCTAGACTTCTCTTACCCCTCAAACGAGGGTGACCCCCTAAACTTTACACAAATCTTAAAGTGAAATAGTAATGATTTAATTACAAATACAAATACTAATGATTTAATTACTCGATATAATGTTAAATAATAATAATAATTGCTACAATTCGTTGAGCAAAAATAAAAAGTAAATTTATAATAATAATAATAAACTCATATTTTGCTTAATTATTGATGATTTGACCTTAATATAAAACAGAAATTTGCTGCTAAAGTTATTAAATTTTTCTATAGGTTGAATATATACTTGAATTAGCCATTATGGATTGATAAGTTGGTTGATTGAAGTTATTGAATGAATGAATGACAAATGTCCCAAATGATCAAACTTTGCAACTTAAGCACTATATATAACGTTTGTCGCTATCGATTTACTTTTAAGTGTTAAAGTGGTTCATCACATAAGATCTTTAGCCGTCTTTGTTAAAAATCTGCGACATAGTGCAATGATAATTAAAAGGAATTTCGTAAATCGCGTAGAATCACTTTTATCATAAAAAGATTTCGATCATACGTTACATGGATATCCCAAAATTCTTATTGGATCGGATAATTCAAAAAATAATCAATATTTTGCAGACAATTTTGAGCTAGCGTCACATTGAGATTGTGTCATGTTTTTGTAAATGTTAGATAATCAAATGGTTACGTGTTAATTATGTTATACACAAAATCGTTACAACGGTTATAACAAAGGTATTGATTAATGTATAAGATAACTAATCATTACTAAAAAGTAACCCATTTGGTCTTCCCACCCAAAACAAGTATGAGTAATTAATAGTTGACCAAAACTTGTACCACGTATATAGATTTGAATTGAATTGAATTGAATGTAAATATATTTGCTATTTCTTTCTTAACCTACATACGTTTCGCCAGAATATATATACACAAAATCCTCAAGGACAAATTATGAACAAATTAATATTATAGGGCCACCGTAAAGAATGAAAAAGAAGATGGGGGTTAAGTAGAATATATTATATTGGAGTTTAGTAAAATTTGGGGATAAAAGTTTAGTA
The DNA here is from genome assembly GCA_963422505.1 of Pseudognaphalium luteoalbum. Taxonomy (NCBI): domain Eukaryota; kingdom Viridiplantae; phylum Streptophyta; class Magnoliopsida; order Asterales; family Asteraceae; genus Pseudognaphalium; species Pseudognaphalium luteoalbum. The sequence continues at coordinate 24,994,770 of OY730195.1, read as the reverse complement.
AAATTTGCAACGATTACGGGTCCTTGTACGTTAAGAATGTAGAATTGTAGATAACAATAAACTTGATAGCCACGTGCTTTTTACTTGATAATTAGTTTGTACCTTATGCATTATAAGTGGTACATAAAAAGGCCGATGATATGTTTATAGTATATAAGTTTTTATTGCACACTTTTGATGGTTTTATAAGAAGAGTAGTAATTTGTATACCTTATGTATTAAATTTTACAGTTTTTACTATTAAATGAGTCGAACTTTGAAAACTTCTTTTGTATGTATTGAACTTGTAATTACGGTCTATTGTATGTAAAATTTCTTTTTTTGGTAAGGTCAAAATAGGAAAGTTTTATTCTTTGTCTTTACCCAAAAAAGAAATAATACATACAATAAACCATATTCACAAGTTCACTATATACAATAGAACAAATGAAAGTATGTGACATGCATTAGTAAAAAGTATTAAATTTAATATATAACGAAACAATAAACCCATTAAAAATCATAAAGTCAATATAGAGATGTTAAATTTTTTAAGACTACCACCATAAAAAATATATTATTTTACCACAACTTTTTCTCCACATTTTTAGAAACTGTATAAAAAATATTGAAAAAGATATGATTTTTCATACTTATATATGTACGAAAGAAAAACTCACACTTAAAAATGTGAAGAAATTATAACTTTTCAACACTTAAAAGTGTGGCAAAAAGTTTGTAACTCATAATTTTCCTATAAAAGAAAGTGTGGATAAATTAGGTGTTACAAATATTTTTTCACACTTTTAAGTGTTGATAAGTTGTAAATTCTTCATACTTTTAAGTGTCAACTTTTTTTTCTCACATTTATATATATGAAGATTGTAGTGATTTTCACACTTATTGATGTAATAATTTTCTTCACATTGTTAAGTGTGAATAATTTAATATAATTCCATACATTTTTAAAAAGTGTGAAGAAAAAAGTGTAGATAAATGGTAGTGTGAATACTAATTAAAAGTAAAAGTGTAAAATATTTTATTACGTAACTTTATATATATATATATATATATATATATATATATATATATATATATATATATATATATATAGGCATCTCGATCAACATGAATCGATGGAGATAAAGAGATACAATGTGATACAACAAAAATTACAAACTACAACTACGACTAGAGATTTAAATCTAGACAACACCACAAAACTTTCACGAAACGAAACACGAAACTCTAAACAACTATAATCACCACCTAGTACACCGGAAAAGAATTGCATACATCTTTATCTTCACGAGAGCTTTAGATGCACGGATCATTCTTAGATTGACTAAAAACAATGAATAAGAATGTTTGAACGTAATTCGAGCAACAATTATCAGTGAAACCAAACAATGAATATTGGAGAAGAAATGACCTCTAGTAACGTTTTTGAAGGCGACTTGTCCACTTGAATCAGACCTTGAATAAAAGCATCAAAAGTAGATATTTCATTCTCTCGCTTTTTTATATTAATAAATTTTCCAATGACGTAGGATGGTTTGACAAAAACTTGTGTTGACGAATCATCATCACCAGATAGATGATACAAACCTTTGAGGTTATCCTTTTCGTACTCTTGTATTGAAGTGGAACCTTTGGAGTTCTTCTTTCTCTTGTTAACTTTGGGTGTACTATCGACATCGACACTATTAACATCTACCTTCCCTTTGATCTACGCACTTTGTGATTTTTTTTTACATTTTCTCTAAAACCACACTCTTTATCTTGAAAGGTAATGATAAAGGATGTGTTATGACTTACGAGTAACTATGTATGACCGAATCATAAATACATGTATGTATTTGCTAACTTATTATACATTTGAAGTTAATGATAATCGACGTATTATAAGAAAATATGTTTGATATTTTTCATTTTTTATCATCCAACGTGATGTTTAACCTATTTTTAGTGTTAATTCAATTTCATCTCTTGAAGTTATTTCTACAAGCTCATATGCCACACTTTAATCTCGAAGCAAGTAGTACTTAAGACTATATTGAAAAATAAAATCACCACAGTACTCAAGATGCATGTTGTAAAATGAGAGAAAACACATTTGTACACATCTTATATTTGTGTACTTAAGACTATATTGAGTACTTAAGACTATTTGTGTACTTAAGACTATATTAAGACTATATTGAGTACTTAAGACTATATTGAGTACTCTAGACATCTCATCTCATAACTATATATCCTTCCTATTCTAGAGTACTCTTATTTCTACAAGCTCATATGCCGCACTTTAATCTCGAAGCAAGTAGTACTTAAGACTATATTGAAAAATAAAATCACCACAGTACTCAAGATGCATGTTGTAAAATGAGAGAAAACACAAATATAAGATGTGTACAAATGTGGGGAGGAGGAGCTATTTATACTTGAAGCTCTCCCAATTTAGACATCTCATCTCATAACTATATATCCTTCCTATTCTAGAGTACTCTTATAAAATATTTACAATGAACCATCTATAAGTCTTAAAGTTTTCTTGATACCTCTTGACTTGTGTAGAATGTCATGGAGTCTCTAGTTAGCATTCGTGTCTTACATCTTCATGACCTTAACATATACAGCTAAAAAGCCCATTATATTTTGTTTACTTTTTTTAAACGATTTACTATAAATTTAAAAGCCTAATTGTAAAAGGCTAGAAAACCTTAACTTTAGAAGAGGAGCTTATGATTTTTGCAGTTACAAATTTACATTCCTCACTTATATATCAGAAGTAAAATTATCAAAAATCAGTACATCTCTCCAAATAGGGTAGAAATGTGAAAAAGGTAATGCGATATCAAATAATCAATTGGGTACGTTTAGTTTATTGCTGAGAAACACAATAGGTATGTGTGTGATTATCGACTAGAACAGAGAATGGGTATGAGCTATGGAGTCATATACTACAATAGTGTTTGCTTTGAAATTTTAGTTAACGTATATTCTTGTATTAGTACCTTCTTCACTAGTCTTATATCTCACATCATATAATAATTTTCTTGTTCAAAAATATTAAAGTTAGTTCTCAAAATAAAACTTTTATTGAACATATAGCAAATTAACGAAGAGTCATCACAGTCAATTTTTAACACATAGCTCGATTGGTGATACTAAGTGGTAAGACTTAGTATAAAAGGGGTCTCAAGTTCGAGTCCCAACAACCTAAGTGAATGCTATATATGCTCACTAGATGGATTGAAGTGCATTGGGTTGCAGACCTGACACTGCTCCTTAGGCCTAATGATTGGGCTCAGGGGGATTTTAAAAATAAAAAGGTGTTAAAAATCAATACAGAAAAATCTTTCAAATATTAAAGACTTATTTTTATATTATCGGTAAAACAATGTTATGTTATTTAAACTATAAGGGCTCAGAAAAAATAGAGAAAGACTGAAAGTGTCATTTCTGAATTGATGTGGGTAGACTTTTAAAAATAAAAATGGTGGAGGAAATAATTTCAGCCATAAAATCGCCATGGATGGAATTCAATCTATGGTTGAGATTGTTCTATGATATTCTGCTTTAAGTATATAATAATTATAGATTATAGATAGATAGATTATAGATTATTATTATTATTATTATTATTACTATTATTATTATTACTTTTAAATTTTTTATTTTTTTATTTACCAATATATCCATTATTTCATTGTGTGGCGTGTTCTATTTTAAATTTATTACCGAATCTACTTTGTTTTGTATCTGTTTTGTTTATAATTATCATTTTTGGTGTGGTGATGGTTATCAATGAAGAACTTTTTAAACAGATTTACAGAATGAAACATGCCAACCTTGCGAGAAACAAGAGGCAAAAAAAAGTACAGATCGTATTGATGGACATACCAATAACAAAATAAAACAAAATATATAACATACTTTCAAACATGACCGTCTTATTGTGTAGTATTAGGCTAGAATCCCCTCGCAATACGAGAAGCAAACAAAAACTAGTTACCTTCAATTTTAACAAAAGACCAAGTGCACTTCATTCAAGGTTTGCAATCTAAACACTATATTTGATAACATACTTTGAACTCGCAACAAACTGGATTTTATCACGGATCACATTATTTAAGAACAATTAGCTTGTTCAACTCGTTAATTGAGCTCGGTTAGCCCATTGAACCCTAATTAAACGAACATTCGAACGATCCGAGTCAAATACTATCTTTTTTTAGCTTGGTTCATAAACCTAATCAAATGATAACTTCCGTTCAAACTTGACTCGAACTACTTGACTCATTAACACTCCTATTATAGATTTATGTTCATGTTTTACACATATATCAATCATAGTATTAAGCTTAGATTTATATCTATATTTTACACTCAATTTTTAACATACGTTGCTTTGCTTCTTCTTGAGACCACGACGGTTTATTGAATTTCTTAAAGAACAATTAACAAGGAAATAATACAATTATCCAAGGGGAGTAGTTATATACAACAAATAAATTATTTCATACAACAAAACTGTGCTATGTTATACTTATATTATGTACTGTAATTATTATACAAATGGTATTTGAATCAACTTTATTTGTTGTATGTATCTATCCTTACCTTACCAAAGATCTGATCATCGATCCACATAAATCTAGACTTGGGCCATAGTTGGGCCATAACCTATTGGGCTCACATCACATATAATAACAACCCGTACGAATCTAGTCTTGCGAGTGACGAAAGGGTTTGTCGGTTAAATCATCACACGTGTGCGTTGCATTCCCATTATCTTACAACCAAATCTATTCCACAAAATCCATCCAATATAATTATAATTATTAATTATAATTAAGAAAAGAAAAGAAAAAAAACACTGTAAACTTGGAAAATAATAAGACTATCGGGAAGAAGATGAAGGGATCATCAACAGAAACAAAGTTTCTACAAGAACTGGTTTTATATGCAGCGAGTGCAGCCTTAAGTTGTTTGGTTCTGTTTGCCGGGTTAAAACATCTCGATCCTAATCGAGAAGCTTCTAAAAAAGCCCTTGAACAGAAAAAAGAAATCTCTAAACGATTAGGTCGTCCCCTTATTCATACTAATCCTTATGAGGTATTATAATCATTTTATATTGTTTATTGATTTGTTTTATGTTTATAAGTAGTAGGATTAGGATTTAGGTTTAGGATGGTGTGACTTTTGTTATTGAAATTAGTGATATCGATTGGAGAAATTAAGTTGCCTTAGTACGAGAATTGATAATACTATTATTTTTTAATTTAATTTTATGTTATGTTATGTTATATATGTGTATGAATGTATGTAGTGGAGAAATGTAATTTTACTTGCAAACGTGAGATGTGTGAAGAAATAAGCATAAATTCTATGTTAAGGGGGTGTTTGGGTAAGTCTGTCTATAAGGGTTTAAGAGCTTACCAGTTGTGTAAAACCATAAGCTGAAGCTTTTAACCGCATAAGCCGCAAAACTGAACTTATCGGCTTTCCCAAATTTAAATTAGCCGTGAAACTGTAAAAGTAAGCTTAGTCAAATGATTCCTTGGTTGAACTCCGGTATCATTTTCAAATGCGCGAAGTGGACATAAATTTATTCAACTCATCGTCTATTGTTGTTGTATGTAGCTATATTCAAACAGTTTTGTGTGTGTAAATAACTGTTAAATCTTGGCTTGCTATTGTATGTATCTGACGTCCGATAAACGAGGATGTAATGCAGTTAGGATGACATGCAGCTTATATGGCTGCCACGTCAGTAAAATGTCTTACGAAAATTGAAAATCACTGTTTTGTGTTTAGTTCCTTTTACTTTTTAGCTTCTTTTTGTGCTGTACAAGAGATTCTTCGAAGAAAGGGGTGTTATGTACAAAACAAGTTTAATATCTAGTAAATTGTTTGATTAATTTTTGCTTATGTTTGATGCATAAAAGGATGTCATTGCATGCAACGTGATTAATCCTGATCACATTGATGTGGAGTTTAACTCCATTGGAGGATTGGAATCCATCAAGCAATCACTATATGAACTGGTCATATTACCTTTACGTAGGCCTGAGCTTTTTACTTACGGGAAGCTCCTTGGTCCTCAAAAAGGTGTTTTGTTGTACGGTCCACCTGGTACTGGGAAGACAATGCTTGCAAAAGCTATTGCGAAAGAGTCGGGGGCTGTTTTCATTAATGTCAGAATATCAGATCTTATGAGCAAGTGGTTTGGAGATGCACAGAAACTCGGTGAGTGTTCGAACTTAATTATCTTTCCTGAATGTGTAGGCTTTGGGGGGTGTTTAGGATTATCTGCTTATATGTACAGAGGGAATACCAAACACACTTCTAAAAGCTGGTTATCTGTTCATATAAGCAGCCTGGTTATCTGCTTATCTAAGCAGGTTCATACCTACTTATTCTTTTAAGCAGATAAGCACTTCATAATTAACAATTGTAAACACTTCTTACTGGAATTTAAATCATATTTACATTGCTTCGACTCTTCGAGTAAATTGTTATGCTTTTGATATGTATGTATGAAAGTACAACCCACATTACCTGATTACTACTATTTCATTATTCTTATGTATGTATGAAAGTAACTTTGACAAGATATATAGTCCAGGTAGTTGCTTTTTAGTAGTGTACAATATATTGTTTTTTTTATCTTTAGATCTGTCAAAGGATTCACTAGTGGTGACGATCTTTATTTGCAGTGGCAGCTGTTTTCAGTTTGGCAAACAAGCTCCAGCCCGCCATAATATTTATCGATGAGGTTGATAGTTTTCTTGGTCAGCGCCGAACTACAGATCATGAAGCATTAACCAATATGAAGACTGAGTTTATGGCTTTATGGGATGGTTTTACCACCGACAGTAAGTTTTCTCTTGATTAACTTGATATCTCTGTTTACTAAGCATTATTCTTTTAGGTGATGTCTTACTGTTTGTACCAGTGGTGTTTAAAGACCAAATCTGGTCCTTTCTCTATGTGAGCCCTGTTCTAAAATGCTTGCTAAAGCAGTCCTTTGCTTTGAAAAAGGGACTGTATATGATTGTTGGAAAAAAATTTTTGAGTTTGATATAGGTTTCTAAAGATTTAAAAAATATGACTCATCTTTTGAGGACTATATATCTTGTTAAAAGTTATTTTCTTTTTGTAAGGCATATAAATACACAAATAATACATTTGTCTCTGGACGTGTGAAAATATCTGACCCATATAAAAGATTGTATAGTATGGGGAAAGTTGGAAATCTAGAAAATTACATGTATATTATACGCAAAAATAATTCTACATACTAGGCTTTCAGGACTGGGCCTTTGGTGCTGGAACTTGGGCTGGATCGTTCTTAGGTTCAGGCTTTTGATCAATGTTAAGGACTGAACACACGTCTCCGGCCTAGAAGGCAGGAATTTTTTAGCCAGTTGTGGGCTCAGGCGCATTTGTTTGTCTTCTTTCTATGTCTCCTGCAGCCCTCTTATCTATTTAGTTAAAAGTTTGAGTTGTTGGTTTATGTAGAGAATGCTCGAGTGATGGTTCTTGCAGCAACTAATCGTCCTTCAGAGCTTGATGAAGCAATACTTAGACGTCTTCCACAGGCATTTGAGATTGGGGTACCTGATCGTAGAGAAAGGGCTGCAATTTTGAAGGTGATTCTGAAGGGTGAAAGAGTAGAGGACAACATTGACCTCGACTCCATAGCTGCCATGTGTGAAGGTTATACTGGCTCAGATCTTCTAGAGCTCTGCAAGCAAGCAGCTTATTTTCCAATCAGAGATCTACTCGATGAGGAGAAGAAGGGAAAGTCTTCAGATGTATGTATCTCTCTGTCTATTATATCTTTATGACAGTCAAGTTAATGATTCAAATAGGTTTAACGTTTCCCAAAGTGTGTTTTTAATGCACACAACCTTCTAAACCATTTTAAGTTTAGAAATTTAAATTATTGCTATGATAATATAGTTCTTCTGATGATATTTTATATCATCCTAGTGGAGATTTTATTGAAATTATTTTATATCACACTAATAATGTATTAATTGAAATTCCATTTTTTTTGGATGAACAGTGTTTTTCAGTTGACCAAATCTGACCCTTAAAAACCTTTTGAGTAGTTATGTATGGCCCATTTAGTAATGTTTGATAATGGTCTGACGGGTGCTGTTCGGATAAACTGTTCGGGTTTCGGGTTGTTTGGATCGGATTTTTCAAGTTTATAATTTATCCGTAAACCAAACCGAATAAGATTCGGATTATTCGGTTTCGGTTCGGATTGGATTGGTTCGGATTCGGATATTACGTTTTTATCCAAATAAGAGAATATCTTAAACTTCCACGTCTTTAACATAATCTAAACTTCACAAAATAATACTAAAAGCTTTATATAAATCATTATAAGTGATGTATATGTTGATTGTATATAATATACTCATATAAATCATAAATAACATATATATAAAATTATATTTCTATATTTAGTACCTTCTTCGGGTTATTCGGATTATCCGGATCAACCGAATTCAAAATTATTTAATCCGTAATCCAATCCAAATAAGATTCGGGTTACTCGGATTCGGGTTATTTGGATTCGATTAACCGAATAGTCCAATCCGTTTTACCCGAATCCGATTAAAGTCGGGTTGGATTTTCGTATTCGGATATTTTCAACACCCCACTAAACAACTTCCCCCCCCCCCCCCCCCCCCCCCCCTAATAATACGTATTTATCACACTAGTTAATAGTTAGTTAGAAAGCCAAAAGAACTTTGGGCAAAAAGTGTTTCAGGCCAATCCCAACTTGATCCGTTTTGATCGCAACTAAAAGAAATCGATATGTTTCAGCCCATTACTGGAACTGCCCATTCTACTCCCTCCACATTGTAGTGTACTTCGTTCATGTTTTGGAAACGATTCATTTCTAATGTATATTAAAGAGCTCTTTGACTGTAATGGAAAACCGATATTCATATGTTTTTGTTGTCTTTATTCAGTGGCCAAGACCATTATCACAAGCAGATCTTGAGAAAGTGGTAGTTACCTCCAAAAAGACGAGGGTTGCAGCAAGTGAGTACAGTGGCTTGAACTCACAATCAGAAATTTGGTCGGTTCCAAGGGAAACCGATCAAGTTCAAGCTGCCATCAGCGAGCTTTCCAAGATTGTCGTCTCCCAGATTCTGAACATTAGATCAGATAGTCAAGATCACGAAGATAATTGATATAGGTCAGATATTGAAGATTCACTCTCCCAATTTTGAATAGTCTGTATTTTACGTGATAATCATGTACAACACACGCATATGGTATGCATTTAGTTTTCCATAGCCCGGATGGTATGCTAGAGCTTTGTTTTGTTTACCCAAATTCTGTATCTATATAATAACAGAATCTTTAGTGGGTTTATGATATCTGTAACCTGTTTGATTTGGTTAAGAGTACACTTTGTTCGGTTTTGGTTGGTAATAGTGAATCCAAGATAATCACACAATTTAGTTACACTAATGCAGTGTTAAAATTGTGGTCAAAGTGGATATAAGAAAAATAAATACCCACAGTCGTCTGTTTTCTTCGACGTTACATGCTTAACTTAGTGTCGAAACTATGGTCAAAGAGGATTCCATATCTTTTGGTGACTTCCTTTTGTGATGGTCTTAGGCAATGTTTTTAAAACCGGATCAAACCGGAAATGTCTCCGGTTCCGGTTCAACCGGTCGGACCGGTTTGACTGTTTTGTTAAGCTACATACATTTGACAGCTATTTTGATTAGATTGGTCAAGTCTGACAAAAAAGTGGAGTAAAACAATGAGTTATGTCTTTTAGATATATATATTTTATTAAGTTTCCAATGTTTTTTGAATAGGACAAAGACAAAGCACTTTACAAAATTGTAAAGTAGTACTGTAGTACAACTAGATGCATAAAAATATTCATACGTTTATCTAAAGTGTCGGACCACTTTCACCATAAACACTATTCACGTACCATCTCTTTGATATCTTTTTAGCATCAAATGCTACAAACATATTTACACTAAATCACAATTCTCAAATTAAAACAAAAACCTTCATGACTTTCAAAGCAAAGTGAACCTTTAACTTTAACACTATCATGTCTCTAGAATCACCATGGTGATTAATTAGTACCAACAACAAACTCGTATGAAACACAAAATTCACAAGCATCACTTACATAAAAAGAATTAGTTGTTCAAATAACCTTCCTCACTAGTATATTTTTACTCTATTTTTCGCAATGGCCGAAAATGGCCGGATTCAAGTTTTGCAATGGGCGAGATCAGTTTTGGTGTTCGTCGGAATTGGCATTTAACATCTAATTTAAGATGTAACTAAAACCAATGTTTTTGAAACCGGTTTTTGCCCAATTTTTAGGAGTATGGTTGGGCCGGAAAATGGCCGGAGCAGGAACGCCAAGGGTGGCGATGGCCGGAGAAGGAGGGAGATGGGTGGCGGCCGAATTTAGCAATATTGGTCGGATTCATTTTTAGGGTTTTGGTGGTTTGGAGTTTGGTGCATCGTGAGAGAGAGAGAGAGAGAAAAGAAGCAGTGAGCTTTTTCATTTTTTTCTTAATCAAAAAGATATATCAATTATTATTATTAATTATTTTAAATAAATAAAAAAGAATCCGGTTCAATCCGATTTCCGGTTCCCTGTTCAACCGGATTAGACCGGAAAACCGGCCAAGTTAACTAATTTCTCTCTCCGCTCAAAAACCGGTTCCATGTGGACCGCTTTTATCTAAAAATCCGGTTTGACCGGTCCAACCGGTCCGTTTAAACCGGTTTTAAAAACATTGGTCTTAGGTTGTCAGTTCGTATAAGGAGATAAGGCTACGAGTGTTCTTTCTAATTGCAGCAGTTTGCTGGTCTGCTTGTGATATTTTTATGATGACTGAGGCTTGTTTGGTTGAGGGCCTCTTTGAGACCTATCTGCAGTTTTGGTGTCTTCTACAGCGTTGTGGACGTTTACATTGCATCTTGATAGCTATCACCTTAGCACGGATCGATAAATACCCAATAACACAGTTTCAGACAACGAATCTCTACAAGTTACAGACTCACCACTTGAGAGTTTCGAAGGGCAAATCTAATATGCGTTCTTGTTACAGACACACCACGAGAACTAGCAATATTATCTTCCAAGATCACCTCCTAATTAATGCCAATAATTAAGATAGCAATGGAAATAAGTCTCACCAGAGAATGAAATTTACATAAAAAAAAAACTGTCCCTCTGCTTTTCTCCATGAGTATATAAATAACAAAGGAAAATAACTGCCAACAAAACATACTCCCACGTTCCTATTTGTGTGGATCTAGAACAACTTCCACTTTTCTTCAATTTTTGACAGGCTCTGATTGGGCCAGGCTGACCCATTTTTGAATTTGACTCTAATGGGCTTGCGCTGGTTCTCTATGATCCTCTCCTGCTTCAGAAAAGTTTGTCCCCAAACTTGGGATGGGTTCATCGGGATCAAAATATGGTTGGAGATCGGCTACATTGAAGGTTGCTGACACTCCATAAGTACCCGACAGATCAAGCTTGTAGGTGTTGTCGTTAACTTTGGCTAAAACTTTGAAGGGACCCTCAGACCTAGGACTTAGTTTAGATCGGCATTTGGATGCAAAACGCTCCTTACGCAAGTGTAGCCAAACAAGGTCTCCTGGTTGAAACAACACATGTTTCCTGCCTTTGTCACGCCTGTATTTGAGTAATTCATTTTGTTTAGAAATCTTGTCATGTATGCGTTGGTGAAGAGACTTAATATCAGCTGCAAATTCACTTGCTTCTTGACTGAATTTTGTAGTGGTATCGATAACAGTCAAATCAAGAGGTGTAGAGGGGTTGATCCCATACACAGCCAGCCATGAAAGGGGAAATACCAGTTGTATTGTTAGGGGCGCGGTTATAAGCGAATTCTGCTCGAGGTAGTAACCCATTGTTTCATGTTGGTTGTAATAAGAGAACGTAGAAGTGCACCGAGAGTACGATTAGTTACCTCAGTTTGACCATCCGTGTGAGGGTGGCTGGCCGTGCTGAACTTCAGTTTAGTACACAGTTTTCTCCACAACGTCATCCAAAAATGAGTTAGAAACTTTACATCCCGATCGCTGACCATGGTTTTTGGCACACCGTGAAGACGAACAATTTCCTTGAAATAAAGATTAGCGATCTGTACTGCATCAAAAGTGGTGTGACAAGCAACGAAGTGAGCCATTTTAGAAAAACGGTCAACTACCACCATAACCGAGTCTTTCTGCCGTTGTGACCGGGGTAACCCCGTAATGAAATCCAAGCTGACATCTTCCCACGGAGCTACTGGAACAGGTAAGGGCATATACAATCCATTCGGGGCGGTCTGACCTTTGGCACGATGGCATTTTAAACACCGTCGAATGAAATGCTCTACATCGCGAGTTAATTTCGGCTAGCAGAAATGACTGTGCAGAATATGAATAGTTTTATCAATACCCAAATGACCTGCTAAGCCTCCCTCATGGGCCTCCTGAATAATAAGTGTCCGGACACTATGTCGAGGTATACACAGCTGTTGTTGCATGAATAAATACCCATTGACAATATGATAGACACCATGAGCATGGTGTTGACAGCGAGCATATATTCCACCATAATCAGGATAAGTGGTGTACTCATTTTTCAACAATTCAAACCCAATAATCTGCGGTTGAAGAGATGTGAGCAAACAATACTTGCGGGATAAAGCATCGGCTCCCTTATTGAGTTTACCCGACTTGTGCTTCATGGTAAAGGTGAAAGCTTGAAGAAACTCCACCCACTTGGCATGACGTGGCTGTAATTTATGTTGTCCTTGGATGTACTTTAATTCCTCGTGATCAGAATGTAGTATGAACTCTTTAGAAACCAAATAGTGTTGCCAATGATCCATGGCTCGTATGATAGCATAAAATTCTTTGTCATATGTGGAATATCTCTGTTTGGCCTCATTGAGTTTTTCGCTAAAATAAGCGATGGGACGGCCTAGTTGAGACAAAACAGCTCCTATCCCAACACCGGAAGCATCACACTCCACTTCAAACACCTCGTCGAAACAAGGTAATTCCAATACAGGTGTTGAAGACAATTGCTTCTTGAGCTCGTCGAAGGCGGCTTGGGCCTGCGGAGTCCAAGTGAACGATTTAGACTTGGTCACTTCGGTGATTGGTGCTACCAACGTGCTAAAATTTCTGATGAATCGTCAATAAAACGATGCAAGACCATGAAAGCTCCGCACTTGCGGAATAGAGGAGGGAATTGGCCAATTACGGATTGTTTGAATTTTCTACTCATCAACTTGTATACCCTGCTTAGACACGATGTAGCCAAGTAAAGTAACTTTACTAGTAAAGAATTCACACTTATCCAAATTACCATAGAGCTTTTCATGTTGTAGCAGAGTAAACAGTTGGGATAGATGATTGTGGTGGTCATCGGCAGTCTTGCTGTACACCAAAATATCATCAAAGTAGACGACAATAAAACTGCTCAGAAAAGGCTTTAGTACATGGTTCATCAGGCGCATGAAGGTGCTAGGTGCATTCGATAATCCGAAAGGCATGACAAGCCATTCGTATAACCCTTCGTTGGTTTTGAAAGCTGTCTTCCATTCATCCCCTTCATGAATTCAATCTGATGATAACCACTGCGTAAATCGATCTTAGAAAATACGGTAGCCCCGTGCAGGTCATCCAACAGGTCATTCAACCTTGGTATAAGAAAGCGTTATTTAATGGTAATTAAATACCACTGCGTAAATCGATCTTAGAAAATACGGTAGCCCCGTGCAGGTCATCCAACAGATCATTCAACCTTGGTATAGGAAAGCGATATTTAATAGTAATTTTATTGATGGACTGGCTGTCCATACAGATTCTCCATTCCCCGTTCTTCTTCGGTACAAGTAAGGTGGGTACAACACATGGACTAAGGGATTCACGAATGAGTCCTTTTTCCATTAACTTGTCAACTTGGTTCCTGATCTCGATTGTTTCTTGCGGGTTATTGCGATATGCGGGTTTATTAGGTGTGACAATCCTCCATTTAGGGTACTAATCCTTACCTAACTGCATTGCATTACCTAGAGTAATTCTCTTATTAGTGAATTCAAAACGATTTTATGTGTTAAGTTTGCGAAACTTACTATTTAATACGTGATGTATTCGACTCGTAGTTATGTAGTTATATATAGGGTGTGGTTATTGTAAAAAGATATTTAAAGTAAAAAGGGTAGAAAAAATGTTAGATATCATATTTGCTCTAAAGAAAATGGTTCATGTGGATCAATACAAAGTGAAGAAACGTATATTAAACTTGTACAAGCATATTTCGCCAAGTTGATACAATTTTATTTAAAGAATGATACATATTCTCGATAAACCTTAAGAAATGATACATATTGGATTGTAGTTTGATACATCGTGATTTTGATACATAGTGATTTGATACATGATTATATCTTCATTTAATATAATTGAATGCTATTTGTAAGGGACACGTGTCACTATATCATGTTTTCTTACCCTTTTTACTTTAAGCTTCTTTTTATTTGAACAAAAACCTATATATATATATATATATATATATATATAATTACGTGCGAAATAAACATATTAAACTCGACAAACTAAAAACAATAAAGTTGGTGATACGAAATAATTAATAATTCGAAAATTATTAATTACTAATATTAGATATTTATATTATTGAAATAATATAATAACTTATACGTTTTATATTAAACGTATCAAACGCGATACAAAAAGTTCAAAAAGAACTTCAAATTACTTTCGAATAATTTTTGTTTGAAATTATTATAGAAAAGTGTTAGAACAAAAATAATACGAAAACCTTTAGACGATTAATTAAGACGCGTTATACACGAACGGAAACAATTATAAAACGTATCTAAAGGTAAAAAATAATAAAGGTATTATTTTTTTCATTTCTGTTTTAGTATTTGGAAGACTACCTCAAAATATAAATTTCAAATTTGACTGAAAATTGACACCCAATTTAACTGTACAGTACCACTACTGTAAACAATTTTGTTAATCATTTTAATATCATAACTATCAATTATTAAGTTTAAAATATAAATTAAACTAACGAATAATTGATTTGTACATGGGGTACCACAAATTATACCCGTACCCGAAATTAACAGGCTTAAATAACCCAACTAACTCAAATGATTGAGGGACCAAGTACTGTAACTCACCATCCCTCCCCTTTGAAATTAAACCCGTATACAACTCCCTCCTCACTTCATTCTGTAATCACACAATCTCAATACTCTATCAATTATCATCTTTTGGGTTTTCTTTTTCTTCCTGGGCTTATCAAGCAGAAGCAACAGAAAGCAGCAGCAAGAGAAGAACAAGATCAGGAGCCATTCTCTTCACCATTTTCATTAATCTTCATTTTCATCATCTTCACAATCAAATCTTCAAACACAAAACAAACCACAAAAATGATCACATAATCATCTTCATCATCATCTGTCGTTCATCATCATCTTCATCCTAAATCATTGTAAGGAACATTTTTATACTCAAAGTTCATACTTTAATTTACATATATAAGTTTGTTGAAATCGTTAGATATTATGTTACAAGTTGTTATAATATGTTTAAACATCATATTATGAGTGATTACATCTGAAAATGAGTTGAAATTTAGCTAATTTACGGATATAAATATATATAAATGCTCTATTGCGAACCGACTTCGTGAAACAAAGAAAAGCTTCACATAGGGTAATATTATGTTAATCTATTTTGGCTTAAAGCTTCACATGGTTTAAAAACCATGTTAAGCTATTTTAGTAAAAAGCTTGACATGGTTAAGTCATGTTAAGCTATTTTTGGTTAAAAGCTTCACATGGTTTAAAAACCATGTTAAGCTATTTTAGTAAAAAGCTTCACATGGTTAAGCCATGTTAAGCTATTTTTGGTAAAAAGCTTCACATGGTTTAAAAACCATGTTAAGTTATTTTGTTAAAAACTTAACACAAATATTTTGTGTTAACATAAGTGAAAGATCTAGCTTGATTAATAAACCAAAACATGTTAAAATTTGTGAGCTGGAACAGGGACAGATTGGTGTGTAAACGGGCCGGATTGTTTTGGTAACCAAATTGGGCCAAAGATATAAATCATAAATATTAATGGGCTAAAACGAATTGGATCGTGAAATTGGGCCACATTATTTGGGCTTTGTTATTGGGCCGAACGAGTGGGCCAAGCCCAATGGGTCAAGTAGTTATAAAACGCAAACGTAAACCGGTTTCTATATATAGGACAAGTAAAACGAAACGAATAACAAATAAACTTCCATTTTTAAAACATAAACGACATCGATAAACTATATATATATATATATATATATATATATATATATATATATATATATATATATATAAGTATTACATGTGTTGCTTGCTGGTAACACATATATGTTAGTTGTTTCAAGAGTGACGATGAATAGAGATGCAACTATGCAAGTGAATGTTTTAAGATAAAAACATATTATTTTTGTATGTTCAATTATAATATTTAATCAATCAAAAAAGACTTTGTTAGATTTAATATTTGATGAATGAAAAGTGTAGTTAGTGAAGAATAAGTAGTAATATATAATTGATAATGGGATACGGGTATCAATGGAAGTGTAGTTAGTGGATAATAAGTAGTAATATATATGCGCGACATTTTCAAATGAATAATGTGTGTGTGTGTGTATATATATATATATATATATATATATATATACGACAATAAACTTTAAATATATATATACGAATATATACATTCAACTAATAAGTATATATGGGTATATACTTACGCGTAACAAATGTTTGGACACTAAACATAACTCGAAAAATAATATTTATTTTTCAATGCATTTATCACCAACCAACTAAAATTGTACAAATACTTATATAGTATATGTCTTGCGTCTAGGACTTTGAGGACGCTATCGGGCGACTATATTACTAGTTGTATTGCTTGCTGAAGATTTGCTACCAGTGAGTTCACATCCCCTACCTTTTACTTGTTTTAAATGCTTTTAAAACCAGGGGTGGAAAACATAGAACTATGTGTTATTACATGCTACTTGTTTTATATAATTGCTTGACAAACTGATTTATATAACTGATATATGCTTTATATTCAACTGTTAAATATATGAAACGTTTTCACAAAATTTTGGGAATAAGAAAATGAATCTTGGTACGATCCTAGGTTTACGTGAGGTAGTTGTAGTGCATATAAGTCCCAGTGCTTGCAACCTATAACCATTAGCTAGGTGACTCTAGCCACTGAGTATACAGATAGTACTATCGATTTGACAACCCTCCTAGGATATAACTCGTTGGTCATTCCAACCACACGATGGCAGTCGTAACGAGGAGTGTATACTTACCATGTTACTGAGGCAACAACTTCAACTAGTCGTGGATTGGTTATAGTACTAGGTGTCTTCACTTTAACTCTAAAGGTTTAGCTCACCTTAGAGGGATCATTATCTATATTTCCCACATAAACTAAACAACTAAACTACAACTTGATTTGGGAAGGGTATTCCCTGTGACAACTAATAGGGGTGTTCCTACACACGACTACTTTTAGGAAACGTTTACCTTGATTGGCTTAACATGGTTTTCCTACAAAACAACTTTTATAGGAAATGTTTACTTGATTGTTAAACCTGTGTTTCCTGCAACTATTTATTAGGAAATGTTTATGATTAAACTTGTATTTCCTACACAATGAATACTTGGAGTAAGAATGACATTCTTACATAAAATAGGAAATGTTTTCTTTAATTAGAATACTTGTATTTCCTACTTTACATATAAACATTATGTTTGGGTACATAAATGATTTATACAAAACTTGGTTTAACTACATATATACTAAACTTGTGAATTCACTCAACATTCAATGTTGACGGTTTACTATGTTTTTCAGGGAATTAGGACTCAGGTACTACGCATGCATAAAGGACGTAAGCTACCTAGACTGTTTAGGATACCACTTTTGGGATACTTGGATTTCTTCTGTATTACCAATCTCATTGGTTATACTTACGAAGTCCCACTTTTATAAACTTGTATTTATTAAAACTTATGTTGTTCTACAACACTATTACATGTACGACTTTATAAGTCGAACCCTTTTGTAATAACTTTAACATTGGCATCTTAAATATATATGTTCTGTATGATCATATGCTCTGATACAGTGAATGCACTATTGTAACGTCAGCACCCCCACTGTTAAACTGTATACTTAAAATGCTTCCGCTAATTACTAAATAAACGCAATTACCGATTTTAGGGGTGTGACAGACTTGGTATCAGAGCCATTGGTTATAGCGAAGTAGAAGTCTTTAGGTGACTAAAAACCATAGAGACCTAGACTATAGCCTTGGATAACACACTCATGCATTCATACCTTTGCATACGTCTAACACAACACACACAATTGCTTTTGTCACAGCAATGTCTAGGCAGTTTCCGATCTACATCTCTGAGTCAGAGAAGGAGCCTGACTATGCTAGTGATGATGTTTCTGAGGAGGCGCATCCACCCACATTCCCTAGAGCTACCTCTGATGGCACTATAGACACTCCACCATCATCACCCACTTTTTCCCGCTACTCGTATGCTAGGATCTACTTTCATGGCGACTCGTCATCTTGGAGAGTCTTCACGTGGGCCTGGATTGTGTAGGACTGCTAGGATGAGCGTTAGATCCCCACCTGTAGGTTCCTTGGCACCTCGTGACAAGGAGCCGATGACTGAGGAGAGAGAGAGAGATCCATTGTGATCAGCAGGCACCTTAGAGGGCTAGAGTTCCGCATCTCTACTGGATGCCGCGTATACTTCACCACTGGAGGACACTTGGGAGGATTCCTTCCACTTTCGATACTGGAGAGTCATCTCACTCACTGACACCTTTTCATCCAACTGGAGAGCCTCTAGAGCTCACTGTCCCTACTGTAGTTGCAGTTATCCGTACCCTTCTTGGATTTCATTATAGTACACAGGATTCTATCAGAGAGCTGCACAGTGATGCCTCTCGACTGGACGGTGATGTGCTTACTATCTATGGACGTCTTACCACTTCTGAGATGCACATTGAGATGGATCGAGAGTCAGCCGATGCGACTAGAGCACGTCTGATTAGGCTAGAGAGACGTTTGGGGGTAGTAGGTTTTGCAGTTGGAGTTTGTATGCTGATGGCAGTTGTTAGGATGGTTGTAGGGATGTTCTTAGCTTATTTCAGTTAACCTGTGTATGGCAGGTTGTGCCTACACTATATTAGGTTACTACTTTTGACTAGATGGATGTATAGGTTAAATCCGTCACATTTTGGGGTATTACTTTTGACTGATGGGTATATTATTATATAGTAAATCCCATCCTTGTACAAAACTTATGTAACAACTTTTAACCTATGGTATAATATATATTATGTTTGGTTTACATTACCGTGTTTATTACATTCAGTACTATTATGAGTGATGATTGATTAGGGTATCTTACGAGTATTTATCATGTGTGTTTAGGACTAAATCATGCCGCGTAAGCGTAGAAACACCAGGAACAGCCGACGAAATGCCATACCACCTCCTGCTGTTGAGGAGACAACTGAACAAATGGTCAACCGAAGGATAGCTGAAGCCCTTGCTCAGTATGATACAGATCAAAATCACATCGACAGGGTTAGCGGTAGCAGAAATACCGAACAAATTGCATCTGGCAGTAACCCTGAGAGTACCCAAAGTGGATGTTCGTACAAAACTTTTCTAGCTTGCAAACCGAGCCATTTCCGTGGGACTGAAGGTGCCATTGGAATCATTCATTGGATAGAGAAAATGGAGTCTGTGTTAAATATTGGCAACTGTGCCCGTGACTGCATGGTAAAGTATGCTACATGCACATTTTCTGATAAGGCATTGACATGGTGGAATGTCCAAGTTCAAGCACTTGGACGCACAACCGCCCATTCACTAACTTGGGAAACTTTGAAAACTATTGTCACAGAAGAGTTTTGTCCCCGCAGTGAGCTGCAGAAAATCGAGACTGAGCTCTGGGATATTACTATGGTTGGTACTGATATCACATGATATACCACCAGATTTCAAGAACTGGCACGCCTTGTACTACACATGGTCACACCTGAGTACAAGCGCACTGAAAGGTATATCTGGGGTTTGGTGCCACAGATTCGAAGCTTGGTGACTTCGTCTAATCCTGCCACCTTTAAGAGTGCTGTATAACTAGCACATTGTTTGACAGATGAATTAGTTAGAATGGGAACCCTCACTAAGAAAGTTGCTTCAGGATAGGTTGAATCCAGCAGTGCTGATACTGGAAAGGGAAAACATAAGTGGAATGACCATCAGGGTCCACAGAATAAGAAGCAGACTGGAAGCACGAAAGCTTGCCTTGCCACTACTGCTGAACAAAAGACTTACTTGGGGAACAAGCCTAAGTGTGGCAAGTGTGAACGTCACCATGATGGTGATTGTACTTTCTGTGGGAATTGCAAATGCTGGGGGCATCTGGCCCAATACTGTAGATCGAACCCTATTACTCAAGCAAATAGGGATCGGCCAGCTAATGGATGTTTCGAATGTGGCGAGCAAGGTCATTTCTGAAACAAGTTCCCTAAACTTAACTGCAGCAACCAAAACAATCAGAACCGCAATGCAAACTCGAACAACAACAACCGCAACGACAACAACAACCGTGGTAACACCAACAACCAACCAGCTCAAGGTCGTGCGTTTGTCATTGGAGCACAAGAGGCATGCCAGGACCCCAACACTGTCACTGGTACGTTTCAAGTTAACAACCATTATGCCTCTGTATTATTTGATTCAGGCGCCGATTTGAGTTTTGTGTCTATGGAATTTAGACCACTATTAGACATTAAATCCCATAAACTAGACAACAAGTACACCCTAGAACTAGCCGATGGTAGGTTGATTGAATCAGGAGAGATAGTACCAGGATGTATTCTAGCATTGGAGGGTCATCCTTTCCAAATAGACTTACTACCGGTTGAGTTAGGAAGCTTTGACATCGTAGTCGGTATGGATTGGTTGTTGAAGAATCGTGCAAAGATCGTTTGTTTTGATAAAATAGTACGTTTACCATTGTTGACTGGAGAAATTTTGGTGATACAAGGAGATAAGAGGACGAGTGCCGTCAAAACGATAAATTGTTTGAAAGCTTGCAAATATTCTGAAAGGGATATCTAGCATTTTTGGCACATGTTATGGAAAAGAAACCCGAAGGGCAACGCTTAAATGATATACTTGTAGTGAGAGACTATCCGGGAGTGTTTCCTGACGATCTCTCAGGATTACCACCTCCGTGACAATTCGAGTTCGGCATCGATCTGGTGCCCGGAGCCGCACCAATCGCTCGCTCACCTTATCGTCTAGCTCCATCAGAAATGCAAGAACTGTCTACACAGTTGCAGGAGCTCTTAGATTTGGGATTCATCCGACCGAGCTTTTTACCTTGGGGAAATCCGGTGTTGTTTGTCAGAAAGAAGGATGGATCCATGCGGATGTGCATTGACTACAGAGAGTTGAATAAAGTAACTATCAAGAACCGATATCCATTACCACGCATTGACGATCTGTTTGATCAGCTACAAGGATCGAGTTACTACTCGAAGATCGACCTTCGTTCTGGTTATCATCAACTGAAGGTTCGAGAAGAGGATGTACCGAAGACCGCATTCAAAACTCGTTATGGTCATTATGAGTTCCTAGTCATGCCGTTTGGATTGACTAACGCGCCTGTAGTATTCATGGATCTCATGAACCGAGTGTGCAAACCATATTTAGATAAATTTGTCATTGTGTTCATTGATGATATTTTGATTTACTCGAAGACAAAAGAGGATCACGAACAGCACCTTAAACTTATCCTCCAACTACTCGAGAACGAGAAGCTGTATGCTAAGTTCTCCAAATGCGAATTTTGGATCAGAGAGGTTCATTTCCTTGGTCACGTGATTAATGATAAAGGAATTCATGTGGACCCGTCCAAAATAGAGGCGATCAAAAACTGGGAAGCTCCAAGGACCCCAACCGAGATTCGACAATTTCTTGGTTTGGCTGGCTATTACCGGCGATTTATCGAATTTTTTTCCAAAATAACCTAGTCACTCACCACCTTAACTCAGAAGGATAGGAAATTCGAATGGGGAGAGAAACAAGAGAATGCCTTTCAATTGTTGAAACAGAAGTTGAGCACCACACCGATCTTATCTTTACCTGAGGGAACAGAGAACTTTATCGTTTATTGTGATACCTCACATCAAGGATTAGTTTGCGTTCTCATGCAAAACAACAAAGTTATTGCTTATGCATCTCATCAATTGAAGATTCACGAGAAGAATTATACCGCTCATGACTTAGAGTTGGGAGCAGTCATTTTTGCACTCAAGATCTAGAGACACTACCTATATGGTACAAAGTGTACGATTTTCACCGACCACAAGAGTTTACAACACATATTCGACCAGAAAGAGCTCAACATGAGACATAGACGTTGGGTCGAATTGCTGAACGATCACGACTGTGAGATTAAGTACCATTCGGGCAAGGACAATGTAGTAGCGGATGCCCTGAGTCGTAAAGAGAATGTTAAACCTCGCAGAGTTCGAGCTTTGGTATTAACAATCCACTCGAATCTTATTACTCAAATTCGTGACGCCCAACGAATAGCTTTCACCTCCGAGCGCATGAAAGACGAATCCCTGAAGGGAATGGAGAAACAACTCGAAACAAAAGAAAATGAAGTTTTATACTTCATGAATCGAATTTGGGTACCGTGCGACGATGAACTACGTAAGCTGATTTTGGACGAAGCTCACAAGTCCAACTACTCGATTCATCCTGGTGCAGATAAGATGTACCAAGACGTGAAAGGTTTCTATTGGTGGCCTAATATGAAGAGAGATATCGCTACTTATGTAAGCAAGTGTCTAACTTGTTCAAAGGTCAAGGTTGAGTATCAAAAACCTTCAGGACGTTTGCAACAACCAGAGTTACCACAATGGAAATGGGAGCACATAACGATGGATTTCATCACAAAACTACCAAAGACATCAGCTGGAGTAGATTCAATATGGGTGATTGTCGATCGATTGATGAAATTAGCTCACTTCCTTGCTATCAAAGAGACTGACAAACTAGAGAAACTGGCGAAGATCTATATCAAGGAGATCGTTTCTCGACACGGTATACCATTGTCCATTATATCTGATAGAGATAGCAGATTCACATCTCGCTTCTGGCAGTCACTACAACAGGCTTTAGGTACTCGACTCGACATGAGTACGGCCTATCATCCACAAACCGATGGCTAGAGTGAACGAACGATTCAAACGCTCGAGGACTTATTGAGAGCGTGTGTGATTGACTTTGGAGGAAACTAGGATACTCACCTCCCATTAGCCGAATTCTCCTATAACAACAGTTATGACACCAGTATACAAATGGCACCTTTTGAGGCGTTGTATGGACGTAAGTACCGATCACCACTCTGTTGGGCAGAGTTGGGTGACAGACAACTATCGGGACCTGAGATGGTTCAGGAGACGACAGATAAGATATCTCAAGTACTTAACCGACTGAAAACGGCATGTGACAGACAAAAGAGTTACGCCGATAATCGCCGTAAACCATTAGAGTTCCAAGTAGGGGACAAAGTCCTACTCAAAGTATCGCCCTCGAAGGGGATAGCACGATTTGGCAAACGAGGAAAACTGAACCCGTGTTATGTTGGACCTTTTGAAATTCTTGCGAGAATTGGTCCTGTCGCTTACAAACTAAAATTGCCACAAGAGCTTAGTAGCATTCACGACACTTTTCATATGTGTAACTTAAGGAAGTGTATTTCCGATGAAGCACTTATCATTCCTCCTGACGAAGTCTTCATTAACTCAAAACTCAACTTTATGGAGGAACCAATTGAAGTAACAGATACGAAAACGTAGAAACTTCGACACAAACGAATTAAACTTGTCAAAGTTTGTTGGAACTCGAAGCATGGCCCAGAGTTTACTTGGGAACGTGAGGATGAGATAAGAAAGAAGTACCCTCACCTGTTTGAACAAACGCCAGTCACGAATAACTCAACTTAAATCTCGAGACGAGATTTCGCTAACGAGGGGAGAATGTGACAATCCTCCATTTAGGGTACTAATCCTTACTTAACTGCATTGCATTACCTAGAGTAATTCCCTGATTAGTGAATTCAAAACGATTTTATGTGTTAAGTTTGCGAAACTTACTATTTAATACGTGATGTATTAGACTCGTAGTTATGTAGTTATATATATATATAATTACGTGCGAAATAAACATATTAAACTTGACAAACTAAATACAATAAAGTTGGTGATACGAAATAATTAATAATTCGAAAATTATTAATTACTAATATTAGATATTTATATTATTGAAATAATATAATAACTTATACGTTTTATATTAAACGTATCAAACACGATACAAAAAGTTCAAAAAGAACTTCAAATTACTTTCGGAATTTTTTGTTTGAAATTATTATAGAAAAGTGTTAGAACAAAAATAAAACGAAAACCTTTAAACGATTAATTAAGACGCGTTATACACGAACATAAACAATTATAAAACATATCTAAAGGTCAAAAATAATAAAAGTATTATTTTTCCCATTCCTATTTTAGTATTTGGAAGATTACCTTAAAATATAAATTTTAAATTTGACTGAAAATTGGCACCCAATTTAACTGTACAGTACCACTACTGTAAACAATTTTGTTAATCATTTTAATAAGATATTTCATTTTTATAACTATCATTTATTAAGTTTAAAATATAAATTAAACTAACGAATAATTGATTTGTACACGGGGTACCACAAATTATACCCGTACCTGAAATTAACGGGCTTAAATAACCCAACTAACTCAAATGATTGAGGGACCAAGTACTGTAACTCACCATCCCTCCCCTTTGAAATTAAACCCATATACAACTCCCTCCTCACTTCATTCTGTAATCACACAATCTCAATACTCTATCAATTATCATCTTTTGGATTTTCTTTTTCTTCCTGGGCTTATCAAGCAGAAGCAACAGAAAGCAGCAGCAAGAGAAGAACAAGATCAGGAGCCATTCTCTTCACCATTTTCATTAATATTCATTTTCATCATCTTCACAATCAAATCTTCAAACACAAAACAAACCACAAAAATGATCACATAATCATCTTCATCATCATCTGTCGTTCATCATCATCATCATCATCATCTTCATCCTAAATCATTGTGAGGAACACTTTTATACTCAAACTTCATACTTTAATTTACATATATAAGTTTGTTGAAATCGTTAGATATTATGTTACAAGTTGTTATAATATGTTTAAACATCATATTATGAGTGATTACATCTGAAAATGAGTTGAAATTTAGCTAATTTACGGATATAAATATATATAAATGCTCTATTGCGAACCGACTTCGTGAAACAAAGAAAAGCTTCACATAGGGTAATATTATGTTAATCTATTTTGGCTTAAAGCTTCACATGGTTTAAAAACCATGTTAAGCTATTTTAGTAAAAAGCTTGACATGGTTAAGTCATGTTAAGCTATTTTTGGTTAAAAGCTTCACATGGTTTAAAAACCATGTTAAGCTATTTTAGTAAAAAGCTTCACATGGTTAAGCCATGTTAAGCTATTTTTGGTAAAAAGCTTCACATGGTTTAAAAACCATGTTAAGTTATTTTGTTAAAAACTTAACACAAATATTTTGTGTTAACATAAGTGAAAGATCTAGCTTGATTAATAAACAAAAACATGTTAAAATTTGTGAGCTGGAACAGGGACAGATTGGTGTGTAAACAGGCCGGATTGTTTTGGTAACCAAATTGGGCCAAAGATATAAATCATAAATATTAATGGGCTAAAATGAATTGGATCGTGAAATTGGGTCACATTATTTGGGCTTTGTTATTGGGTCGAACGAGTGGGCCAAGCCCAATGGGTCAAGTAGTTATAAAACGCAAACGTAAACCGGTTTCTATATATAGGACAAGTAAAACGAAACGAATAACAAATAAACTTAGGTTTTAAAACATAAACGACATCGATAAACTATATATATATATATATATATATATATATATATATATATATATATATGCGCGACATTTTCAAATGAATAATGTATATATATATATATATATACACACACACGACAATAAACTTTAAATATATATATACGAATATATACATTCAACTAATAAGTATATATGGGTATATACTTACGCGTAACAAACGTTGGGTATATACTTACGCGTACAAATGTTTGGACACTAAACATAACTCGAAAAATAATATTCATTTTTCAACGCATTTATCACCAACCAACTAAAATTGTACAAATACTTATATAGTATATGTCTTGCGTCTAGGACTTTGAGGACGCTATCGGGCGACTATATTACTAGTTGTATTGTTTGCTGAAGATTTGCTACCAGTGAGTTCACATCCCCTACCTTTTACTTGTTTTAAATACTTTCAAAACCAGGGGTGGAAAACATAGAACTATGTGTTATTACATGCTACTTGTTTTATATAATTGCTTGACATGCTTTTATATCAAACTGATTTATATGAATGCTATATGCTTTATATTCAACTGTTAACTATATGAAACGTTTTCACAACTTTTTGGGAATAAGACAACGAATCTTGGTACGATCCTAGGTTTACGTGAGGTAGTTGTAGTGCACATAAGTCCCAGTGCTTGCAACCTATAACCATTAGCTAGGTGACTCTAGCCACTGAGTATACAGATAGTACTATCGATTTGACAACCCTCCCAGGATATAACTCGTTGGTCATTCCAACCACACGACGGCAGTCGTAACGAGGAGTGTATACTTACCATGTTACTGAGGCATCAACTTCAACTAGTCGTGGATTGGTTATAGTACTAGGTGTCGTTACTTTAACTCTAAAGGTTTAGCTCACCTTAGAGGGATCATTATATATATATTTCCCACATAAACTAAACAACTAGACTACAACTTGATTTGGGAAGGGTATTCCCTGTGACAACAATAGGATTGGTGTTCCTACACACGACTACTTTTAGGAAACGTTTACCTTGATTGGCTAAACTTGGTTTTCCTACTAAACAACTTTTATAGGAAATGTTTACTTGATTGTTAAACTTGTGTTTCCTGCAACTATTTATTAGGAAATGTTTATGATTAAACTTGTGTTTCCTACACAATGAATACTTGGAGTAAGAATGACATTCTTAGATAAAATAGGAAATGTTTTCTTTAACTAGAATACTTGTATTTCCTACCATACATATAAACAT
Source organism: Pseudognaphalium luteoalbum (assembly GCA_963422505.1). NCBI lineage: Eukaryota > Viridiplantae > Streptophyta > Magnoliopsida > Asterales > Asteraceae > Pseudognaphalium > Pseudognaphalium luteoalbum. The sequence goes on along the minus strand of OY730195.1, from coordinate 24,967,329 downwards.
TATGTTTGGGTACATGAATGATTTATACAGAACTTGGTTTAACTACGTATATACTAAACTTGTGAATTCACTCAACATTCAATGTTGACGGTTTACTATGTTTTTCAGGGAATTAGGACTCAGGTACTACGCATGCATAAAGGACGTAAGCTTCCCAGACTGTTTAGGATGCCACTTTTGGGACACTTGGATTTCTTCTGTATTACCAATCTCATTGGTTATACTTACGAAATCCACTTTTATAAACTTGTATTTATTAAAACTTATGTTGTTCTACAACACTACTACATGTACGACTTTATAAGTCGTACCCTTTTGTAATAACTTTAACATTGGCATCTTAAATATATATGTTCTGTATGATCATATGCTCTGATACAGTGAATGCACTATTGTAACGTCAGCACCCCCGCTGTTAAACTGTATACTTAAAATGTTTCCGCTAATTACTAAATAAACGCAATTACCGATTTTGGGGGTGTGACATTAGGCAACCCCGAGCCTGGAATGAGGTCAATTTTATGTTGAATGGATGATTTAGGGGGTAAACCAGGGGGTATCTTGGTGGGGAAAACCTAAGCATAAGCTTGTAACAGGGGTTGTACATGAGTAGGAACTGTGGCCAGGGGTTGTTGATCATCATCATCAAGTCCCAGCAGAAGAAACTCCCTTATAGGTTGATACTCATGATAATCGGCTTGTAGTAAGGTGCTTAGGTTTGGTTGCATTTTTGGGGTAGAGGTAGTGGGAGTAATAGGTGTAAGTACTATTTTGCGGTTGTTATAGATGAAGGAATATGTATTAAGATACCCATCATGGATAGCATGCCGATCAAATTGCCATGGACGCCCAAGTAGTACATGACACGCGTCCATTGGGACAACATCACACCACAATTCATCAAAATATGACTTTCCAATGCTGAGCGATAACAACACCTTGTGTGATACTCGAATGCCTTTGCCCTGATTAAGCCACTGAATAACATAAGGGTGAGAATGGGGTTGGGTTGGCAGATTCAGTTTAGTGACTAGGGTTTGAGAAGCGACATTGGTGCAACTGCCACTATCAATAATTACAGTGCAAATTCTTTGTGCTATCGTGCAACGGGTGTGGAAGATGGATTCCCTTTGGAGGGTATCGAGTAGTACTGGATTTGTATTCAAAGTTCACCTAGCAACCAAACACGTACCTTCATCCGGACCAGTTATCTCTTCATCTGATACTAGAGCACATTTACATCGGGCTCGAGCTCAAACCCTCCTGCTAGTTCAAAATCAGTCAATGATACAATGCGTTTGTTAGGGCATTCAGAAGCAATGTGCCCTAGGCCTTGACAACGGAAACAACGACGGGGAGCTTTTAGGGTTTCACTATTGTGGGTGGGAGATGGAAATGGCGATTTGGAGTGAGTAGGGGTAACAGATTTTGGGTTGGGTGTGGGTTTGGGGTAGGTAGTGGGCTTGGAATAGGTAGTGGATCGGTTGGGCTCAAATTTACCCTTAGCCCGCTGTTGAGCATCTACTTTATGGGCCAGTAATGTTAATTCAGCAAGAGTATGGTAAGAGTGTAATTCAACTATGTTGGCAATTCTTGGCTCAAGACCCCCTAAGTACCGAACTAATGTATGAGGGTCATCTGCAGGCACATCACATTTCATAAGAAGGTACTCGAATTCCCAAGAATACTCTTCGGCGATACCGTTCCCTTGCTTCAATGAATGTAATTTTGAAAAACCCTCCTGTATATAATACGTAGGTAGGAATTTTTGTTTCAATTTGGACTTCATTTTAAACCAAGTGTGGATCTTTTCATTTCCAGAACGTTCACGTTGTAAACAAACATTTGACCACCATGTTGAGGCGTATTTTCTTAATTTGAGGGCAACAATTTTAACCTTGTTTTCCTCGGTTGTTTGCTTGTAATCGAAGACGCGCTCAACAGTCCGTAACCACTCCACGAAATCGTCCGGATCCAACCTTCCATCATACTCGGGAACATCAACCTTGATTTCATTTAAATAGCAACTGTTGGACCCCCCTTTGTTAGTTGAACTGCTCGAAGGAGACTCCTCTCCATGATTCTGAGAAACAACTAATTCATGTATTTGCTCCTGCATAGCTTTTATTTGCTTAGATAAGTCTCTTTTATCCGCTTCAATTGTTTCCAATATCTTCTTCAATTCGGCACTACTTCGGGTATCTGTTCCCATGGCTCTGATACCAAATGATAGCTATCACCTTAGCACGGATCGATAAATACCCAATAACACAGTTTCAGATAAATGAACAACGAATCTCTACAAGTTACAACTCACCACTTGAGAGTTTCGAAGGGCAAATCTAATACACGTTCTTGTTACAGACACACCACGAGAACTAGCAATATTAGCTTCCAAGATCACCTCCTACTTAATGCCAATAATTAAGATAGCAATGGAAATAAAAGTTTCACCAGAGAATGAAATTTACATCCAAAAAAAACTGTCCCTCTGCTTTTCTCCGTAAGTACATAAATAACAAAGGAAAATAACTGCCAATAAAACATACTCCCACGTTCCTATTTGTGTGGATCTAGAACAACTTCCACTTTTCTTCAATTTTTGACAGGCTCTGATTGGGCCAGGCTGACCCATTTTTGAATCTGACTCTGATGGGCTTGCGCTGGTTCCCTATCACATCTAATCTGTAGATTTTTGGGTTTGGGCTTTCGATATGATGCCTATATTCTGTGTGTTATTTTTCTTTTCTTCTGGTACTATTTTCGATATCGATCTGCACCTTGTAGTTGGTATATGCCAAGATGTAATACTTGGCCAGGTGATTATTAATTGTTTCATTTTATCATGTGCGTCTTTGAGAAAAGAACAAAAAAATAAAGTCAAAAACTGACCATTTCCCTTGTTACAGGCATGGCGCTCCAATGGAACTGGAAGTTATTTTTATTATATTCAAGCTCTTACATGAACACATTTTCTCATATACTATCAATTGCATTCAAGCTTCATGCAGTAGTTGTACATAACATTTATTCAAATACTATATCAATTGCAATATACTGATCGCATAATTTCTGTTTTTTTTCTTTTTCTCCAACTGTTGAATTCAGTAATACAACTCAACGATCATTTCAGGGCGGAGCCAGTAACTTTGTTGTAAGGGGATGATCTCAAGATAATATTAGGGGAGTGATGAATACAATTTGATTTTTGTTCCATATAACAAAATTGTGCATTAGAGAGTTGTATTTATCCGATTAATATTGAACTTTTTGATGTATATATCACAATTTTTTGGTGTATTTATCATCACCCTAGTTTTAAAGGGGTCAAATATCAAAAATACACTTAAATATAGTTTTCATTTTTCCTTTTTAGTTGTACGGATAAAGTTTTGTAATAACAATAAGAGATATATGCGGTTTGAGAACTAATTGATTTAGGTTAGATTGAGAAAAAAAGTCAAAAAATATACTAAAATTACGTTTTAAAACATATTTTAACCGATTGGTTCACATTATCGTTCAAATGTGAGCATATATTTGTTTTTTGTGTTTTTCGATATAATTTTGGGATTTTTTTGACTTTTCCTTTTATCAATTAAATGTACGTCAATGTTCACATATCAATAGAGTTAATCACATGTGAACGGATACATAAACTAATAGTTCTCACAAGTTCTCTATTTTTATTTGGTTCTCATTTGAACTTTCCCTTACGATGCATCATATAAATTTTGCAGATGGATCAGCTGCCTACACCGATGTCACCCTGTCTCGATTATTTTTATTATTTGAATTACGTTTTAGTGTTAGGTTTGCTAAACTATATGATTTATTTTTAGGTAGATAGGTACGATATTATAAGTTTTGGCTTTTTATAGAATTCTTTTTCATAAATGTTCACTAATTTTGTTGATGAATGAGGTAGTCTCGATCGAATCTTATCATAACATGCCAGTAATTAAAATTAATTTACATCACTATATCACCCTATATCACAAAGTCCTATCATCAAAGTACCTTTTCAGTTAAACTTAGGCATCATAATGACAATTATCCAACTTTAGAACCACACACAGTTTTTTACAAGTCAAAGTTTTTGACTTTTCTGTATAACTAACTTATCATATATACTCTCTCCGTCTCAAATTTATTGTTTAAAATTCAAAGTTTTTTCTTTATTTTTGATTTTTTTGTTTTGCCTCCCGGGCTACCTTTTGGGACGACACTTGTCGTTACTAAAAGTTTTTTCTTTATTTTTAATTTTTCGTTTTGGCTCCAATGTTGAAAAAAAAATTCAGCGCCACTTTTAGGAACGACAAATGTCCCTCCTAAAATGATTTATCTATATTATTTTATTTAAAAATTATACTAATTTACAGACAAATGTCTTTCCTAAAGTGGTTTAACTATTTAGTTTTGAACTTGTTGAGTGTTAGAACTTCTTGTGTGTTTGTTTGAACAATCGATGATTTATCCGGATGTTTAGGTTGTTTGTTTGGTGTGCTGTGGATGCGAAAAGTATAAAATATATATTGTAACACATCAATAAATCTACATAAATGAAAAGGGCGCACACCTGAATATAATCGAAAAATTGCAAAAACCTGTCCACGTTACAGCGACTTTCTGCAACGACAAAAAACCTTTTGGGATGACAAATGTGGCTGCAAAAATCAAAATATATTTTAATAGTCAAACTTTCTGCAACGACAAGTGTCGTTGCTATTGGTATTTAAATTTATTTTCAATTTTATTTAGGTAATATTTTTTGCGACGACACTTGTCGTTGCTAAAGGTATTTATTATTGAATTAGGTGTACAGAAATTAAATAGTGGACCCGGGTTGTCGTTGCAAACTATCGTCTCGAAAGGTTTAGAAGGATGAGGACATTGCGACGACCCTTTTGCAATGATATGTCGTTGCAAATAGTCATTTGAAACGATATTTGATCCTTTTTGGATGACTTTTGTCATTGCAATAGACCTTTTCTCTTGTGGTGTAGGTTTGCAATGAGTTAAAACAACTAATTTAATGACTAATGATGGTGATATGGTTGAGATGTATTTAACCCCGAAGTAACAAAGGACCTCGTGTCATGGTTTATATGAATATGATCAAATAAATGGAACTAAACTGATTGTGCAACCTCCATTAGAAATTGTGGGCGTTTTCATCTGCTATAACATAATTTTCTTAATTATTGTAGGCTTTATATTTGCAACTGTGAATACAGTAACAAAATCCTTTAGTTCACACATGTTCGATTGCTGAATAATAGAGGCATGTTGGAGAAGGATATCTCATCCGATTATCCTGGATATGAAGGAGTTGCTCTAGCTCCATGTCATATTGACTGAACTTACAAAAAGTTCAATACTTCAATTTCAATACTTCAATCCTATTGTATTAATATCTTCCACTACCCACTTTGTTAAAGATATGATCTAGCTTCCTATCACCATAAGTTTGCTAATGAAAGAATTAGTTTCGTATCACTACAAGAAAAAATGGTTTTAGTGACATGTCGAATTTCATCACTAAAGGCAGAATAATCCCGTCACTAAAGTATTTTAGTGACGGAAAACATATCGTCACTTTTTGTCAATATAGGTCCGTCACAAACTTGAATTAGTGATGTAGTGTTAAAGTCATCACTAATTAGTCACGGCATAAAAGGCGTCACTATATTTGTGACAAAAAGATGTGTCACTAACTAAGAAAATTCATCACTAATTGATCAAATTAGTGTCGAAAACTACTGAGCACCAAATGCGTCACTAATTGATCAGATTGGTGACGAAAACCACTTAACACTAAATACGTCACTAGTGGACGATTGTATATAAAAAAAAGAACCCGACACTGTTAATAGAAAATATGCCAAGCATGCTCAAATTGATATAAACGGTTTTGCAATTATATTAAAATGTGATGATTCATAACTATTGATACAAAAAACATTGATTTCATTAACACAATGAAAATTGATTCAAACTCTAAACACTAATGGTCAATATATCCACAATGTACTAACAATTGTAGCAATTCTACTCTTTGATGTTTCCACTGAAAATATTAAAAATAAAATAAAAAACTGAAAAACATGACTAGACTTCTTAGAAAGGTTGGAACCTTGACAACAAAGTAGGCCTGGCAATCTGCACCCTCTACCCGATTAGCTAATATTCACCAACTTTTAAGATGAAATCCAAATGTCTTGTGCTCCCCTAGTAACCTCCAGGCACTATCAACATGTGTGTACACCTGATCACGAGCATTTACAGACATTATTATAATTATAAATATAAAAAAACAAAGTGATAGCAATTACTTGTTTGCTAGTGGATGTACAACTAAAATGATTAAGTTCTTACTTGCTCGTCAGCAACTTGGCCTGAAAATGACTCTCCTTACGGTTCAATATGCTGAAGGAGACCAACTCGAACAACCTAGTCATTAGAATCATAAAGTTTTACAATTATTGGTAAGACCTACATGATAAAATAACCCAGATTCAAGAGGACCATAGTTAGAAAACAAATAACAGAACCAGCTCATAATGTAGGTAACCTAGAGTTCAGATACACACTTATAATATGGCAGATAGAGTTCAGATATGAGTATGGCCACATGTTAAATCCTTTAAAAATCATTAAGTAAACTTGTTTGGCACCAGTCCCATATTAAACACTACACAATCAGGAGATGCTATAGTGGGTCCCTTTTCCGGTTGAGGAATCGGTGGCACCAATACTGGCTTATATATTTAACTAGTAAACTTAAGTAATAAGGTCATTCAAAGAAACAGTAATGCATGACATGGTGTTTATGCACAATTAGAAAACTGTAATCAAGATGGATCTGAAAAAGAATTCAACATTGATGAATCTGCTAGTCAAGTTCAAAGTCTAAGCTAAGATCATATTCAGCATCTACTAGTTTATATATTTAATTTTAAAATAGCAATAAGTACATATTTCATAATTACATTAACATCATTTACATAAAACTTCAAATACAGTTTGTGTATGAACTGCGTCGATCACATAAACTTTAAAATTAAGAACAATTAGGATCGAAGTAAGATGCAACAATATACTCAGTATAATTAGAAATCAGTTTGAAATCAATTACAGTTGTAATATACTCGTATCAAATAAGCTCAGAAGTATATCATTGTGAATCCGTGAATAATATATCATATGTAGCTCAAAATTATCGTGAATCGGTAAAGAATGTATCATATGTAGCTCAACGTATATCATGAATAAGTGAATAAACAATGTAAAATTCGAGTTCAAATGCGAGTGAGTTAAACAATTAGAGCATATACGAATGAAAAAGAAAGGAATTAGGGCGGATGATGATACCGAATTAATCAAATTCCATGGTTAGATGATCCGTGTTCATGAATTTAGGGCACACAGGGACAATTGTCCCTAAAAGTGATGCCGGGTAGGGTCGAAGGATCCATATTATTTAGGTCCGCGCTATTTTTTTCAATTAAAGCTCAGGGCCTCAGGTTACAAAGATTGGGCCTCGGCCTGCAATGGATGGATATGGATGGATCTTGATCCGCTCCATTAATGATCCAGCTTAAATGGATCATTATCCGATCCATGATCCACATGAATGGATCATGATCCGATCCATATCCAATTAAATTAAATGGATTGGATCACGATCCGGATCGATCCATTTATTTTTTTTATTTTTATTTTTTCATATTATGATTTACATCAAACGTGTACAACTTATTAAATATAAACAATTAAAAGAAGCCGAAATCTCAAAATTAAACCATATTTGGTTCAAGCAGAAAGGCAACCATATTGGTCCATTCCAAAATGCTGGAGTATTTCAAAAACAGAAACATTATCCATCATACTAATCCATCAAAAAAACTCATTGTCCACAACCTAGAAACAATATCAAAACTTCACAATATGAAGCGATAAACTTAATAATTAGAAGCGTCAGAACATTCATTAGCAGCAGCCGCACCGCCAGCTGGTGCTGATGCTGCAGCAGCTCCACCTCCAAAAGAGGCACCACCACCACCAATAATCACCTGCACACAAGAGGCTCCAAAATCTTTACATGTTCAAATGCTTTCACATAAACTATACAGTACAGCATCAACCAAAATCACTGCACAGAATCTGCTTCTAATTTCACTAAAATTCTGCCCAAAATAAAGTAATTACATGGCCACCAGTTGGGTTCTTTGACCTCACACCGCCACCCATGACATATATGTACAGATTATGCATACCATCATGTCTTAGATAAAGACCTCAATTCTTTGTGTATTTCTGGAAACAACATTCAACATATAGACTGATTAAATTCCACAAATCCAAGTTAGTAATGAAACTAACCACCGTAGTGCTCATAACACTGTAGCTACAACAGTGAATGACCTAAAGGTAGGAGTTAGCAACAAAACATTAATAGCAAACAAAAAAAATTCTCAAGATCAAAATCATCAAGTATATCTGTGTGAGACCTGAAATACCTAACAGTACAATACATAAGTAAATACACACATGTATGATTTAGTTGTAAACATAACTGTAAATCATATAGTTAGATTAATTTAGTGATTTCGAATTAAAAGGGTTTTTGCTTACCTGAATTGAAAAGGAAAAGAACACGCCTTAAGACCAAACGACGAGAGTTGCCGGATCGGCGAGAGCTGCCGGAGGGGTCGGAGTCGCCGGAGCTGCCGTTGATGGAGTTGAGAGGTGTTGGAACTTGGAATCGTAGTGTACCATATCGACCTCTGTATTTTATTTTATTTTATAAATGGATCACGGATCGATCCAAATGTTTGATTGGGTCTTTTGGATTAATTTATTGGATTAGTAATATGATTGATGGATCAACTTTTTTGATCCAATAAGTTATATAAATGGATATGGATCGGATCGGATCAAATTGAATCCATTGCCAGGCCTTGATGTGTGTTAGTGATAGGCGTGTTCAAAAAAACCGGGTTGTGTACCCGACCCGGTGACAACCCGGAAAACCGACCCGATTATAACCCGGGTAGACAGTACCCGGTTCGGGTTTTATGAGTACCCGGCGGGTACCCAACCGGGTACACACCCAGACACTTCAAATCGGGTTGTACCCGGGTTGAACCCGAACCGGTTCCAAAAACCGGTTTGAATACCCGGTTTGGACCCGGTTTTTTCACTAGCCGTTGTGTTTGAAGTTTTAGCCGTTTTATATCCGTTTTTTTGACTTTTTTTTACCATTTTGCCATCCTAAAACTAGTATAAATAGATACCTTGAGTTTGGGTTAGTTACAACACTCAAACTCACTCAAACTAGTATAAAAACACTCAAAACGCTTACGATTTACATACGAAACTCTCAAAACATTACCCTCATCCTCTAAAAACGCTCTCAAAATGGCAACTCAAAGTTCTTCAATTAACGATTTTGTTGGTTCGTCAAATGCACCAACTATTGTTCAAGTTTTTCAAACAAAACGTAATCCGGAGATTTGGTGTAACTTTGACAAAGTGTTGTTGTCGGATGGTTCGACTAAGGCACATTGTAAACGATGTGGGATTTTTTTAAAAGCCGACTCCAACTCAACGTTGAACAAACATACTTTAAAGTATTGTAGTGCAAACAAAAGTAATCTGGAGGAGGGTCAAGCAACCATGTCACGGGATGGAGCCATTTTCACATACCAAGCGGACCGGTGTCGAGAAGCATTTGCCGGCTTTGTGATTCAAGAAGCTTTGCCGTTCAACCACTTCGACAACCCTCGGTTTACTAAGGTTATTCAAAATACTCTTCAACCCCGATATAATCATGTAAGTCGTCTTACCCTTAGACGTGATGCACTTAAGTTGTGGAAAAATGCTAAAATTCAACTAATAACCGGTTTTGAAAACTTAACTACAAGTGTATCTTTAACAACGGATGTTTGGTCGGCTCCTCATGGTTTGCTCGGATCGTACCTTTGTGTTACCGCGCATTGGGTTGATCCCGCAAGTTGGCAAATGATGAAACGTACCATTGCTTTTGAAAACTTTGACTATCCTCACACGGGTCAAAGATTATTTTACATGTTACGTGATGTAATGAAAATGTTTAAATTAGAACAAAAGGTTTTTTCTATCTCGTTTGATAACGCGAGTAATAACACAAATGCCGTTCAAAAATTAATACTAAAATACGCACCACCTCTGAAAGGAATTTTCTACCATAGTAGATGTGTTGCACATATTATTAACTTGGTTGTGCAAGACGGATTAGCGGTTCCACAAATAAATGTAGTAAAAGAGGCCTATAAAACTATGTTACAAGATATATTTTGCAAGGGTAAGGCTAGATACAAACATTACATGAGATTGTGTAAGGAAACGGATTCCATTTTTTTAACCCCTAATTGGGATATGCCCGTAAGATGGAATTCGACTTACAATATGTTTGTATGTGGTTTACGCCAACGTGAGACTTTACAAGCTTTTCATCATCAACTTGTCCAAAGGGGTTATGCAAACGAATTTCCAATCGAATATTGGGACATTATTCAAAAGGTAACCGAATTGCTCAAACTTTTTAAAACCGCCACTACTTTGTTATCGGGTGTTTATTATCCCACGATTCATTTGGTACTTAACCAAATTTTTTTAATGTGTTCAAAGCTAAGTGAATACGAATTTGTTGGGAATGCATACGCAATCATGGTCTCTCCCATGAAAGAAAAACTAAGAAAATATTTTAGAGAAATGCCACCGGTAATTAGTTGTGCCGCCGCATTAAACCCATGTTTGAACGTCTCCGGGGTGGAATTGCTTATCGATAACATTTGTCAAGATTTGGAATTGAATGATGAGGACCCATTTTTGCACAAAATACAAAAGACCATTTTAACAAATGTTTTAAAGATTTATTTGGTCATTATTTTCAAAAATATGGTTCAACAAATGCTTGTTCTAGCTCGGCTTCTACAATGTTTGGTTCATCTTCCTCTCGCGATCCAATGATTAACTTATATAATAGTTTAAGGCAAGAAAACCATAAACGGGCAAGGGGTGATGGTAATCAAACGAACACTAGTGAGTATGGGAGATATACCGGAACCGATTTTTTAAACACTATACAACCCGATGAATTTGCAAAATTTGATATTTTGGCTTGGTGGAAAGGGAGGGAACCTCAATTTCCCGTTCTAACCATCATGGCCCGAGATTTACTAACCGTCCAAGCTTCTACGGTAGCTTCGGAATCCGATTTTTCACTTAGTGGCAGGGTACTATCCATACGAAGAACAAGACTCACACCGGCCTCATTAGAGATGTGCATTTGCTTGAAGGATCACCTAGACGCCGCGGAACGTGTACAACACATTTCAAGTCTTGAAGGTGAAATGGAATACGAAGGAGATATACACGATGTCGAGGTGGAAGCAGGTATGGCAATATCACTTTCTGATGAAGAAATTGCTCTCGATGAAGCTGCACGGGAGATCACCACCGATGAAGATTTCGACCTTTGAAGAATGAAGACTACGCATTCGAAGATATTAATAAACCTTGAAGATGATTTAGAAGACTTTGTTATGATGATTTAGAAGACTTTGTTTTAAGTAGTTGTCAAGTTATGTAGAAATAATTGGAAGTGTTGTTGTTATGGTAAACGGGTCAAAAGGTGTCCAAATGGTTCAAAAATTAGTCACATGGCCGAATTCTTTGTTATCGTGAAATTTGAAAAAGTATGATGGACCTTGCCGCCTGTCTAGGCATTTATTCTCAAGAACAGCTAGATGCACCTCATTTTGAAGATTACTTGATGGCTAGTGAGATGATCGAGACCGAATTTTATCCCAAGGATGTGTGGCACGAATTTTCAACAAAACCATATGCTAGAGGTGGAAGTTCATACAAAGACATGGATAACATGCAGTTGCGGGTAATCCAACGATGTCTTGCGCACACCATTTCGCATAGAAGGGAGAACACCGAGAGAGTCGGCTTCCAAGACTTATGGTATTTGAGGATGTTCGTAGCGGAGGAGAATATCAATGTGCCATACGCTGTTGCCTGGTATTTACATCATAATGCCAGCGGGATTAGAGGGTCATCCCCTATCTGTGGGGACAATTTGTTACTAGGATTGCCAAGTCTTTCAACATCAGTTTTCAGGGTTTAGAGCGAGTGATGGCTAGACCGAAAACTGTAGGGTTAGTTCAGTTTCAGGGGGCACAGGCTATTTCAGTTGTCAATAATACTTACGTGCCCTATCAAGAGGAACAATTGGCTCAACAACCCAGAAGAAGAAGACATCGGCAAGTGGAACAGGGCCATCAAGAGGAAGAAGCTGCATACGAGCAGCCGGAGCAGGCAGGTTACCATCAACAGGGCGCAGCACTACCATCCATGCTAGATCTTATGCAGGGTATTCAGGGCATTCAGGTTAGCCATAATGATTTTGCACAGGAAACCAGGTATGAGTTTGCAGCACAGCGCTACCACAACGCTTGGTCAGCACACAACACCCAAAGACTTTCTGAAGTGGTGCCCAACTACCGGCCTACAGCCTACAACTACCCACCCATGTGGGGTCAGCCTGGAGCAAGCTATCCACCACCGGTTTATGACGAGAGTGCCGCCTTAGCAGAGCTGCAAGAAGAGTATCGAAGGCAGCAGGAGAGAGAGCAAGAGGAGCGTGGATTCCCCTATGACTATTCCCCATTTTGAGTGCTTGCGTGCCTCATGTGATTTAGACACTTTTAACTGATAACGGTTTATCAAACTACTTTTAATTTTATGTTTGCATATCTTGAAATACTTGATTAGGGTCACGTTTGGGTACTTTTCTGTACAACGACATCCCAAAACACTTGGATTTAGGTAAATGTTGGTGTGAATGGTAAAAAGGTGGATCATAGAAACAAGCAGGGGGTAGCCAATGGAACAAGCAGGGGTACCCGGCTGGTACTATGGATACCCGGCGGGTACTCACTGGGAAGGCGTGAGTACCCGGCTGGAACAGACATTACCCGGCGGGTAAAGAGTACCCGGTTTGGAACCGGGTATTGAACCCGAACCGGTTCCTACCCGGTACTAACCGGGTACTATAGGGTTGGGTTTTCCCCAACCCAAAACCAGGTCGGGTCCGGGTCGGGTTCTACTGGAACCGGTTCGTTGACCGTTGACCAATACCCGGTTCGGGTATTCGGGTCGGGTCGGGTAGGGCCCAACCCGGTTTTTGTTCATGCCTAGTTAGTGACGTGATAAAAGTGAGGATTTCAGATTTGTGGAGTATGTATGTATACTAATAATTAAATTAAATTAAATTAAATATTCCTATCTATTTAAATCTGTATATATTATTAATAATATAACTCTTTTCAAAGTTTTCAGTACCTAATAAATTAAATCACACATTTAATTTATTATATCAACTAGGTTTAAAACCCGTACGATGCACGGCCATTTAATACAATTATATTGATTTGTATGTTTAATATTGTTAATTAAAAGATGCAATTATAATTGACTAATTATAAAGAAAATAATTAGTAACATGAATCCAATTATAATTGATGGACTTATATTTATTTTTTTAGAATATGATACATCAAATATGACGTAGTCTCTTTCTTCCCTTGAGAGCGGTTAAAACTTGAGTCTCTACTGACTTCTTACGATAATACCGATCTTGTCTCCATGTGAATGACAAAACTAACAACCATTATTTGCAAAATTTATGTTAAGTTCTAAAATATTTGTTGAGCCTTTGCAATGCACGATAATTAATAAATCAAACTTAATCATATGTTTTATTAAATTATCAATTGTATTAATATTGTTGAAAGTTGAAAATTTTATTATTGAAACTTAAGGTGAGGTTCAAATGTGACTAAAATTTTGTGTGAGACTAAGGGAACCAATGATATCATGCCACATGTACAAAGAGAATGTTTCATACTACAAAACTCATTTACCCCAAACATCAATTATCTCACAAACGACAAATCGAAAAATCATGAAACTTGCACCATAATTTTCAGCGTTTTATCCTCTTCGATTTGCCGTCCCTCAAGGCATACTTCCGACGAAATTTTTTTTCCATTTTTTTGGTGGGTTTCATATGTTACTAACACATGTGTTAGAGTGTTGCGTTTAAGGTTTAGGGTTTGGGGTTTAGGGGTTAGGGTTTAGGGTTTAGGGTTTGGGTTTTGGGGTTTCTCCCCGAAACCCCAAAACCCAAACCCTAAACCCTAACCCCAAAACCCCAAACCCTAAACCCTAAACCCTAACCCCTAAACCCCAAACTAATTAAACTAATTTTCTTAAAATATGATAGTTAATGATGATAATATTAGATAGTGACAATGCATGGGATATCAGTAATAAAAATCATTATTAATTAAATATTTTGTAAAAGTTTAAATAGCTATTATAATAAAACTTAATTAATTAGTAGTCTAAAATAGAAGGTAATAGTTTGTTATAAATTTAAAATTCTGTAAAGGATGAGAGCATTAGCAATTATGAATATTTTTAAGAAAAACTAATTTGATTATGTGACATAATTAGTAGATTTTCAGAAAAAGGTACGGAGATGATATGACATAGCTAAAAAACAAATGAAGATTATATAGGAAAAATTATTTTGATAATGTGGCATAATTAAAAGGTTTTTAGAAAAAGGTAAGGAGATGATGTGGTCTATCTAAAAATCAAAGAAAAAACCTTATTTTATAATTAGCCCGTGCGATGCACCCATTTATAAAATACAGTTAAATTAATTTGTAAGTTTAATTTTGTTAATTAAAAGATACATTTATCATTGAAAATGAAAATAACTAATAACATAAATTAAATTATCATGGATGTACTTGTATTTATTTTTTCAATAGTTGATACATCAAGTATAATGTAATTTCATTCTTTATTGAAATTTGGATTTCTGTTAACTTCTCACGATAACACCAATCTTATCACCTTGTGAATGAAAAAAGTAACAACTATCAATTGTAAAATTATGTTTTGTTTTCATGCATGTTGAGCCCTTGCAAAATAAAAATTAATCATGTGTTTAAAGGTTTTAAATTGTATTTTAATATTGCTAAAAGTTTAAAATTTATTATTGAAAGTTAATGTACAATCAATGTCATATAATTTAATTAAAAAAATTTAAAACATGATAGTTGATGATGATAATATTAGTTAACTACAATTTATGAGATATGAATAAGAAAATTAATCTGTTTTTTATGTTGGAAAAATTATATATATATATTTGTAATATATGAATTTTAAAGACTATTATCATAAGTATATAAAGGTTTTTAAGGAAAAATTAATATGATGTGGCAATTTAGAAGATTTTAAATAAAAAGAAATGTGATGATGTTGCATGTCTAAAAATTAAGAAAAATATTTATTATAATGATGTCTCAAATTAGGAGAGTATAAAGAAACGACAATTTAATGATGTGTCATGTTTAAAAATTAAGAATAAATCTTTATTTTATATATATAGATGGATTGAATAAGTAGTGACTCAATTTTTTCACAAGTAATGTTAGTATACAGTGACAACTAAATTCATCACTGACTATCATATTATTGCAATGAAATTTATTTGCGCCACTAACTTTTGTCTCTAATGTTAACCAAAATGTGTTTGACATTTAATTAATTGAGCGATTAATGACAACTTGTAAAACCATCACTAATTAGTGTCGACATATTTTTATCGTCACTAAGATAAGAAAATAGTGACTTAAATAAATGTCGTCATTAAATTTCCATCATTAAAGCCCTTTTTTCTTGTAGTGTATATAAATTAAACAACGAAGATATAAAAAACAAAGATGATGGCAACATTAAATATGTATTATCCTACGAATCCGCAGGTTATAATCTAGTTTTCATGGTAAAGATTGATCATATTTTCTTATATAAAAATTCGTTTTTTAGTACGGAGTATCAAGTTTGTGCGTTGAATTCGTCAATGGGATTATGTTTATTTAAGGTATAGATTTTATTATTTAATTTTATTCAATGGCATTGAATGTTTTGACTCACTATGTCATTCGTCTTTTTTTGAATTTGAAATTGAAAGCGACGGACCCTTTTGGACGTCTTTAAGTCTCACTAATCGTCATTAATTATGGACAAAAGATTAATTAACTTATATCTAATCCTAATTTTTTGCAAATCAGCCTCTAATACTTATCCAAGTGAAACATCCCGAAAACGTGACCTTTTTTTTTTAATACTAATATACTCTTGTTTTTGTCCCAACAATCAATTAAAATACGATACGAGATCACATATGCAAGACTACACGAGTTAGATGCTCATCATGCGTTATGGGCAAAACTGCCCATTCTCAAAACTGCCCATTGTGGTCAAAACTGCACTTTTTAAACACGCATAACTTTTTACTCGTTAAGAATTAGTCCATCAAATTTTGTAGACACCTTCACTATAACAAAATCAACATTTTTCATTACTTTCTCCTCAAAACTGCCTCCTTGCCCTCAAAACTACCCTCAAAACTGCCCCGTTGCCCATAACGCTACCCTAAAAACTGTCGTCTTTTATCAAAACTACCAACATTCAAACACGCATAACTTTTGACTCGGGAATCCTTTTGACGTGAAAACTTACGAGCACCTTCAAAATGACCATATAAACATTTCACAATTTCCACTTTTTCAATTTTTGCGTTTTATCCAAATTTGGACCGTTGACTAGTTTTCGGTCATTTTTGACCACTTTACATGACATACCATATCTTAAACCACTACCATTCAGGCTTTCAACTTTTGACCACATTTTTAACATCTCATATGCAACCTATTGGTGCAAAAACATTTGACTTTCCATACTTCTAACCCATTTTAACTCGTAATCCCATTGGTGATCCATTTGGACATCAAAATGACCCGATTGGATCTTTGACCATTTGGACCCCATTTCTTTACCACTTTTCACCCAATTAGCTTAATAAAGTCAAACCAACTCATTAACATCAACAATTGACCATTCCATTCAAAATTGACACTTTTTACTTTCAAAATGAAACTTTCTCATTAAACATGACATTAATATCCATTTCATACATTCATCAACTTTCAACATATAAGTCTCACTAAAACTGACTTTGACTTTAACTTTGACTTTTCTCAAAACATTATGTACTATCATAAGTGAGACTAGAACTTTTTCCAAACCACTACACTACATGTCTTATAATTTACAAAGGGGTGTACATATCAAGAGCATGATCATAAAGGGATAAGACTTGTTACCGAACCGAGTAACAAGCTCCACCAAAAGCTTTACACGTGCCCTTTTCCCAAGTCCACTTTATTCACGCTAGGCTGACCTGAAACATTTAAACATAACACGTAAGCAATTGCTTAGTAAGTAATGGAAGCTTATACATAACTTTAACATTAACATCAACATATTAAGGATCCTTAAACATCATCATCATGTTAACTACTACTAGTTAACATTAATACCGAGCTAATGTTCATGACTCATTACTCGGAAACCGCCAAGCTAATGGCTCACCCATTACTTGACTCATCCATTATATCCATCTACTTACCTTGATCTTGAAACTTTAAACAGCTTGAATTAACTTCTCTTGCTTGATCACCTAAACATATAAACACATAGCATGATCAATTAACATAATACTTTACCTTCTTTAACTTAATCATGTCACTTAGGTGCTACTCACTAACACCTATCTTTCTCATACATCTTTCATAACTTAACTAAATCTTATAATTAAGGTGCTAACTTACTAACACCTATTTTTATCATTAGTGTTCCATACTTTAACTTTAACATTCTAATCACATGTAAATGGCTATTCATCACTTTTCAACTCATGATCACTATTGATCATTGATATCGCTCAAATTATACATGTTTATCATACGTGATATCATTATTTTGCATGAAATTTAGGTCAATAACCAGAACTTTTGGTACTTATTTGGTTGGAAAATACATTTCAGGGAAAAATATGAAGATAGATGAAAAAGCAGTAGAAATGGAGCATAACTGAAGAAGAAAAATACAAGTCCAGAAAAAAAGGCATGATCCGCCGGATCAATCCTTGATCCGCCAGATCCTAAGCTCGAATTTTAGAGATCCGTTGTTGATCCGTTCCTGATCCGGCATATACTCGAGAGCACAATCTACAACTTAAGGATCTGCCGGATCAAAGCCTTGATCCGCCGGATCAAATGGAATTTTGAGAACGATCCGAAACTGATCCGGAGGAACAAACAAGGCTCAAGCGAAAACACCTTGACCCGCCGGATCAATATTTGATCCGCCGGATCAAGCACATATTTAATGCCAAATTAGGGTGAATCAGAAGATGACACGTGTGAGGTTAGGTGTTTGATCCGCCAGATCAGGCAGTGATCCGGTGATCCGCCGGATCACTGTCGACTGCAGACATCCACCTACTTCTTAAAGACTTTCCTGCACCGTATGTTATTTTGTTTTCATTCATTTACTTCTTCCAACCAGAAATACGGCTATGGCATGCGGGGAATCAAGGAGAGGTGTGGAAAAATCTTATAAAATCCCTTCTCAAGCTTCAAGATTGGTGTGCTTTAATTGGATAATGTCTCCATTCTCACTCCCGTATCACCATTTCCAATTCACTATTCACTTCACCATTTTCCATTTCTGGAGACGGAGATAACCATTGGAAGTGCAATTTTCATTGTTTCAACCATTAAGGAAGCTAGTATTATAGTCAAGCTATTGTATTTCAACAATTTCATTTGGTAATTCTTGATTCCATAAATTATGAATTTCAATAAGAGTGTTGTTATTGCTATGTTTATTAGTGTATTTGAGTCGATGATTATGGGCTAATTTCCTTATGTTCATCTAGATTAAATGCCCTAGTTGTTGGATATATTTATGTGATTAGATTGATACATATGATAATTTGAAGTTTGTTCAAAGAACCATTATTTGTATTACGTTTTACTTACAATTTGATTTAATCAATATATGTTCCATTTAGTGACCATCTTATGTTCTTACATATATTTACTAAAAGTGACATTTGGTAATTTGTATGAAACTCATCAAAGGATTGGATTAAATTGAGTAAAAAGAGTAATGTGGATGAATTACATTTAGTGACCATCTTGTGTAATTAATGAATAATACTTCAAGTTAGTTTGGTTAATGAATCATGGTTTAGGTATATTAAAATGATCAAAGACCTTTGCATTTGGTAATCTTTATCACATATTTGTCTTGAGACCACAAGGTAATAGATTCATAAAACCACGTATGTTGACATCTAATCTAAAGTTTTCAACCTTAGTAATTTAACTTGTTATAATCTATAGATTTAAGGTGATCAAAGACCTTTGCACCTTGCTTTAGATTAAGTGATTATTTTGTGACCATCAAATAATTCAACTAGTTAACTTGCTTTTGTTAAATAAGCTTATGTTCTTCATCCCTAATATCCAACACTAGGGGTAGAAAATCTAGATAAACATACTTCCTTTAATTGCAACAAATCTATTTTTAGTTTTGTTTTTATTTTTATTGCATCTTCAACAATTTCCTCATTTGACCGCCTGTCATTAAGAGGCAAAACTCCCCATTTTTACTTCTTGTTTATTACAATCTCCTATAAACATCTACATCATCACAATAATTCAAATAAACGGTCTTGAGAATGACACTCGGATACTTGTCCTAGCTATACTACTACACGATAGGTACACTGCCTATGTGTGTAATAGCCACTAACTAGAATAATTTCCATTTATAAATTTAAAACCCGATTTCACACATCAAGTTTTTTGGTGCCGCTGCCGGGGACTGTTTTGTAACTATTGTGATTTTGAACTTGTTTATAGTTGATTGACCCCTTTCCGAGGAATTTATTCCTTTGAAAGTTACTTGTGAATATTTATTTTCTGTTTTCATTCTTTTGGAGTCGGTGCTTTTAACCAATTGTTGGTTTTGTTTTGCTAGAATTACAAGTAGTGTATGACCCGTTCTTCTAACTCACCACTTTCGGATCCATTATCAAATCCGGAAAGAGTGATTAGGAGACAAGCACGGGGTAGCACATCAACTTCTAATCTCAAAGTTGAACCAATCATATTATCGGAAGAAGCACCACCAACAATCACCATGGAGAACCAGACCATGGAAGCTTTGATGAAGGCCAAAAAGGAAGGCCAAAGTTCTGTAATAAATCAGCCCGAAGTCACGGAAGAATTTGAAATAAAAGGCCAATTTCTTCACATGATCAATAACCAATGCCAATTCAGTGGCTCGGAAAGAGAAGACCCAAATGAGCACCTTAGAAGATTTTTGGGTATTTGTGCTCTTTTCAACCTAAAAGCCGTTGACAGTGAGGTTATCTACCTCAGGGTTTTTCCTTGGACTCTCACCGGAGAGGCTAAGGATTGGTTAGACTCCTTACCGGAAGGAGAAATAAGCACTTGGAATGAAATGGTTGATCGGTTTCTTCAAAGATTCTTTCCCGCTTCGAAGGCTGCGGATCTTCAAGGAGAAATATCTACCTTTGAGCATGAACCTAATGAAACTCTTTATGAAATCGTTTTGGTAAAATGCTTAGAAGTTGCCCTCAACATGGGTTGAACACATTCCAAAAAGTGCAGATTTTCTACAAAGGAGCTAATGTAGAAACAAGAAGAGATATAGATACTGCTGCAGGAGGTTCAATCATGAAGAAGACACCAACCCAAGCCCATCAAATAAGTGGTGATCTTGCTGCCCATACTCATGAGTGGCATCAAAAGAAGGAGAAGTCAAGATTGAAGGTTGCTAGTGTTGAATCTAATGATGATATTGCCGCTTTGGCCGCTCAAATGGCAACATTCGGAAGGCAAATGGAGAAGATCACTAAAGATATTCATGCCATCAAAGTTGGGTGTGACAATTGTGGAGGCATGCATTTGGCTAAAGATTGTGACGTGCCTATGGACCAATTAGAAAATGTTTCTTTCATGAATCAAAGGCAAAATAACTACCAAGGAGGAAGAAGCAACTTCAATTTCAACCGGAATTTCAACTCTTCATATCAACAATCCGGTCCGAGGTATTATAGGCAATCACAACCATCTACTCAACAAATTTCCATCCAAACCCCATCATCATCGTCATCGGAGCCAAAGAATTCTAGTTTGGAAGACCTTGTAAATAAATTTGTTGCAGCTCAAGGTCAAATGAATGAAAGAACCGACCAATCAGAAATCAACAAGCTTCCATCCAGAATTTGGAAAAGGAAATGAGAAACATCTCAAGGATGTTATTAGAAAGACAACCGGGATGTGACACCCGTCGAATTAGGGCTAGTAATTAGTGCCTAATCAATTATTAATACATGTAATTAGTTCTGTGTTAGGCTAATTAATGTACCGATATATATATTATTGAATATATACAATTATACGATTCGATTAAATCGTACAAGTTTCAAATCGAATGTATTTCGGTTCAATTAAATACGAACGTTGGTGAAACAATTTTATTAAATAATATAACATTATTTAATGACAATATCTTTCCCAAAATATTATCTTGATAATAATACTTTGTAATTAATTCGTATCGTACAAACAACGGTTACGTGATTTAAAATCCGTACAACGAACGAGCAAATCGAGATCCCTAAATTAACAAATCATCTATATAAATGTTTTTCCAAGTATTTAGAAAGAACACTTCAAGTGAAAGTATTGAAATTTAAATCGTTACTTAAAAACGCGTAATAAACGTTTAAACACCAAACCGAACGAGAAAACGAACACCGCACGAAGCACAAATCGAATAAACGAGAAAATGACCAAAATACCCTTGTGTGGGCCCCCTAGGCCGGCCCCCTCATCCCCCATGTGACCCCATGTGGTCACCACCCACATGAGCCACTAACACTTCATGCAAGTGTTGAGTTAGTGGAATACTACATCACTCTCCATTCACCTCATTTCATTCCACTCAAACACACCAACTAATTTCTCTCTATTCTCTCTCAAGTTCCAGAAAACTCAGCCCCTTTTCTCCACCCTCAAACCACCACAAGTCCACCACAAATCACCATAGCACCACCACCATCAAAGTCACTATTCTACAAAGAACACAAGCTCAACAACAACTCCCCTTTCTCCTCATCTCATTTCCATCAAAATCTTTGCAAGGAAACTCTTTCTTACTTTCATATTGTTTATTTATATGTTATAAAACTCACCTAACAAGATTATGTCCAAATATAAACTTAAAATACGTTTTTATGAATTTTTCACAAAAGATACACAATCTGTCCAGAAAAACACAGATTACTAAAAATGTCATAACTTGAGTTGTAGGACGAGTTAGAAGATGCATTTTTTTTTAAAATTTGCGTATTTAAAATATCTACAACTTTCATGTTTTACGTTTTTACCAGATCCGAACGTATGTTTCTATATTTAACAATTTGTGGGACTGACCTGATTAAAATCAGAAACTGGACTATGCATGACAAATTAAATTGTTTCTCTATGATCATGGGCTTAAAACTCTTGAAAAACATAAGTTAGACACTACACACCTAGAAGATCAGTTGATAAAAATTGTGAGACTTGACTTTGACCAGAAATTGCTAATATCACTTGGGGAATAAACCGACAAAAAGTCGAAAAGGTGAAATCTTAAACATTTGGAACTTTTATAAGAATCGACACTCTTGGTGAACTTGGACACAAACCGACAATTTATTTAGACTCTATAAACTGATATTTGGGTTGGGTGAAAGTTTCGGGTCAAACCGAGTAAGTTTGACCAAGTCAACAAAAGTGGCTAGTTTTCGAAAAACTTACTATATTTGGAAAGTGGTAACAAAAATGGGTTTGGTTGACCTAGTTAGTAACTTGGACCAAAAACTAATTTTGGAAAGTTTCCCGAATGAAAAACCGACACTTGGATACACTTGGGCTAAAAATGGAAATTTGACCAGACGCTAGTGTCGCATGGCCTGCGACACTACCTGCGACATTACCTGCGACACTACCATAGTGTCGCTAATAGTGTCGCTACTTATTGAAAATTTGATTGAACCTGCGACACTGACCCTAATGTCGCATAACCTTACTGCGACACTGACTTTAGTGCGACACTGACCCTAATGTCGCATAACCTCACTACGATATTAACCTTAATGCGACACTGACCCTAGTGTCGCATAAACTCACTGTGATATTGACCTTAGTGTCGCATGACCTGCAACACTCGCATACACTGCGACACTTACTCTAGTGTCGCATGACTTGCGACACTGACACTAGTGTCGCTACTAGTGTCGCTAAAGACAGAATTTATGGAATTTGTTTCTTCACTAAGTATTGAACATGGGTAACCATTTATAACCACACATAATACATACTGTAACAATGTATACGATGACACAGACTTAATAATAATGTCTTAAGGAATTATTATTACAAACTTTCACCAACGGGTCGTACACGTTTTTGATAAACAAAGTTGAACAATCAAACATTTGGACATAACAAATTGTTGGACAACAAACATAGATGGTCTGTTGAGACATCTACTCACTCATATAACGTTGCGCGTTTTGAACGCCCGACAGGTTACAAGTCTTCGGACATCAATTCACAGCAAATCAATTCAAGTTTATTTTAATAAACACTCAAGGCTCAGGTGAGTCTCATAGCCCCTATTTTACTGTTTTTCATTAAGGGGTGTGATATTATTGCTCGTTTTGTTTTACAAGTAGAACGCAAGTACAATTCAATCAAATACTACATGAGTTGTTTTCAACTAATCAATAAAGCCCTCCATAGCATAGTCTGGTAATACATCTGTAGCGTGAATGTTAGTATATGATATCATATAGGATTGACAATCCTCGTTCGGGTTAGCACGCACTAACTGGTCAAACGGACGTATTAGCATTTGGGAAGACGAGTGTAGATTAGGCACTCGTAGGAGGCAACTCAGTTGGGTTTCCTTAATTGGACCTGACACTCAAGTTAAGCTCAGACTATGTGCTCATGGCTGTATAACTTTTATTTTGCTTAATTGCATTTTAAATTTAATTATATTATAAAATCTTGCGGTTCATACAAATATGTGTTGACATACAAACCTGTGAGCTCACCAGCGTTTCGCTGACCCATTTTAGCATGTATCACAGGTGACCAGCAGTAGGTTGGACTGCTCAATCAAGATCTATTAGCTCGAGTCAGCATGCAAACAAACAGAGATTTTAGCTGCATTATTATATTTTGTATAGATTAATATTGTACTTAAATCTCTCATTTTCAAGCGGAGCTAATGTAAACAATATTTTGATGTAAACTCTTGCTTTATCAATATCAATGTAAAACGACGCATATAGTGGTCGTTCATTATATCTTTTGTGCTGTGTATATTGATTAGTCGCGCCCCGACCCGATTCGCTTCCGCAACCCGAATTTGGGGGTGCGACAGATTGGTATCAGAGCCTAAGGTTATAGTGAACTAGGTTGCATTTAGTGGGCCTAGACTATGACCGTTAGGCAGTATTCCTTATTAAGTATGATTAGGTTCAGTAACTGCATTGTATTGGTTTAATTTAACATAGCCTGATCAACTATGTACAATTAAAAGAATATGATGTGAGATCTGAAAGGAGTCATGACTGAACAGGATACACTAGTTGACTCTGACCTCGAGAGAACCGGGACTCAAATATGTCTGTGTTAGACACTTTAGGTTATTATGTGATATATATATATATATATATACATAGATAGGCCTCTCTCACGCTCAATATCTTAGGCTATATTATATATGTATTATATGAATATAGGCCTCACTTATTCTAACGCTTTGTCTCAGAATGGCAAACACACCACCCAATTCATCACGCTCTCATCCGTATGGATCGCGTAATCCAAGGGTAGCTAGGAGGAACACCAGGTTGCCTCGAGCTGACCCATACCTCATTCACTTCACTTTGTCAGATTTAGCCACTAGGCTACACCGACATGAACAACGACTTGATACTATGGATATCGAACTCCAAGAAACCAACGAAAACTGGAGACTCACATCACTTGAACGCATCAATCAAGTCTCCGAGGATCATGAATATACAATCAACCACGTGAACACCCTTGACAATCGTCTGGGTGAAACCGTCGAAACCATGGAGGTTGTCCACAACCAAGTGATTGGCAACCGAAACGAAATTTCCGTCCTACAATCAAGGCTGAACCAATGCGAGACACGTCTAAGGGAAACCGAGGACGCCCTCCGAATGGTTAGCAGACTTGCAGAATCTGTGGACCATCTCACCACACTACTTCCACAACTCAATCTACGTCAGGATTAGCTTAGGCTGAACCTGTACTCTATTATGCTTTTATAGGACCTATGTAATTCGACCGGATGTAATAATTCCCGGAACTTTTGTAAAACTTCTAAGTCTGTAACTTTTGAAACTTATGATTCAGAATTGTCTGTAATCATTTAACATCGTAATCATCAGCAATTTCTCTCGACTATCTTACATTGTTAATTTTTCACTGTGTGATGTTGTATATTACCGCTTAAATATATATACATCTATTGAATTGTCATCCTGGTACAACTTCTCATGTACCTCTTGTTTCTTTCTTGAAGAATCATGCCGCCAAAGAAGAAAAGTTACAGTGATGCCGAACTTGCTGCTATCATATCTCGAGCAGTGGCCGATGCTTTGGCTGCTCGAGATTCACCCCGAAACTCACGAAACAATGACGAAACCCCAGTCATCAAGCCTTGTTCCTACAAGGATTTTCTCAGCTGTAAACCACTCTACTTCAAGGGCACGGAAGGTGCCATTGGTCTGATCCGATGGATTGAACGTATGGAATCCGTCTTCAACCTCTGCAACTGTGCTGAGGAAAACAAGGTCAAATTCTCTGCTTACACCTTTCAGGAAGGTGCACTTACGTGGTGGAACACCCACGCCAATTCTGTAGGCATCGAAATAGCAAATCAACTCCCCTGGGCTGAATTGAAGAAGAAGCTAAGGGAAAAATACTGCCCTGAAGAAGAACTGCATCGGTTGGAGGAAGAGTTCTGGCACCTAACTGTGCAGGGAACTGACATTGCTGGATATACCACCAAATTCCAGCAATTTGCGCTGTTATGCCCGGGTTTGGTTGATCCGGAGGAGAAGAGCATCAAAAGATACATCCGTGGCCTCCCGGAAAATATCCAAGGGAACGTCGCTTCATCCAAGCCAACCACTACTGAAAGTGCTATCCGGCTAGCACATGAACTCATGGCAATGGTTATCAGTCGTGAGAAATCCAATACATCCTCCTCCAACAACAACAAACGCAAATCTTCCGAACACCAAAACAAACAGAACAAGAAATCCAACACCATTCAAGTCTACAACACCAATTCCGAAACCAAACGCGCTTACATTGGGGACAGGCCATATTGTTCCAAGTGTAACTACCACCACGATGGTCCATGCAGTACTCCCTGTAACAACTGCAAGAAGTACGGGCACTTGACCCGAGATTGCCGAGCCCCTAAATCCAACAACAACACCTCTCGCAACAATTCCAACCAACCCAAATCCTGCTTTGGGTGTGGAGAAACAGGACACTTCAAGAACGAATGTCCTAAAAACAAGAACAAGGGAAACAACAACAACAACAACGCAAGGGGAAGAGCGTTCGTACTCAATTCCGGGGATGCCCGTCAGGACCCAAATGTGGTCACGGGTATGTTCCTCCTCAACAACTTATCTGCTTCTATTCTGTTTGACACTGGTGCCGATAAAAGCTTTATTTCTGATGAGTTTTACCCTCTGCTTGATATTGCACCCATTGCTCTAGATGTTAAGTACACCGTAGAAGTTGCAAATGGCAAACTCATAGAAACTGATAGTGTGATACCTAATTGCACTTTAAACCTAGCCAACGAAATCTTTTCAATCGATCTTATGCCTGTTGAAATTGGAAGTTTCGACGTCATCATTGGTATGGACTGGTTGTCCAAACATCGCGCTGAAATCATTTGTTATGATAAACTCGTTCGTATTCCTCTCGCCGTCGGTAGAACCTTAGTCATACAAGGGGAGACCGGTGGGACGAGACTAAACATCATATCTTGCTTGAAAACTCGTAAATTCCTGAGAAAAGGTTATCCAGCAATCCTCGCACACATCATGGAGAAAAAGTCGGAGGAGAAACGACTTGAGGATGTGCCCATCGTTCGAGACTTTCCAGAAGTCTTTCCCGAAGAACTACCTGGTCTACCACCAGCAAGACAGGTTGAGTTCTCAATCGACCTCGTGCCAGGTGCCGCACCTGTGGCCCGAGCACCATACCGATTAGCCCCATCCGAACTTCAGGAGCTGTCCACCCAGTTACAGGAACTCCTGGATAAAGGATTCATTCGACCGAGTTCTTCACCTTGGGGAGCTCCGGTCTTATTCGTGAAAAAGAAAGACGGTTCTTTCCGATTGTGTATCGACTACAGAGAGTTGAACAAGCTAACCGTTAAGAACCGGTATCCACTTCCTCGCATCGATGACCTGTTTGACCAACTCCAAGGGTCAAGTATTTATTCAAAGATCGATCTTCGGTCAGGTTATCATCAACTTCGAGTTCGCGACACCGATATCCCGAAAACTGCTTTCCGAACTCGATACGGGCATTATGAATTTCAAGTAATGCCATTCGGCCTAACCAACGCACCGGCTGTATTTATGGATCTTATGAATCGGGTGTGCAAACCTTACCTCGACAAGTTTGTCATTGTTTTTATTGATGACATTCTCATCTATTCGCGCAACGAACGAGTACACGCGCAACACCTCAAAACCATTCTAGAACTACTCAGACACGAGGAGTTATATGCCAAATTCTCCAAGTGTGAGTTCTGGATACAATCCGTTCAATTCCTTGGACATGTTGTTAATAGTCAAGGAATCCATGTCGATCCATCAAAAATCGAAGCCATCAAATGCTGGCAAGCACCCACATCTCCAACCGAAGTACGTCAATTCTTGGGTCTTGCCGGGTATATAAATCTCGATTTTTGCAAAGAATCTTTGTATCACCACTCTTGCCTTATATCTTAGAATCTTTGTCATTGGGCTTTTTAGATCAAGATCGATTTATATATAATATATTTTACACTTTCAAGTGTATAAAACTTAAACCAAACCATCTCACTTCAAGAGATTATGTTTCTCATAAATTTCATGCGTCTTTTTATATTGGCCAATAATCTCTACCTTTGCTCTTATTGGTAGGACTACATTCATGATCGTCGTTTCCATTATTTAGCGCTATATATAATCCAAACATTAATGACGTCGACTTCATTCATTTCGATTCCACATTTTTCTAGACATGACATAAAATTTTGAGATCTTTTCACCTTTTTGTGTTTCTCACGGGTACCCGAGGTTCCTATCGAACCTTCTTGTCTAGTATCTCTTTATAAAATTCTCACGGGGTCTTTGTTTAATGAGATTGAAAAGTACAAAAATCCGGACGTTTAATGAGAAACCCCAAACCCTAAACCCTAACCTCTAAACCCCAAACACTAAACCCTAAACGCTTTACAAAATGCTAAACCCTAAATCTTTATAAACCCTAAACCTTGAACCCTTCTAGCCCTAAACCCTTATAAACTCTAAACCATCAATCATACTAAACCCTAAACACTAAACCACAATCCTAAATTAAATGTACAAGTATGTAGTAACACATGTGTTAATAATTTATAAAACCCACCTTAAAAATGAAAAAAAATAAAATTGTTGAAAGTATGCCTTGAGGGACGGCAAATCGAAGAGGAGAAAATGACTAATTTAATGGTACAATTTTCATAACTTTTTGATTTGTCGTTTGTGAGATAATTGATGTTGGGGGTAAATGGGTGTTGTAGATGTGGAACATTCTCTTTGTACATTTGACACAATATGATTGATACTTCCATACTTTGATAAATTCACGTACTTCCTTGAACTTTTCTCTACAATACTAAAAGATTCAAACAAGCCTCGCTCACCAATAATGCAAATTGTTATAGTAGCAATCCAAACCACTATCATAATCTACAATTTTTCCATCCCTTTTATTTGATTATTGATTATTGATATACTTGTGGGGGTGGAGATGAACCCAGCAAGTATCAAGAACCCAGCAAGTAGCAATCCAAACCTAAATTGAGTCAATCAAAATGTAAAAACAAGTGTGTAAAACGTAACTAACTAACAAGTTAACACACAAATCTTCGTAATAGAAGCAATCGGTATAGTGTTAGGCGGCTAGGGTTTCATGTCAGGACAGGGATACCTTAACGACTCTAACTTACGCGAGGAGATCGTTGTGATTTAGATAGCTTTTCTAATTTCTGAAACACAAGACGAATGGATATCAACAGAAATGATGGTGATTTCTAGCCATGATTAGAGAAGAAGAGAGAGTGCAAGTTGGATAGAGAAAAGAAAAGAGAGTGCATCTGTAATGTTCTGAGAAAAAAAATCAATGTATAAAAGTCATGTGCGTTGCACATGTTGATGGTGTATATATACCCTCTTATTTAGTCAACATATTTGATTCACACGTAGAATGAATAAAGTAGTATAGTAACATCTCATGCCTCCTTTCGCGGGTTAGGGTTCAATACCGTCTAGGACAGTGTATGGGGGAGGTATCGATGTAGACAGCTTTACTCCTACCCTAAAGTAGAGAGGCTGCTTCCGGTTCTACCTAAATGTGGAAAGGACCTCCGGCCTTTGAAGGATGGGATAAAACCCCAACCCCACCCTTGTTGTCCCCTGGGATTGAACCCCTGACCATGGGGATAAAAATGGGCCTATTCCTATGACCCACGAGCTACCGCGTGAACTCGTGACTACAGCCATCTGTCAGTTATTTCATTTAAAATTTATTATTTTCTTACAGAATTATTTTAATAATAAATTTAATTAAAATGAATTACTGCCATAATCAAGTCGCCAGATCACTTCTTCTATACACAGATCCGGTCATAGTTTTTTCCGATCAACGTTCCGGTATGTGTATATATCTCATCTCACCTCAATTTACATCATATGTACTTATTAATTGACTAGTAAAATTAGGTTTTCGAACGGTAATTAAAGGAAATTCTGCTTTAACTTTGTAATCTTAGTACGTTAGGGTTTTAATGTATCGTACCGGCATGTAATGTGTTAACACACGTTCGATCAATAGCTTATGCCTAGTATTTGGATTCATAATACATGTGTTTGTACGATCAGCCCGCACAAGCTTGAGAATCCATAGCTTTAGCCGAAAACCTCCGAGCACGTAACTCTGCAGCTGAAAACCTCCGGGCGCATAACTCTGCAACACACATGGAAATCTAGCGTTAGGTGAAAGACGGGGATGTTCCCCGTAATTCACCTCCGGCGTGAGAATCAGTCACTTGATCGGAAAGTATGAATATTTGAGAGAGATATGGGATAGTAAGAATATTTGAGAGCAATTAGGGTTTGTATGAAGAAGATGAACATACCTTTGCAAATGAGGAATGAGCTCCTTTTATAGTGATGTTTTCTTAGGCAACAAGTTCATTTGGATCAATCATATGATGGCACTCAGAATTATTCTCTTTGGACCAATCATATGATGGCACTCAGAATTATTCCCTTTGGACCAATCATGTGTGTCCAAATAACCTTTTATTTGGTACCCACTTCAAATTTGCTGCGCCCGTAAGTATCTTGTGCGAACCTCCGAGAGGAGATTGATTTTTAAGATAGTTTGATGGTGAATTCCCATATGGTAACACATGCTACTTAACACATGTTTTACGCCACAAGACTTATAAATAATTTCCCTCCAGCCTGGAAGAAAAGGTGGTTACACCATTAAGTCCCCCAGTCTAGTGAGAGATAGAAACATGCTAGATGTTACTAGACTCAAGGCAGATCCTTTATTTCCTACATGCAAACTCTTTAGATTACCTCTTGTTGGATAATTTACGTCATCATTGTACCCTCCATGTGGAAATTTAATCTACCCCTTATATTGGGGTGAGTACATAGAACCTCCTCCTGGCTGGGGTTATATGACCCAGGGTTTATGAAACTTTTGGGAATTTGGCTTCCCATCTGGGCATAATACCCTAATGGATAGAAGTGACCTTGTATGCCTTGAGGGTTACTTTGTTCAGTTACGACTTGGGTATTTGTCATTACTGCTCTAGCTGTAATGTTTTGGGTGAGTGGCATGAAAGAGGAATTCCATGTGGGTAGTGGATTTGTTATCATGTTGGTAACGTGTTGGTTTTATATAGGTGGTAGGATTTGGTCCGGGATGATTCTTGGTAAAAGGAAGTTAGGTTGTGTCATCCAAGCATTATTAGAGGTTACCTGAAAACTTCCAGGCATAACTGGACCTCCTGGCATGCTCTGGCTAGTAATCTAGTTATTGATACTTGACTCGATTCATGTTGGAAGCAACTTCCTCTAGGCATACGGGAGATGGAAGCATCTTGGGGGGTCACAAAGAGTATCTCCCTCTTCCATGAGAAAATGGAACATGAAAATGAAGACATTTAGCTGGAGCTTATTTTTCATCAACCTAGAAGATTATAAGTAATTCCTATCTTTCGCACTAAAAGATTTTAGATATCAATTCTGCCAACTCTAAGGAATAATTTCCGATGGAGAAAAATCAACTTGGGTCTGCTGAGAAGAAAGCTTATCTTGAACATATGTTGATAGTTTCTGATTACAAGTTGAAGGTTGTTGAGTAGAATACCGTTCTTTATTAAGAGATCTTTAATGCACTATAATGCTTAGTTTTCAAATAGCAAGAATTTCTGGAGGCTGGTGGCTAATGCCTTAATGCATTCTGGAGCTACAACTGGCCAGAATATGTTGGAACTTTTTTTTTTTTTTTTGTTTTTACTCTAGGCACCTTGTGAAAATGCGAGCTTGGAAGATAATTTAGAGTACAAACCTCAAGCCAAGGAAGATTATGATGTTACTGTTGCGGTTATGAACAATACCAATTTCATTTCCTCCAGAAGCTTATCAACGCTTCTCGTCAACTAATGGAGAAACCCTCCAGATTCAGCCAGATCGTAGCTCGGAAAACCCTCCATCTTGAATTGTTGCTTTTGATGAAAAACTTGGTTATTTTGCTCATGACTATGTAAGCTCTCTATTGGGTTATCTCCTTTATTCTCTCATATTTTGATGCTTGCTTTGGTTGTGATACTCTGAACAAAACTTGTGTGGTTGGATGTCTTTATCCTTTTTATCCTTATATCATATGCCTTCACAATCTGGTTATCCTATTTTGACATTCTTCATATAAATGTGTGGACTTCCAACCACGCAGTTAAATTTCTGCTTAGAAGTAATAAGTGTTTACTTTTATATCATGTCACGGCTTACACGTGAGTTTTGGAAGAGAACATTTCTTTGGAAAAACAGTTTCCCAGGGGATCATTTTCCCGAAGTGTGGAATTGATACCCTTATCCGGATTTATACACCTAAAGTGTGGCATATTTTTGATTGAACTACGTTTCAATCCCTGTCATGGGTTGCTATCCCACTCACAATGCTTGGGGTTCCTTAAGTGTGGTTGCCCCGAACTTTTGTCTACCCTCTGACCAAACACGGGCCAGAGTCTTTAAGGTTAACTCACGATCTTAGGAAGCTTATATACAGATATAATAGCCCTATTTTGTGTACGTAGCAAAACACGTGCTAGTCACTATGAGATAATTTGCAAAAAAGTTTACATATAGAATCTTTTCAAGTTAGACGCATACCATGTGCGATTTAAGAGCTTTTCATGCATGGTTTGAAGCTTGTAAGATCCACCTTTGATGGATTTCCGCCATTTGGTAATGACCTTTCCATGCCTTCCTTGCTAATTTCATTTTTCCTTAGCGCATGTTCTCCTACCTTGAAGGAAACACCTCTTACTCTCTGGTTGTAGTATTTCTCCAGTTGCTTCTTGTATCCAGCTTTTTTGATGCCGGCTATTTCCCTTACTTTTTTTTTCTTCAAGAGATTAAAGTTTTCCATTAGACGCATCTCCTTGTCTTTATTATCTGCATGGAGGCATCGATATGAGGGTGCCCTCTTTTCCGCCGGGAAAATTGTTTCAATCCCATATGCGATACTAAATGGAGCTTCATTTTTACTTCTTTTGGGGAGTAGACCTATGAGCACATAATACGCTTGGCAATTCATCTATCCGTCATTTTTAATTCCCCTAACCACTTCTCTATTTATTATTTCTTCCTACCCATTGGTCTATGGGTAGCACGCTGAAGTGCATCACTTTTGAATGTTGGGACGTACACACCAACTTCTGAATGGGCTGTCCGCAAAATGTTTGCCAATATTACTCACAATGACTTTTGGGACTTCGGACTTTCGCACACGATTTTATCCCTAAACAAAAATTACCACGTGCCCACTTGTGGTTGTGGCTAGAGGTTCTGTTTTGACCCACATCTTAAAATAGTCTGCTAATACCAGGAGGAACTTCAGAATGCCCAGAGCTTCCACAAGATGGACCAACTATATCAATTCTCCATTTAAGAAAAGGTCGGGTAGAAGTTACTGGGATCAATTCGTGTTTTCATTATTTTTGTACTGGAGCGTGGACTTTGCAAGATTCACTACTCTGTAGCTCTTGTTGCATGTTATTGTACACAGTTAGAAAGAAGTATCCCAAATTCTTGACTTTTTCTATCACAGTTCTTGGGTCAGAGTGTAACCCACATAAACCCTTGCGAATCTTATGTATCACTCTCTTCACTTCTGAAGGTCCTACATACCTG
The DNA here is from genome assembly GCA_963422505.1 of Pseudognaphalium luteoalbum. NCBI lineage: Eukaryota > Viridiplantae > Streptophyta > Magnoliopsida > Asterales > Asteraceae > Pseudognaphalium > Pseudognaphalium luteoalbum. The sequence continues at coordinate 24,933,440 of OY730195.1, read as the reverse complement.
AATTATGACTGAAGATATGATCTCCAATAGAGTACGTTGTCAAGAAACGTGTATTCTGGTGCCTTAGCTTGTATCTTTCGAGCTTCTTGATTATTGCCTGGAAGGGCGGAATGATATAGATACTCGATTGTTAGCTTCATCCATGTATCCATTTCTTGTTCGAAGCTCGTAATTTATGCTCTACTTTCCATTGAACTTTTTAATAAGTACTTCCACCTTCACCTGGGTGGCAATATTTGCCCAGAGAGTTTCATACTCGGCGTCGTCGTTGGAGGTTGGAACTCAAACTTCAAGGCATATTCAAACTCATTTTTCTCTAGGTTAGTTAGTATCCACATTGGACCGGCTCTTTCTCCAAGCTATATAGACCAATTGTTATACATAGACCAAAGCTTTTTCTCTAAGTATTCTTCTACATTCCTTCCTTCTTCTTCTATCTTCATAATGGTACCTTTGATTACTATCTTGGTTATGAAAGTTCCCTATATTGATATGCATGGCTGGAGGGTTATGTCATGCTCTCCAAGCTCAATTTTCCATTTAGCTAAGCTTCCAGACTTTTCTAGTTTAGCCAAGACTTGTTGCAGAGATTGATCCGTTATTACCACCACAAGGTATTTTTGGAAGTATCTTCTCAACCTTCTAGCTGAAAGTATTAATAATAGTATTAACTTTTTCTTTGTGGGGTAACTTTCTTTATGGCCATGAAGCGCTTCAAATAGAATATACGGGGGATCGAATTTCATTTCTTCCTGCCAAAAGTATTGCATCAACCACCTTGGTAATTCTTGAAAAATACGTAAATAGTGCTTCTCCTGGGGTAGGTGCCTTGAGAGTGGGTAGCTCTTGTAGGAGGATTCTTATATTTTGAAAATCCTTCTCTTATTCCTCCATCAACAATGGATATTTTTGTTGACACGATCCTTCACTATATTAAAGGTATTAGTGACTTTTCTTCTGCCTTGGATAAAAACTGGCTGAGTGGTACAAATCTTTCATTTGGAATTTGCACCTCCTTAATAGACTTTGAGGAACTACATCCTAACACTGCCAGCTTTCGTAGGATGGTTTTCATGCCTTTTTAAATCATCATATCGTCCATGAAACTAGTCCTTTTACTCTGCCTTCAATGTGTAGCTTTCTTAACTTAACCATGTGTGACTTATCTTTAAAGTTCTAATAATATCAACTCTATCTTTCAACATGACTTCCTTAAAATACCATCTACTTTCGTCATCGAATGATACTTTCAAGAACCTTCGATACGCTTTATTTGCATCTTTCCACATCCTGGCTAAAAAATTAATCTTCCAATTGACATTGATTTTCGAATAACAATATTTAGGGTAGAGTTAATACCGGTCTGTTGGATTCACATATATGTGCCAGCCTATATGACTTTCCTTAACTGTAACTGAGCTCTTCTTTTGTATTGCAGACATTTTACCGGGATGAACAATTAATTAATGTTCAGCATTGAACTCTTCTTGCTCCTTTAGGCTTGTTTACATAGGTCCTCTAGGCAGTCCTCCTATGAGTGCCGGATTCCAGGCACACATTTTAACATTGTTTTTCAACGAATAAGGTATTTTTTTTCTCTAAATACTTGGAATAATGTTTATTCACATCATTCGATTATCCACGAGATAAATTAAGGATGACAACTTTCTGTCCAGTAAGTTTATCGAAAAGGATCATATTCTTAACTTCTCTTTTAGTCCCACCTTTTACTACACATTTTCCAGTTATCTTCAAGTTGGATTATATTGTGCCCACTCCATTTGGGGTTGAAAATTTCATTTATACCATGCATAGTAGAAACTACCGTTCCGGGTAAACACACACATGGCCGGCCCAATATGATATTGTATGGTGACCTTGATTGAACAATCATGAACTCAAAAATCTCCGTGCTGACCTTCGGGTAAGATCCGAGGTTACTCTCAAACTAAACACTTCTAGCGGCCAAGAGATTTCTCTTGAGAAACCAATCGTTGATCTAATAACCTCCCTTCACATCACCTGTATTCCAATTAGTAATCGCCTAAAGCCTTTCTTATTCATGATGTCAGAAGAGCCTCCTCCATCTAATAATCTTTATGGACTCTCTTTCCAGCCACCCTTATAGTAATCGTCATTGGATTTTCTGAAGGCACAATGCTTCCCAAGGAGAAAACATGATTTATTCCTCCTTTTTCTCCCCCGAACAACCTTTTCATTCAAATATTTCTTTTTTGGTAAGAGATGTTCCTTGACCTCCTTGCATCTGCTCTTACTTCTTACGATACGATTCATCATAGGCTTGCACTCTTGCCAAGTCAAACTATTGTACATCACAATTTACAAAATAGTCTTTATTGCATTTCTTTTGTTTTCTGAATGGGCAAAGGAATTGGGTTTCTAACTCCTCAAAATTGTTTACTCATTTGGGCGGAAGGATATAATACAACAACCTCGCCTCACCGACCAATATCAAAGAAAACATATGAAACAAACAAGTTCCGTCCATTTTCTTACATTCTCCACTCCATTGAAGACCATCACGTGAACATACTGGTCCCCTTCCCATTATACTCCTTCACATTAGAAGGAAGTTCCAAACCATCCAGCATATCTCAAAAATCAACCCGATTAGCTAGAGATGATTGTTTCTTCTAAGTGAATAAATTAACTTCTAACTTTATATGGCGGGAGTTGCCCTAGGTTCCATCTTTCCTCGTGGACATTATAGATCATTGTTTCTGGAAGGTAAATCGGATCGTATACACTTCTAAATTATGATGAATAGAATGAATGTATTCTGGGTGGAAGGCTGGAACTGTTTTGATAGGTGACTCTGCCTAGAGTTTGATTGGCGGTATGAGGTAAATGACTATGTGGAGTAGAGTATTTGCATGCACTTTGTGATGAGTTTTCAATTCAGAGCAAATTCGACGATCTCGCTCCAAAGAAGGTGATATGACATAGAGTACTTGTCACTTTTTGACAACAAATAAGGATCGACGCGGGCATTACCTTGGTGGCTTATTGCGTAGCCAGAGGAGGTAGCAGAATTTTTGGGTTCACCCCTTGCGAGATAGCAAGGCTTTGACATTTAGGCCAACGCATACGCATGGAGAGAGGAAAGTAATTCTGGGCACTAGGATGCGAGGTGGGTGGTAATGGTAAAATCATACTTGGTTCATTTTGAATTTCATGGTTACTTCCATTTGTTAGAGTGCTTGTTTGTATGAAGGTTTCTTCAACTTTAGTAATACCTCCGGGTGGAGGTGAGGTAATAAAATCTGAGATTGATCTATCCAATGACAGCCCTGATATCTTCTCTTATCATTTTTTTTTACCTATTTCTGCATAACTTCGTTCACGTGTTTTTAAGATAGACCTCGAACTAGAGATGTTAGGACATTTCTCTAGAGGTTCCGGGTGTCGGATTATGGCCTTATTCCTACCTCTAGGCAAAAACTTCAAAAGTTTAACATACTCATCCTAATCTTTCGATGAAATCAAATTTGTTATATGCACTAATTTGTCATCATTTGGTGTACAACTAGGCTGAGAAAATAAACTCTCGCAACCTCTAGAAAAATTAGATATAAATTTAGGCGGAGGAAATAGACCTCCACTACTACTAGAGAACCAGATCTCAAATTGGGCGGAGCAAACAAACCTCCACCACCACCGGAAAAACCAGATCTGAATTTGGGCAGAGGAAACAAACCTCCACCACCACCGGAAAAACCAGATCTAAAATTGGACCGAGGAGATGACCATTCGTGGTCGCTGGAAAACTCATATATAAAACCTGGTGGCAGAATCAAACTTTCGCCACCGACGGAAAAATACGGTGTTGGCATTAACATAAATTTTGAGGGTAACAATCAGCTAAAACTAATGTAAATCGAGAAATTAACTATAAAAAACTACGAGGGTTTAGAGTTAATTACAGTCGGGGTCCCACCGTGTGCCATTTGTTTGTACGATCAGCCCGCACAAGCTTGAGAATCCATAGCTTTAGCCGAAAACCTCCGAGCACGTAACTCTGCAGCCGAAAACCTCCGGGCGCATAACTCTGCAACACAAATGGAAATCTAGCGTTAGGTGAAAGACGGGGATGTTCCCCGTAATTCACCTCCGGCGTGAGAATCAGTCACTTGATCGGAAAGTATGAATATTTGAGAGAGATATGGGATTGTAAGAATATTTGAGAGCAATTAGGGTTTGTATGAAGAAGATGAACATACCTTTGCAAATGAGGAATGAGCTCCTTTTATAGTGATGTTTTCTTAGGCAACAAGTTCATTTGGACCAATCATATGATGGCACTCAAAATTATTCTCTTTGGACCAATCATATGATGGCACTCAGAATTATTCCCTTTGGACCAATCATGTGTGTCCAAATAACCTTTTATTTGGTACCCACTTCAAATCTGCTGCGCCCGTAAGTATCTCGTGCGAACCTTCGGGCGGAGATTGATTTTTTAAGATAGTTTGATGGCGAATTCCCATATGGTAACACGTGCTACTTAACACGTGTTTTACGCCACAAGACTTATAAATAATTTTCCTCCAGCCTGGAAGAAAAGGTGGTTACACCGTTAACATGTATATGTTTTTGTTTAGCAGAAGTTATCTGTTGAAATGATATACTCTGATTTTATTATTTAGGTTTTAAGACCGTGTTTAAAAGAAGAATTCTGAGAGCTGAAATCGGTAGTCTACGGAATGGTAAGACCTTACTGAAATGTGGAAATTGTTGTTGCATTGAAATGTGAATTGATCTGTCTGTTTTCTGTTGATCAGAATTATATATTAGGGGCTTTTAAGCCGGCTTGCAATATTTCAATCACTCTTAATGATGCCAAAACTCGCAAGCAGGTATGACTTTTTGCCTGTTTTGATTCTAGATAAATGATTAGTGTACCAGTTTTAAAGCTACAGTAATATATTGTATAGCTTACTCTATTTGCTTAGTGTGTTCTAAATTATACTGTATGATATTCTGCGTGTATTACTGTATCTGTAAAGTTAATTTCATGGAAGCCTTAATTTCATGTATTAAGCATGTTAGTCTTGTGATTTTCTTGTATTTGTATCAATATGAAGTGGTTAGGCTGCATGTCTTTTAGTTCTATTGTGTATTCTTCTGTGTTGAAGTATAAAACTGCATAACATTTAACTGGTTGAACTACATGTAAGCTGTAACTATAGTGTTAGATATGTTTGCGCTTGTAATATTGCTTAATTATTGCTTTCCTATCTCAGGTTCCGTTGAAGAAGGAAAATGGTCAGATGGCGTTGGTCCCACTTTTTCAAAGTCAAGAAACGATTGCTGGAAAGGTATTTTTTGTGATTTTTTTTGTGGCTACTTAACTTCTAGGACCATGCTATAGGTTGTGTTACATTGCAAATTTGTTTTTATACATAGGCAAGCCGCAAGTGATTATAACATGTCGTATTAACTTATGTACTATATTTTCAGATTTCTGTAGAACCAGTGCAAGGGAAGAAGGTGGAGCATAATGGTATTAAAATAGAACTCCTTGGTCAGATAGGTAAGTTATATGTCCTACTGTTTTGTTCAATTTTCATTAGGAGGGATTAGTAACATAACTTGCAGCACCTTTGACATTCACGTATCAATTAGCAATCATGGAAATGAGAGGATAAAAAAGTAAAGGAATATATAGTGTGTTCCATTTATTGGTAGTATGTGGCTGACGAAGCATATAAGTGAATGTAAAGTGACAAGAAGGTCATGAATTACTGTAGTGACTAAAATCTAGTCATATTTAGTCTTCCTGGTTTGCTGTATGTTACTCGGTATCAATATGATATGTTGGACTTACTGCATGAGGTTAGTGTAGCAGTTCACTCTGATTTAGTATCATTTTAGGTATGTGATTGTTTAATTTCTACATATTATGATATCACCTTGACCCTGACTGCATTTAAAACTATACCCTTTATTACTGCAAGCGTTATGCTTTTGTAATTGTAGTATTTTCAACTGTATTTTTTTTTTTTTTTGTAGGATAGTTTTGGAAATATTTTAATTTTTTCCTATCTCATATGCATGTTTTTGCTATGGTTGAATGGGTAGGAGTGTAGGACACATAGTTGGCAATTATTATGTGACACATTATCTTTGCAATGCAGCGAGTTGCTGACAATATGACATATCCTAGCACTAATGAAGACAATAATTTACTAGGTATAAAAACACCTGATTACATGCCAGAAAGAATAATGCTTAAATATTAATTATTAAACTAAGATTTATCTTTTCACATGTCTATAGAAAGTGAAAATCATCAAGTGAGGGAGAATGTAATTGGTACAACATTGCAGGAAATCAAATCACTATCAACTACTCTAAATATTCTTCAATTATCTTAGGTGAACATCTGTAAGGGAACTTAATAAATTTGAGGCAAATGTTTTTATAGGCTCTGTTCTGTCTTTGTACTTTTATTTTTTTATTCTTGCATGGACTATTTGAGATTGAACTTCCTAAAAGATAAACTGTTAATCCTTGGAAATTGGTACAATCTACTTTTCTAGAATATACGTAGCTGTCTTCACAACATAAAAACATATTTGTTGCATTGATGGCTTGTAGGCTGTATTAGCTATATTCATAACTTCAGGCCTATCTCTCTTTACATCAATTTCATGTAAACTATATGAATGTTCATAAAAGCAGTTCATTTAACAGTTTCCCATATTAATCCCTCTAATTATGTTGACATATTATATATCATTTTGCAGAAATTTATTTTGACAGAGGCAACTTTTATGACTTTACCTCTCTTGGTAAGTTCGTCTGAAGTGACGACTCTTTGTTTTTTTGTTGCGTAGTTAAATAAACATTATTACTTTATTAGTATTTTATTTATGTTTATCTGTATCAACTTTCATCTCTCATATAAATATACTATCAATAATCTATGTTATTTACTCTCTTACCATTTGCCATGTAGTTCGTGAATTGGATGTTCCTGGTGACATATATGAGAAGAAAACATTTCCTTTCGAATTTTCTACTGTTGAAATGCCATACGAGACATACAATGGTGTGAATGTGCGACTTAGGTAACTCTCTCAATCCAAGTTAATTTGAGACTAAAAGTATCAAAGCATGAACACAATTGCATGTACTTCACAGTCACTTGGATGTTGGTGGTTGGGTTTTGCAGTTTCGCCAATCTGTAATCAGGCAAAGATATCATGAACTACCCATTGTGATCTCTCCTTGAAAAACTATCAACTTTAGATTATCTCTCTTCCTTCACCTCATTGTTGGCTTTAGAGTGGTTGCCATTGTATTTCTCTTTTTTCTAAAAGTGATTACTCTTGATCTGATGGCTTTAGAGTGGTTGCCATTGTATTTCTCTTTTTTCTAAAAGTGATTACTCTTGATCTGATTATCTATCAACAAATTAAGAAGTCATTGTATCGAGCTTGCCAGCTGGGAACTCTGTACTTTAAGACAACAGATTTGAACCTTGTTGGGACAATGGAACCATTTAACTTGTGCCTTTGTCCTATTTGCACCACATACTCAATATTCTTTTCCCATTCCAGGGATATATCCTTGTTCTGTGGTTAATTATACTACTTCTCTTACTAAAATTTCTTCGGTATCCTATTTCAGGTATGTTCTGAAGGTGACAATCAGTCGAGGCTATGCTGGTAGCATAACGCAGTACCAAGATTTTGTGGTGAGAATTTCTATTCGTACGCACCTTCGTACTCCCACTTTAAGGATTAGATTGAAAATGGAATGCCTTAATTATTTTTTTGTTTGCACTTCTGTATTAAAATTGTTGTTATTTCTGCTATTTTGTCAAAAAGATAATTGCATTTGGCAACGCTTTCCCTGTATTCTGGAATGGTAAAACTTGTAATTGACCTTTTAGTTATGAAATAAGCTAATATATCAAGCATTGTTATACAATACTACGAACGGAATACAAATTTGGTTTTGTATATACAAAAATGGAACCTGAGGGAGATACTTAGAGAGCAACAGGAGCGACTGGTGTGGTTGCTCCCACTAATATCTATGTAAATAGGATAACGCTCTTTAGTTTGCTCACCATGGTAGTCTTTCACAAAATTATTGTGTTTCTAATAGTTCTGATTGTAACCTTCATATATTGTTTTAAACCTAATTTAATCTTTTACTTCTCGTTTTTCAACATAAAACATCATGAGAATGACATGCCAGGTTATGTCAATACTAGATTGTCATATTATGGTATTCATTCATTCTGAACTGCTATATGTTTTTTTTGCAGGTTCGCCTCCATCAATTAACTTCAGCATCAAGGTCAGTGATCTGCCATGATATTTCCATATATGTTAATCTATACATCAGAAGATTTTGAGTTTATTTGAGGCAAATTAAACAAGATTCCCTGATATGTAGATTTACATATATAGAAATATCCTGATATATCAGGAGATTTGATCTTATGTGTAATCATGCAAGAGGTGGCAGTTTCTGTTCATTTATGAATGGATCGATTATCAAACTGTTGAAAAAGGGTCAAATTAAGAAAATTCAGCTTAAAAAGGGGAATGTGATATATGGGCTGAAAGTCACCTTAAGCGTATTTAATGCATACTTACATTTGTTAAAATGATTTTGATTTCATGTTGATCAGAGTAAGTATTCATACTTATTTTTCAAAAGAAGCGCATAAAGTGTTTGACGTAGACATTTTGATCCACTTCCCTTACTTGCTCGACGCACCCTTCTTTCTATCTATAATAACATCTTATGCAATATTCTGGAATGAATTCGTTGTAACTGATAAATGTAGCCCATCATGCATACTGATTTCTCTCATTCTCTCACATGAAACCTTGGCAGATGGAAGTTGGAATAGAAGACTGACTTCATATCGAGTTTGAGTATAACAAAAGCAAGTAAGTCTCAAAAATTTCATTTGTCCTCTAGGTATTTTGAGGTTTATTAGTCATAAATCAACTTTGTTCGCAATTCACAATGGTTGTACCCATTTACATCATGTGAGGATTTTGATTAGGGTTTTCATTCATCCTTAACAGGTCAATTGTGTAAAATAAAAAATAAAAATCTTCAAAAAGAGTTGAGTAGTCATTTTAAATATATAGTTTAGTAATCGTATTAAATGCAACATTTATCTAGTAAGAATGAAAATCAGATGTATACTAACAAACAATGATTTATGGTGTATAACCGAAATAGGATACCAATTAGAATCATATTTACTCTGTCTTGATAATGATTTGGCTAACAGATGTGTTGATATTTAGGTATCATTTGAAAGATGTAATCATCGGGAAGATATATTTTCTTCTTGTTAGAATAAAGTTGAAGAATATGGATCTTGAGATTAGGCGACGAGAATCCACAGGTTCTGGTGCCAACACTCATGTAGAGGCAGAAACCCTTGCAAAATTCGAGTTAATGGATGGTGCACCTGTTAGAGGTATGGCTTATCTATATAGGTGGCAAATGCATGGGTTGAACAGCTTGGTGATGAGTCAAAACACTTTTGGGTCAAATTAATTTGTGTTGGTGCGTCCCAATAATATTGTGATAGGGAGCAGTAATCTGGTATCTCTTTTTCTAGTTTTGCAAGGACAGGTAAATTTAAAAAATTAGGAGATTTTCTACCCATTTGACCAGTTTGCATGTTAGCAAATTATTTTGAACCAACTCATTTGGGCGTTGAAAGGAAAAAAGGGACCCAAAATCTGCCCATCTACCTATGAATGGATTGAAAGGCCACCTCTACCAACACTCTCATTCAAGTGTTTTTATTAGATTACTTTTAAAGATGGACAAGTATTTGCATGAGTTAGTATCGATGCAGCATATTTAATCTGTTGGCAGGTGAATCTATACCAATCAGGCTTTTCCTGAGCCCTTACGAACTGACGCCAACACATCGTAATATCAACAACAAATTTAGCGTGAAGTACAACTTGAATCTGGTACTTGTTGATGAAGAAGATCGCAGGTACTTTAAGCAGCAGGAAATCACAATATACCGCACTGCGGAAACTTCTTCCTGATTCACCAGACCAAAAACTTTTCGTTGATGAACAGCATTAACCAGCAAAGAGTTCTGAACCAGCCTACCTGGTGGCCATCCTACTGCCCACTTTGGGTGCCCGTCTTTCAAGTTGTATAGAAAGCGTAAAGTTGTAAAACGGAATTTGTATTTGCAGGTAAAGGAGGCGTTAAACATTGATTTGACTTGTGTCCATGTTCTCGTTCAGTGTGTTTGATGAGTTTATGTTAGGGAGTTGAACTGCAAATAAATATTAGAAATGGATGGTTATTATTTCTGGGAACTCAAAAGTTAAACCATTGATCTCAACTAGATGAGAAATCCAGCAAAATGTGAGGATGCGTGGTTGTTTCTGCAATATTTAATAAAACTGAGTTTGACTTTTTTGTTTGGTATTGACAACTAAATAAATAGTAAATAGGGTTTTGCTAACATGTGCTTCGCACATGTTAAAGAGCATTTCATGAACTCATAATTTTCTTAAATATCAAAAAAATTGAATTTAATACTCATTAATTCAATTAAATAATTACCTTTTTTATGCATATATTAATTATAAATTCTGATATATAAGGAAATTATGAGTTCATTCATTGCATCTTAAATTGTGTTACGGGATACACATTAGCAAAAAATAATAATTATTGGGATCATGTCCCTTAAAAACTTGATAATTACATATATATTCAAAAATATCTTTTAAAGGCATTGTACATTATGTACTAAATACTTATATATATATATATATATATATATATATATATATTGGCATGATCTAGAGGGAAGTGCAATTTTGGGGGGAAGGGAGGAAGCGTTAGTATGCATCAGGAAGCATATTACCTTCATTCATACAAATCTCGAAAAAAGCAAACTAAAATTTAGTAAATGTTAATTAGAATCGATGCTATGAATGTTAAGCTTCATTGATAAACTATTTCTTCAAGTTATAGCATCGATTTATGAATATTAGATCCAAATCCGTTAATATGCATCGCGGTGCATATTAGTTAATATGCATTGTGATGCATATTAACAATAAAAATATTTTTCAAATAATGTGAAGTTTTAATATGCATCGCGATGCATATTAGTTAATATGCATCAAACTGCATATTAACAATTTATTAAATAAATATTCATCAATTAATGTTATGACTTAAAAATGAAATTCATTCGTTAAAATATACTTTATAGCATCGATTTTGATTACTATTTACCGATAAAAATAATTTTTTGTTGACGTTTTGATTAATAATTGTAATATACTTCTTGATGCATACTAACGTTTCCCCCCTTCCCCCAAAAAGGCACTTCCCTCTCGATCACTACCCTATATATATATAATTTTCAAGTTTTAAAGGGATTGAAGATGAATATAAAGTCATCTTACGATTTTTAGTCATTAATTAATTAAATCACTGCAACTCAGTGAAATTGATCAAGAAGGGAATGAAACATTTTCATTCATCCTACCTCACTTCGACAGAATTGGGTGTTGTCCTCGTCTAAGATTATTACAATAACTTAATTTGTAATGTGTTTTTACATTCATTCAAATCACTTTTTAGATATATAATTGAAGATATTACTTCGATTTGATAAGTCTTGATTTTATAATATTTTGGGAAAATATAGTCATTGAAAACATATTATTATTCTGAGAAATGATATTTACCTCATAAGAATAATTGATGATAATTGTTAAACTTAAAGAATCATTTGATGATGATTATTAAACTTTAAGAATCGTTTATTATCAAAAATCATAACTAATACATCATAAATTAAAGAAATGTTTGAGTGAATAATATGCAAACCTAAACCTATATTGTATTAATTGTATAATTTTGATTAAATAAGAAAACTTGAACTCCACTAAGAGCACAGGGAGCGCTGAATGGTGATTCAGTGTTCAGTTTAATGTTGTTGAGAACACTGAACTTGAACACTGAAGCAGAAAAGTGGGGTAATGGTTAATCTTGAGGTTCAGTGTTCAGTTCAGTGTTCTGGTGATTATTTTATTATTATTATTAACCTTCTTTTTTTTTTAATTAACTGTTGCATGCAATAAACCAAAAAAATAATAATATAAAAATGGAGAACGAGGATGAGCTTCAGCGTTTGGATCCAAACTTTGACGGAGAACACCGGGCATGAAGACCGGCGGGGAGTGCTGAATGCCGGGCTCCGGTGTTCTTGAGACTTGAACGGCGAGTGAATCTTGGGCACCCCGTGCTCTAAGAGTGCAATTTTTCTCTTATCATTATCTGTTCCCTTCCTTTGTCAGGGTTATAGGATGTTTTTGTTTATATAGGATTTTGATTGATAACTTTTCCATAGTATGAACGGTATCATAATGTATTTATAGAAACCTGGGAATGTTTAATGATGATATTTTCTAATTTCTACTAATAAATTTAACCTTAACCAATGTCCTTGGGCAATAATAATTATCATTACTCAAAAGGAAAACTTTCAGATAACTTCAATAGAAGTTTTAACCATTTTGAAGAATAATGTATAACAAGTCTAAAGCTTTCATTAATCTGGGTAGGTATGACCACAAATAACTCTCATCTATTGAAAGAAAAAGAAAAAGAATATAAATGACCAAAACATTGACATGTATATGTGTATATATATATCCCCCAAAGTCCAAACATATCATATCTACACAGCAAAAGATTACTACGTCTAACGTCTAATTTCAGATTTCAAATCATATTACCTTTTAACGTCGTTTGTAGACAGCAGCGCTAGAGATGATTTGATCAAATTCTCCAACCTGCTCATTATTCCAGCGACTGTATTTACAAGAGATTCACAAAAGCTCATCTCCTCAAATTTGAAGTCACTGCCTTGTAAAACCTCAAGTTGATTCTCTAAATACTTCCTAAGACTAGCTTCTGCTACATTAATCAAACCAAGAGGAGCAGTTGTATGCATCATTTTTGTAACAACTAATCCCGCTAACAGCACATGATTCGCCTTCACAAGCTCTGATAGATAAAATGGCAAGAGAATTGTTTTGAAGACAGACCAAATGTCTTTCTCATCCTTGTTACTTTCATCCTGTAGTCTCGACAAATGAGCTTCTTGACAACTTCGAGAGAAACTTCCGACCATATAGTTTAAATACAAGAATGGGTTTCCGTATGAAGGTTTTGTGATGATGGTCGATATCACTTCTGAAGACAACAGAGAAACAAATAACTCACGGTCGCTTAAGACCGAGCTTGGTACGTTTCCTAGCTTCAATTTATCCTCAACAGCATCTAAACACTCCAACTGTATCTTCTCATACGGAAATAAAAGGACAATTTTGAGAGCTATAAAGCAATCAATCTTGAGTAACGACTGGCTTAACTTGTGAGTAGCATCCTCACTTAATAGCACTCCTTTTCCTTTGGGCCTGGATTGGTCGAGAATTTTCAGCATGTCCTTGAATTGAGATAGCGATGCCAGCTTCTTGAAAATCTCTGCCCAGCACTCGTGTAATGCATGAACCACAGGGGAATTATCAACGCTTTTTGTTTCTTTCTCTTGCGATTCTTCTTCCGGGAAATCATCCCATCCTTCATCCCAATCATCGTTGCCCCAATCAGTCACAACAGCACTGTCAGGTGTTTGTTCCAAATTTTTTACCTCCTCTTTTACACTCGTGGTAGCAAAAATCCCTTCCCACTCTCCTAATACAGCTATCAAAACATCAATATGGGATCGTGAAACAGCATTATCAGACAGCTTTAAGAAACAAGAAACTGTGGAATCGAGGGTTAAAAGGTCATTTGGAGTTATCTCGAGGTTTGAAGAGATGGCTGACAGTATCTGTGACGATTTAAGAGCAACCAGAGTATTTGTGAACCTATTTGGCGCATCTTCATTATTGTCTGCAGTTTCACGGTCTGAACTTACACTTTCCATACCATCCCACCCATCCCACGGGAGGACGTTGACTTGTAGCTCAGTAGAAAAATAGGATGAACTTTTATCTGACGCTGTTATGAATTGCATAAGTTCCAGCATATGAACTCGAACATGACTCGGGATTTCCATATTATCAGAAAACCGGGCCAACCGATCCCAAATTGTACTTCTGACCTTCTTAAGATCGTCTAGATCACCATCCAATTCACTCACACTTGATAGGACACGATACAGATATTGGTGTTCATGGGAGCCACGGGCTAAATCCTTTAAGATCGTTTCCAAGATTCTTATGTAAAGATGAGGGAGATCCATGATATATTCATAATGCCTTTGAGTCTCACCCGACAAACTTGAGTCAGGAGAAAATCGGGAAATCGCTGCATTATAAACATATGATAATGCTTTGAAATGGCACCCAGAGAAAATCATTGACCTGCAGAAATTGAATATTTCTGTATAAACATCACCCACAAGACCCAAAGTGATATATGCAAAAATAGACGCCCATCCCTCGCTTATCGAGATTTTTTCCTCTTTGACCAAGTCAGCAATAGCTTCAAGACAGGTCATCACACAAGCAGGAGAGAACTTCCCTTCGAGATCATTCGATGATACAAATTTCTGCAAATCGTCAATCAATCTGAGCCAGAAATTTAAAAGCATAACCAGATCATCCTTCCATTTTGGATCCAATGACAAACTATCAAAATTATCATTCATTGATGGAGTTATCTTAAAAAAGTTCTTCATTATGCCCATCACAGAAGCACCCGGATAAGCAATGAGTTGGATATATTTTTTGCATCTATCATATGTACTCTCAAGTTCATTGATGAACAATCCAAGGGTTTCAGGGTCCTGAAAATGGACTTCTGACTTTGCATTATTTTCAAGAGCTGTTAATGAACTAGATATATAATATCCGTACACGTACGACCACGGCACGAGACCCTTGGGAACCCGATCTTTAAATATCCCGGTTAGGGTTTTCATCAGATCTGCAAGTGCTTCAACACTCCTTTCGTTTACATGAGCGTACACTTCATTGGTAACACATGCCAAATTTGGACCAAATAAACCTGCAATATTTTTGAAGTTCAGGTCCTTGATGAATAAAAGTTTACTACATTGTTGCTCCATGATCTTGTAAAAACTCGCGAGCTCATCAATGGTTAAATGGGCTGGATCCGGAGCAGGAAGATATAGTAAGTCTTTCTTTTCTTCAACCCTTGAGAAACAAATGAAGAGGAGGTTATAAACATAAGCAAGGCGTTCTTTATTCCGACCATCAATTTCTGGGTACACGGATAAGGAGATTGTTTTGAAGACTTCCTTGGCAGAATCGAGTAATTTGCTTTCAAATTGTGAAATTTCAGTCTTGATATCATCGACTGTCCAAACCTCGGAAAGGAGGGTTGAAGAAACGAATTTCAGCAAAACCTAAATGTGAAGGACATGAGAACATCTTAGACAACAAAAATATCTGCATTACAAATCCCTGTTATATAGGCGAAGAAAAATGGGCAGGTTGGATTACAAGTCAAAAAGAAAATTGTTTAGTATTAGTTGAAATGGCCGGGTTGGCCTGACATGCAGAAACTATATAATTTACATTTTAAAAATTGTTGGTAATTAGTGTGTTAAACATGATCACAGAAACTATATTATTACAATAATAAGAATTGTATCTTTGATTTCAATCTCTTTGACGCACTTGACTGAGTGGACCAGTTGCTTTCTAGTCAAATTCATCTTGACCCAGTTGAGATTAATAACCCAAACCGACCGATTTGTATGTTAAAGAATTGTAGCAGTCAATTCTACTATTATATGTATATAGCTGAGATATTTGCATACCTTGCTTTGATCTAATCCATAGTCCGAGGCTAATTTCAACACATCTTTCAGAATTCTCTTTCTCTCTGTTTTTACAGATTCAACAAAGGAGAACACTACACTCTCCATGTAGTTTATGTCACCAGACAGAAAGCGTGTTGTTTCAATACCAGGAATAATTTGCTCAATTGCTCTTGTATGATCAGCCACTCGCTTTTGTTCCTCTAATTTTAACTTCCATTCTCTCCAAAATGAGGACTGCGCTTGGTCAGCTTTGTTGCGTTCATCTACGACCAAATTAGGGACTTAAAAACACTAAACTAATCAATGCAAATTATTCAATTGCAGCACAAAATAGCCAATTCATTTGCAGACAGAACTTTGGAATAACATAACTTCCAAGAGATTAAAAGAATACACATTGCATAAAGCATCCTAAATCACTATTTTCATTAAATTGTATAACTGTTGTAATTTTGTGATTATACTCTGAGTCTGAGACGCTAGTTAGAAAAAAACGAATTCTAAAAGTCTGCAAATATATGTTTTGACCCATTACGAAAATTTCCACTATTGAGCCGTTACCCAACCCCTCAAACCGCCCAATTTTGCCACCTTTACAACATAAAGAATTACCTGAACTTAGCAAAGTGTATTTCTCTTGGAACTTTCTTAGCAACAATTCCCTCCGTTGAGTTGGACCCTCACACTCACCTCTAGAGTTGTGCAACAGACTGTATATCATCCCTAGATTCATCATACTACATATTTCATTGTAGTCTTCTCTTGATTTCACCTGTTCTTCTATAATTTGAACACCATAGAGGGCATCATTCAGATTTAATAGAAAGGAGCACCCTAAAATGTCTTCCTCTTCTGTAACAGGTGGCTCCATAATTGATTTTGCTAGAGAAGCAACCAAATTGTCCCTGGGAGAGAAATCATTTCTCGCCAACCAGGACAAAATTGTTGCCATTGCTTGTGTTCCTACAATCTTTTTATCAGTTTCTGCCTCTTGACTCAAGTCAAGCAACCATGGGAGACGGGATGCCACAAAAGTCAAGATTTTACCATTTTCTTTTAGCAGAGTGTCAAAATTAGAAGTGTTTTCCACAGAGAGCAAGTCAGCTATATCAGAGAGTGTGGTTTTTATGGTGGTGAAATATGGATTTTGTTCTTCACAAAGATTCGCATTGACCTGCCCAGATGAATCTATTAGGTCAACCATATCATTCCCTGACAATTCTGGAACATCTTTTCCGGTCAGCATTGATAATTTTTCGCACTGGCTTAGCATATCTAGATCTTTCCATGCATGTAAAAGTTCACCAATTGATTCTTTATCACAGTGGCTCAAAGCAAACCCTAGAAGTTGTTTCCGAGAACTAAGATCCATGTTTTCAAGGGCAGGACCTCTTGCAAGTGCAGTACACAAGTCCCAAACGGGACCGTGTCCCTTTTTGGCCATTAAAAGACATAAATCGAAACCAAGTTGAAGATCACCAGCAACTGCTGCTTCTCTTGCAATAGCTTCTTGGACGGATGATATTTCATCCTGAGAATTGAGTCCAAGAAGCTTGGCTATTTCAATAAGTTCATCAACATTAAGATAAGCTCCATTTTGACTGGTGATTGCCAACTTAATGATTTCCATTGGGTCCTTTATTTGCCTATATTGCATTGGTAAAATGTAAACCCCTAATCTTGGGAGTTTAACAGTAAGGGCATCAATGATATCTGACTCTATCATGACGTTTCTACTGCTTGGAAGAATGCTCAGACATTCCTTGGCCTTCCAGATCTGAAGATATGTTCCAAAATCTTGGTTAATTTTAGTTACAATGACCAGCAATCCAGCATGACAATTACTTTTGTTTCAACATATTTGCTGATCTTGTTTAAAAAAAAAAGAAAAAGATTTTTTTTTTCCATAAATCATCATTAGTTTAGAGATTAAACATTTTAGAGTACTCCGTACCTAAATCAATCTTCACCATTTTACCTCGAAGAACTATTATTATATATTAATATGATTTAACCGAGATATATATTACTCAAATATATTACTTGTTAATAACTTGATACTTAATATTAGGGTGGTGATAAATACAACAAAAAAATGTGATTCATACACCAAAGTAGTGTACTTGTACCGTAAGCAAAAACAGTTGTACAATGTGGTGTATGGATAACTTCTTTTGTTGTATTTATCAATTCCCTTAATATTATATATTCTCTTACACATTAAAGCTTCATTTAAATCAGTCTGACATTTGATGAATTACTTAACATTTATACTTTTTTTCTTCATGAAAAAATTAGATTCTATATTTAAGGATAATTCAGTACTTTTACCAAATAATTTGATTAACAAATAATATAATGGAGTTAATATTTACATCATGAAATTGATAGATACACCATAATTATACTATTAATGCATATAGAACAACTGTTCAATGCACAATTTTTGGTGTATGAATCAGCTTTCAAGATGTAATTATCATCACCCATAATAATATAAATTATAATTGAAATTAACTTTTCGGAAAGATGAAGGTTTCGTAAAGTTTTGTTGCACCCTGATTGCAACCCAGTTGCAGCCTGCAACGTGACAAGACCTGAAAATTTGGCAGAATGTTGGACGCTTTTCAAGTTGTCGCACCCTGGTCGCACCCACAATGCACACCTGCAACAATTCCTTCGCCACCCCACATCCTGTTGCACCCTGCAAGAGGTGTATGTCGTGGCTGCGACCCTTATGATGGCTTTTGACCACCAATAATTTAATTTAGAGAATCATTTCAATCCTCAGATTCCTAAATTTCTAGCTTTCTTAAAGTGATGTGATTTCTTGCTTCTTATTTATTTAGACATGAACCAAACATGTTGCATTAAATGGACGTAATTAGTTCGTATAACTAGTAAAAAAAATGTAACTTACTTCTGAGCAAGATAGACTTGAGGCAGAGAAAATATACTCTCGTGCTGCCAGAATGATGATATTTTCAGCCTTCTCTGTTGGCAAAACCAGTGAACCTGAACCTTTTAGATAGCTTCGCGCAAGTGAAAATTTTCCAGCTTTCAGTAGGCCCCGGCAGAATTCCATTAACATGTATTCTAATTCCACAAAAGGGAATGCTTTTTCTTGTAGAGACTGGAAATCTCGCCACATGTTTGCCCAGTCATTATCCGTTCGAACAGGTTGCCGACGGATAAACTTTGAAAGTATAAGACGAAGAATTTGTTTCACACTCTTGCTATCTGCGTGTGCCTCGAGGAAGAAAGCAATTGGTTTTGGAACCTGAAGATACCAAAGTAAAAGCATAAAATTGAAACTCTCCGCCATTAACTTTTGCTATCGCTTGCAACTAGCTCACATCTAGTATATGTTTTTCTAGCTCATTCTTATGATCCATCTAACATATACGTATATAATATTAGAGGTGGTGACCCATTCATTTACAAATGGATGATTTGAGGAATCGAGGATATCTCTGATGTGTCAAACGCGTAAAAGATAAAAATTGCATATAAGGAAACAGTCCAAAAGTCGCCCAAACTGTATTCGTAATGCATAAAACCTCCTAAAAATGGTGTAATACGAAATATACTATCATTAAAATGACATACTTTCCGTACTAATTACTAAAAATACCTGATGACACATTATCCAACCCACCTGAATTACCCATTTTCCCACCCTAATTAGATGATTCCTCACATAAAACGAAAAACTATATACATACCTCACAAAAAGTGTTCCATTCGCCTAATTAATCCGCAATAATTTGACTTGGAACATAGCTTAAAGATATTGTTTGACTAATTTTCTAATAATTAAATCAGCCTTCAATCAAGACCAAATAAAAGAGTATCCATCTGTCTAAAGTGATGGTACCGTACAAGTAAGCTCACAACTGATAGAAAAATCAAATGTAGAAATATATTCTCTACTAGGCTTGTTAGATGTGAATGAGTAGAATTAAGAGACTGTGATCTATATAAGCTGAAAAACAGCAGTCATAATAAAACATAAATGCATACCTGGTACAACGTCAAAAGCCTTCCCGCCTCAACATGACCTTCTGCAAGTCTAAGTTGCTTTTTAAGGCCGTCTACTTCAGAACCTGCCGACATGCGATGTTTTTATATTATTTCAAGAAAAAAGGTCCCCAGACCTACAGAAAACAATTTTCTGCACTCCCTCACAGCACATGAACAAGAAGAATGCAACATGAGAGGCAAAGGGTATGTATAAACCAGTAGCACATGTACTTAAAGATTCAAAAAAAATATTCCAAAACCATAGATATTTTCGAGCAGATAGGTTCAAGATTGTGACCCTATAAGACAGTTACTATTCTTGTAAAGGAACAAGAGCTATGAATGTGTTCCTTGTATACAATCTTTCAGTTTTTAATAAGGTCGTTATAATAAAATTACAGAACTAACATGTGAAATGAGGAATGCATGTTTGTATTATGTAAGTACTTCAATATTTTTGAGGACTTTGGTATCCTTGAGCATATCCAACATCCAAAAAGAAAAAGATTTCACTATTAAGATTGCTAAGGTAGAAGAATAATGGAGAGGAATTTACATTTGCAAGTATTATATGAAGATAATGTTTACCGTGTAAAGTTGGAAGTTTAGACAACATTGAGGCCATAGTACTCCACTTATCAGTAGTAGTAAACATATACAAACACTGGAGAGCACAGTTTACTGCTTCGCCTTCATTACTGAAAAAGTTGCTTCCCCTAAAATCGTTGCACCCCTCTTCAGTAACTATCAAGCAGACCTCGATCTTATTCTCCATAGCAACTTCTTTCATCCATCTAACCAAAAATGAATCAACAGAACCATCGGCCACTTCATCCCCACCTTTCTTCCGCATAAATGGCACTGCTCTATCACGTAACCTTTTTATCACATTTTCCTCATTGAACCCCTTAAGCATCAACTTGAACTTTTCATAGTCAGGCAACTGTTCCCAGGTGATAAGGCTCATGCTAAAACTAATATCATGATCATCGTCATCAGAGTAAATAAGCTGGTGCAAATGAGAAATAAGCTCGTGGAAATCTTGTAATTCTTTGATACCCTTTCGGTAAGCAGAGTCAACCAAAGATAGACAGTTATCTAACTGCCCACTGAGCGTGTCCATGTCTCTAGCTCTATGTTTGTACCAGATTGATAGTTCATTAACCGATGGCCATGTATATCCCATTAACTGCTTCACAATTGGTTCTGTTCTGATCTGAATCGCACTCTCGTGATTTTCTGGGAGGGATTTAATGTAAATTATCATCTTTCTACATTCAACCCAGTCTTCTTCTCTTAGAGCACTAACCTGAGGATGAGAACATCCAGGAAGAAGCTGTGCGTATGTCTGTACAGGTACTGTTTCAGGGATAGCAGCTAGAATTTCAAGCATGCATGGAGATACCGAATACGGATGGCGCTTGAAAAGCAGATTCAAAGCTCCAATTTTCCCACTTTCTGCAAGTGCTGTAGCAGCTTCGTTGATAGGCAATGACCGAAACTTTATATAATCCGGCACAGAAAACCTGAGAGAGGCTAGGTCAAGATTATTAAACATAATCATCGTTGCTAATTTATAAAATCAATCAATCCATCAACTTATGAATGGGTTAACTCAGGTTAAGTTTTCATCTCTATCTGGTCAAAAGAATAAATCCAAAATATGAAAAGATAGCTTGGTCATCTGGAATCCATGGTTATTAAAACCATAGCATATATGAGTAAGATGCAATTAAGGAAATGAAGTGCCTCTGCTTTAACTAATTCTACATACATAGCGTTTACCTGCCCATGTTAATACCAAGAAATGTCTCCAGCCTGTCTCTGAATTGTAAAATCTTAAGTCTTGTCAAACGAAAATCCCAAATTGGACTACCCTCTTCATCTTCCACCTCAGAGAAAGAGTAACCATTTGTTAAGCGGAGACCATAAGTAAGTAAAGCCCTCGCTGCATCTTCTGTAGGTCCAACTCTATCTAAACACTCAGAAAGTACAAAATCTTGATCCTTAATAAGTGAAAGTAACGTATTAATTTCACTGGTTCCCTGTCTAGAATGCAGCCACTGAGCTTTCAGCACTTCATCGCTCATATTGCCACGTTTTCCGTACTGGTACCAACTGTACCAAATCGGAATTCGCTAGCGATCCATGGTACGGCGAACTGAGTGGAGTTGGTACAGCGAACCGATTGGAAATGGTACGGTGAAACAAAATCGTCCCAAATCCGGTGGTACAGCGCACCAAATCGAGGTGGTAACCAGATGCAAATGGAAATCGAGGACTCTCGCAGCCAATTAGCAGCGTAGATAAATTGGAGAATATTCTTTTTTCTTGCTTCTCAGATTTAATATTGGTGGTGATGGAGTAGAAGAAGAAGAAACAGGATGTAGAAGAAGAAAGAGGATAGAAAGTATAATAGTATAGGGTTTTTATTTTTTATAAACAGGTCAAATGGGTTTTTATGGAATTTTTTGGTGGGCTTTTTACTAATAGGTTTAAGTTTAATATTTTGGTGCGCTTTCAACCTGTTTTTCTTAAAACTAGATCATAACTCGTGAATTCACGGGTTACTACGTGATTTAAATACAAAAATTAAGTTATATTAGATTTATATAATAAAATATTGAATCTACAGAATTTTTCAAATTTAACAGAGTTTCTCTTATTCATATAAAGAATAATGAAGATATTTATACAGGAGCTCCCTTGCTCTTACTTTTCCTATGATATTACAAAATGTGTGTATCTATTGGTGTATGTGTTTTAAGTCTATCAATTATAATGAAATCATAGTAATTGAAACGTATCTTTTTCACTAATAATGTTACCTCACATATTGTAAATATCCAAGAACATATATTAATGAATAGGTATTATTTGAAAATTGTGTTAAACTTACATTGTAATAAATTGCTTGTGTACATTGTAATAGATGATTGTTGATTCATAATACACGTTCATATATACGTTTGAAATAAAATATTTTTCATTATAAATAACCGTCAATTAGTAATGTCTATTTAGCATATGAAGCAAATAGAAAAATACTATTTGAATGCTATGACTATATATGCGCAAGGGGAATTGCCTTAATATAGCAAACAACCTGTGATCAAAAGAATGTTCAATTTTTATCATCTAGAATGGCCTCCATTAATCAATTATTAGTGACGTGTATGTATTTTTATATCATGCATGTGAACATAATTATATTGCGATATATATGTACGTTCGGATATAAAGATTTTTGCATGTATGAATATAGCTTGTTTAAAAACATAATATAAGATAAAGCACGCATTAACAATTTGAAATATTAACAAACATAAAGTCCAATTGATTTATGTGATTAATCAGCCGAGTAATGATATATTCCATTCAGTACAAGCTACTCAATGTTGTTATTGGCAACACATAGGGTGATTAGCATCAACATATCAATTTCATAACCAATAACAAGGTTTTTTTAATTGCAACATACTGATAATTTGTAACTAAGAGGTGTGCCAAATGTTGCCCACTGTAAGCCTCTTTTGCTATTTTACAATAAGAAAATTGATACATACCAAGATCATGTTTTTAGTCCCTTTGCTCTGTTATGCTTCTATTGTAAGAGAAAAAAAGTTCGTCTAATTCTAAAAGAAAACAATTCATATGATGATCTAAGTATAATGATGTATTATATACATGGTAATGTCATAAGACATAATGACATATAATAATAGTTGATTAGAACATAAAATTAACTTGTACAAATTTGGGAAATTAAATCTGCATGAATGAATTGTAAATTGTTCCGATGATAATGAAAAACATTGTTGATGTTGAAGTAACTTTAGAGAATTAGAATTTATTTAATTTATAAGTAGATGCAGGTTAAACTAATAAGTAATTCAAAACCATTTCGTTTGACCCGTTCATATTACCACCTTTGACTACCTAAATGTTTATCGTAGTGCCTCGATCTTATTTCTAAGTGTATGAAGCATAACATAAACTTCACCTTGTATACAATTACCAAGTTCGAATAGCCATATTACGCTTTTTTAATTCCCACCTTGTGCAAATTAGTAGCTCTACAAAGGCAAATAGTACCAAGTTGAAGTCAAGCTCATCGATGAGCTTGATGCCTTTTTGGTCCTAACTATGATAATAAATGCACATCAATCAAAAGATTAACATTTAGTACCCCGAAATTTCTAAGGCTTACACCATATAAAATAAATAATACATCGTCATTTCCTAGCACAGTTGGAGCACCGCTATTCTTTGTGGTGCAACATAATTAGTTGTTTGGTTTTGCATAACACAATATGTTAGTAGGTTGCAGCAAACAAATACATCAATAGTTCACGCTGCAACACAACAGTCAAGATGAAATTCTTAATGCTTCATAACTGAAAACAACGCATATAGTTTTTGTAGGATATTAATAGGCCAAAATTAAAACCAATACTCTCAATAAGCAACTACATGCTTATGTTAGCAGTCACACCTAAAACTAACTGGAATAAAATCATGGTGCATAAGCTTTGTTGAGTCATACTGATTATATGTCGTAAAAATATACATGAATGTCTATACTCTCCATGACATAAAAGCATGTCAAAACAACCACATTACCTAGAGTATCAAATAACACAATAATCAAAATTAAGTAAATAAATTTTTTGTTGCAAGTCTTAAAGAAAAAAGCATACTGAAACAACGAAAACTCATTAATCTATTGAAGTCAAACACAAATACCGAGTAGTTCAGTTTCACTAAAATCGCTACCTTTTTCATATCTAGATAACTATAACGAACAAACTTGTAGTGGATCAAACCTGATCATTAGGAGAAAATATGTTTCTGATAGTCAAGGATGGGATAGAGAAGACAAAGAAAAGTATATCATTTTAGCGACCACTTGAACAAATCTTTATTTGCTAATCACATTCTACAACATCCATATGTCACATTATAATACAGCAGTATTGCTTTTGTAATCCCATTCAATGCATTACCTAGTAAAATTTAGTAATCACATTCTTTAATGAAGTATGTCCCATTCTAATAGAGTAATATTGCTTTTGTAATCCCATTCAATGCATTATCTAGTAAAAAAAAATGTAATCAATGCATTGAATGGACAAAAAGTATTTTTGGGCCACCCTAAAGAGTTCATTGCAACCTCTACTGAAAATTGACCCGAACCCATGTTGACCCGTTAACCAGCCCATCCGGCCCATATTGCCGCATGTAGTTGTCACACACGCAAAGAACAAATCCAAGAGTACTACGTATTATATATATATATATATGCTTAGTGATGGATTCTTTACCGTTGACGAAACATGTAATCAGTGACAGATCCATGAACTTGTGGGGGTGGGGGGGGGCAAACAGGCAAACAACTGTCAAAAAAGAAAGCAAAAAACTGCATATTAACTGCAACAGTACAGTTTACTAAAAGCTCCTAAAAGCAATAAAACATCACCATTATGGAACCAACAACAACGCAAAAATGTAGTATAACATAATCATTACATTGTAAATGATGTTTCTATAGAGCAGTTTCTAATATATCTAATGTTTGGGCTGCCTAGCTGTTGCACATCACCACAATAAGTTGGTTTGCATAATGCAGCATTTAGAACTTGAGCATTTCCAAAGATTTTACCTAAACCACTTGTTACTGATTAAATCTTTCTATGGAATAGAGTTTTTCTCAACCAGTACCCAATATATCTAAGCAAAAGTATAATTAACAATGTAGCAAAAAGATTTTAGCAAACATGCAATGGTTAAATTTATTACTTCGTATAATCATTTCAGTTTATAGCAATATACACCATTGCACCAAACGTCACCTAATGAGGTTAATAAACTTGAGTATAGATTAACTTGAGTCCATAAGCCTTCATCATTAGACCCATAGAAATATATTAATACCTGATTCGTGAGTTCAATTAACACATGCAGTCGAAAATCCTTTGGCCTTTGTCTTTTTAGATGAGCTTTCTCCAATACCCAGGCTAGATCAGTAGAGCTCATGGTAAAATCACGATAATTAGACATAATGGTCAGCCCTTGAACTGACTTTTGTGTTACCTTATATACTGGAACATAAAAAGGTAAACAAAATTTGTAAGGTGTATATCAGTATGAAGATGAATTGCAATTGAAACAACAACCCACATGTCACACCCTCAAATTCGTTGATTTTGATTAGCGGAAGCATTTAGTTAAGTATGAGGGTAATGACACCAACATTGTACATGCATACATATCAGAGTATATGATTACAACTAAACATATATATTAAGATGCCACGAGTAATAGTTACAAAGTTTTATGATTCACCGAATCGTTCAATGTAAAAATAGTTAAGTTTTACAAAAGTGGATTTCGTAAATATGACTAAAATAAATTAGTTATACAAAAGAAATCCATGTGTTTCCAAAAAGTTGGCATCCTAAAGCTTCACGGGAGGCCTAGTTTCCATCTGTACAGGTGGTAGTCTTACGTGCAGCTAATTCCCTGAAAAACATAGTAAAAGTCAACAACGAGGTTGAGAGAATTCACAGGTTTTATGTTTAAGAGTAAGTTTGATCAACCAAATTGTTTATAATCAAATTGTTTGTAACGTTTTTCCATAACAATTTAAGTAATGTTCATCAAACATGAAGTTTTGTTGGGATGTCGCCCAAAAGTATAGTTAAAATGTTTGTCCAAGAAGTAGGACTTATCAATAACTGCCCAAGAAGTAGGGACTTTTCAGGTTGTGTCCAAGAAGTAGGACTGACATCCAATACGTAGGACCCACTGCTCAAGAAGTAGAGCCTTCACCCAAGACGTAGGATGGAACCTTGCCCAAGAAGTAGGGACTTTCTGTATGTTTGCCCAAGACGTAGGGACTTTCTGTATGTTTGCCCAAGACGTAGGGACTTTCTGTATGTTTGCCCAAGACGTAGGGACTTTCTGTATGTTTATGAAAATGTTGTTTCATAAAAGTTTTGTATGAAAGCTCGTGATGCTTTATAACTAGTTTGCACGTATGAAATCATTCGTAAAATGTATAAGTTTAATTTCCAAAAAACTCTAGTTATCAATTAAAACATGAAATCATCAGTAATAATTGATAGTTGGAAGAAGTCAACAACTTAGCAATCGCTAAAACAAAGTAAGTTATGGCAACAGTAAAAGTCGTACTATGTTTTCCACCCCTGTTCAAAAGTAGTAAAGCAGTAAAAGTAGGGGCTGTGAACTCACCTGGTGAGCTAAGTATGTTCGAGTGCTAGCAAAGCCTAAAGCCCAAGTCTAGTCTGAATCTCCTAACGCCCTAAACGTATGAATAATCATATAAGCGGTTGGCTAATAGTCTAACCATGTTACTCATTTTATTCATGAAAGATCATTGTTTATTTTGTAAATTCGACACGAGACGTTGGTGACATTTTGTGAAATGTTTCAAAGTGTAATTTATTGTTTCATGGTGTTTCATAAGGTATAAAATTGTGTACGGGGTCCGGGGGCAGCGCCCCTGGTAGCGGGGTCCAAGGGGTGGCAACCCCTGGCGGGGTCCAAGGGGCAGAGCCCTTGGTTGGGGTCGAGCTGCCAAGTTAGCTTGGAAATTTTTTATTTTTACTATCTTGAAGATGAAGTTGAGAATGAGTTTTGTGGATGTTGTTGGTCCAAAAATATGAAGGAAATGGTGGTGATTTGGTGATTTTTGATGAGTGATTTTGAGAAAGAAATGAGTTGGTGTTTGTGTGTGTTTTTGGAGAAATGAGATGAAGATGAAGAAAGTGGGATGGGGTGGTGGGTGTGGGGTGTGGGCCGATTTTGGCTAACAAAAGGGGGAGGTGATTTGTCCCAATTTTTGTGGTATTTAACCCGTGTTCGTTTACCCGATCGTTAAATGTTAAAATATTTTAAAACGATAAACTTGTAAATGCTTTATCGAATATATTTTTAGTTGGAACATTTTATAGAATAATTTAGTTGAGTTACAAAATTATGAATTCGTTTTAATTTAGTTTGACGGATGTGTTTCGTTGCGCAGATAGCATTTTATACGATACGAAATACTTCGTAGATATTATCAACATAATATTTTAAAAATAATAACATTATTTAATAATTTCCTATTATTAAATATTTTTGTCCACCAATAGTCGTATATTTTTGTCGCGTTTGTTCCAATTGTTCTGTACGTATTTATACATGTCTCAAAATATGTAATACTACGCGTACTAACTAGTTGGGTTTTGCTAGACTTATTTCTAAAATGTGTTGTGAATTCACTATAAGTTAGGGAATTAGCCTAAAAGTGCATGAAATTAATGTTTATAATTACGTCGAAATTGCGGGGTGTTACATTCTACCCCTGTTAGAGAAATCTCGTCCCGAGATTTAAAAAATCATGTCGGAATGCTCGTTGCGTATGTTTTCCGAAAAGATGTGTTGTCACCAATTATGACGTCATTAGTTACCACGTAACTCAAAATAATTTTCGTATACTCATTGTATAGTTCAATAAGTCGTGTGTTCGAAAGTGGTTAAAATTTTCCAAGTGTTAGGTTCGAATCGACATTCGAATAGCGTAACGTTGAATCGTAATAATAGTTTGTTAAAACGTACCAATGTTGGCGTGGGGATCCTCTGGTGCATCCCACGAAGGGCTCGTTATTGGCGATGCGGTTGTTGTTGTTGTTACTACGGTTATTGTTGGGGTTGTTGAGTTGTGGGCACTGATTCCGGTAGTGTCCTGGTTCACCACACTCGAAACAACCCGTATTTTGTCACACGGGGTTTGTTTGAGTGGGAGGGTTGTTTCTACATGCATTGGCTCGGTGTCCCCATTGGTTGCACTTACCACATATAGTGCATTCGCCCTCATGGTACCTCTTGCATTTTCCACATTTAGGCCTCTTGCCTAGATAAGGTTTCGTTTCAGTGTTGGTGATTGCGGCGTAAGCTCTGGCGTTTCCCGGATTTCTGTTTTGTTGACCCTGACGGTCATTACCCTCACTGTTCCATTTTCTTTTGTTTTGCCCGAAATCACCAGCTTCAGTACGAGAGGGTTCACTTTTCCCGGTGAAAGCTTTCAAGGTTCCAATCAGGACCGCGTCCTCGGTCAAGCTTTGAGCCAGGTCAATTGCGCTCCTAAAGGTAGTCAGTTTGGAGGACATCACTATGCCTCTGATCTGTGGTGCCAAACCTCTGGTGTATCGTTTAATGTGTTCGCTCTCGGGAGTCACCATGTGAGGTACGAGGTGTGCAAGCTCTTGGAACCTTGTCGTGTATCCGGTAATGTCAGCACCGATCATCTGGAGGTTCCATAGCTCAGTTTCGAGTTTCTGAAGCTCACTGGGAGAGCAAAACTCTTCCATCATCATCTGTTTCAAAATCTCCCATGAGATGGAGTAAGCAGTTGTGCATCTGAGGATTTGGACTTGGGCGTTCCACCATATCAACGCTTTGTCGGCGAGAGTACACGTGGCGTATTTCACCATGTTCTCGGGTGCGCAGTCACTGATGTCGATGACCGATTCCATTTTCTTGATCCAGTGGAGTAGGCCGATAGCCCCTTCAGTCCCAGTGAATGTGATGGGTTTGCAAGCTTGGAAGGTTTTGTATGAACACCCTCGTTGGGTATTTGTCGGTGTTTCACTGTTGATGGGAGTGGTTCCACTGTTGTGCACCATATTATCACGATTGCGGCTTGCCTCATACTGGGCAATTGCTTCTGCCACACGTCGTTCGATGATCTGCTTGGTGGTTTCGACGACAGGAGGTGTAGGTGCTTGGCGACTGTTTCGGGTCTTTCTTTGTTTAGGCGGCATGATGACGTTCTGCGATGAAGGAAATGCAGAAGTCAATGGCAATGAAAAGGATGTGAAGAATGAAGTTTCACATGTTTTTAGTTATAGAACATTAAAAAGGATTGACAAGATCCCCATCACGTAACTTACGACTATGAAACGCCCATATGTACTTAGTATAATATAATCACGTTGGTCAGGCGTCATTATATGATGCTAAATACATACTTCTGTTCATCAACCGCTTAATACAATCAGGTTCGTCTGAGATCAGAGTAAGTTTGGATGAATCGGATGTAGCACGGTTCAAATAACGTATTACGCGTATCGATGAGTCGCAATGATAGTTAGACGTATGCAAATGTGTGTATGCATGTGCGTTCTAGCCAAGGCTATAGTCTAGGTCTCTAAGGTCTCTAAGTCACCTAAGAAATCTAGTTCGCTATAACCAATGACTCTGATACCAATCTGTCACACCCCCAAATTCGTTGATTTTGATTAGCGGAAGCATTTAGTTAAGTATGGGGTAATGACACCAACATTGTACATGCATACATATCAGAACATATGATTACAACAGAACATATATATTAGATGCCACGAGTGATAGTTACAAAGTTTTACGATTCATCGAATCGTTCAATGTAAAAATAGTTAAGTTTTACAAAAGTGGATTTCGTAAATATGGCTAAAATAAATTAGTTATACAAAAGAAATCCATGTGTTTCCAAAAAGTTGGCATCCTAAAGCTTCACGGGTGGTCTAGTTTCCATCTGTACAGGTGGTAGTCTTACGTGCAACTAATTCCCTGAAAAACATTATAAAAGTCAACAACGAGGTTGAGAAAATTCACAGGTTTTATGTTTAAAAGTAAGTTTGATCAACCAAATTGTTTATAATCAAATTGTTTGTAACGTTTTGCCATAACAATTTAAGTAATGTTCATCAAACATGAAGTTTTGTTGGGATGTCGCCCAAAAGTATAGTTAAAATGTTTGTCCAAGAAGTAGGACTTATCAATAACTGCCCAAGAAGTAGGGACTTTTCAGGTTGTGTCCAAGAAGTAGGACTGGCATCCAAGACGTAGGACACACTGCTCAAGAAGTAGAGCCTTCACCCAAGACATAGGATGGAACCTTGCCCAAGAAGTAGGGACTTTCTGTATGTTTGCCCAAGACGTAGGGACTTTCTGTATGTTTACCCAAGATGTAGGGACTTTCTGTATGTTTGCCCAAGACGTAGGGACTTTCTGTATGTTTATGAAAATGTTGTTTCATAAAAGTCTGTTTGTATGAAAGCTCGTGATGCTTTATAACTAGTTTGCATGTATGAAATCATTCATAAAATGTATAAGTTTAGTTTCCAAAACACTCTAGTTATCAATTAAAACATGAAATCATCAGTAATAATTGATAGTTGGAAGAAGTCAACAAGTTAGCAATCGCTAAAACAAAGTAAGTTATGGCAACAGTAAAAGTCGTAATATGTTTTCCACCCCTGTTCAAAAGTAGTAAAGTAGTAAAAGTAGGGGCTGTGAACTCACCTGGTGAGCTAAGTATGTTCGAGTGCTAGCAAAGCCTAAAGCCCAAGTCTAGTCTGAATCTCCTAACGCCCTAAACGTATGAATAATCATATAAGCGGTTGGCTAATAGTCTAACCATGTTACTCATTCATTCATGAAAGATCGTTATTTATTTTGTAAATTCGACACGAGACGTTGGTGACATTTTGTGAAATGTTTCAAAGTGTAATTTATTGTTTCATGGTGTTTCATAAGGTATAAAATTGTGTACGGGGGTCCGGGGGCAGCGCCCCTGATAGCGGGGTCCAAAGGGCAGAGCCCTTGGTTGGGGTCGAGCTGCCAAGTTAGCTTGGAAATTTTTTATTTTTACTATGTTGTTGTAGTAAAAACGCATCTAAAATTTGATTTCGGGTATCGTTAAGTGATAAAATTTCGAGTCTTGACACTTAGTAAAATTTGTGTTTTCCAGATTCTGAATTCTGCGACACTGCGTGCGACATAATGATTTGTGTCGCTATGTGCGACATCCGTAATTTAATGCGACATAGGTATCTGTGTCGCAAATGTTGTGACGTAAGTAGTTGTGTCGCAAGTATGCGACGTAGGGTGAATTGTGCGACATAAAACGTTGTGTCGCATAGTGTGACGTAGAAGTGGTACTGCGACACAAAAGCTTGTGTCGCATTACTGTTTTTGGCCCCGTGCGACACAACGGGCCGTTCGAACGAAATCTTAGTTTTTCAACCTAAAAACGTTTAGATCTTTCGTATAATGACTTGTAACATGATTGTAAGCTATAGTAATGAAGTAAAACTGAAAAGAAAGTAATCTTCCTTACCACTTTCGAGTGAAATCGAAAGTTAGGTGAAAATTGAAGATGGAGAAGAAATGATGGATCTTGAGTTTGGATCTTAAAGATGAAGTTGATAATGAGTTTTGTGGTTGTTGTTAGTCCGAAAATATGAAGGAAATGGTGGTGATTTGGTGATTTTTGATGAGTGATTTTGAGAGAGAAATGAGTTGGTGTCTGTAACACCCCCAAATTCACTGTTTAACGGAAGCAAGCCTTGAGGTGCTACTAATCAATAATCAAAACACACAAGGTATAAGGAACGACTCTATATGCGTTGTTTTAAACATTACATTGATAATTCAAAAGTTTTACAATGTTATAATAGTTACAAAAGCTCGTGAGCCAAAATGTAAGAGATTCTAAGGCATATCTATTTTACAAAATGTAGAAATGCATATGAATCTCCTGAGATCTACATGCGACTCGAGCTAGCTAATCCTGAGCAGTCCTACTACTGCTGTGTACCTGAGAATACATACTAAAAAGTCAGCTAAAAGCTGGTGAGCTCACAGGTTAGCGTAGTAATAAAGTAAGTGTGAACCACAAGATTTAGTAATGATTGTTTGAAATGAATCAAATAATGTATACGTCTGCCATGAGGTCATAGTCTGCGCTTAACGTGGGTGTCAGGATCACAATAAAGTGCCTGATCGTGGGTGCCTCCGGGCGAGTGTCTAATCCACACTCGTATGAACAAAAGTTAATGCGTCCGTTTAACCAGTCAGTGCTTGCTGACCCGGACGAGGATGGTCAGTCCTATATGGTACCATACACTAACATTCGCGCTACATAAAGTATTACCAGAACTATGATCGTAGAGGACTTAAAAGTGATTAGAAAACAGCTCATGCAGAATATAGCGAGGTTTGTACTCGTGTTCACGTGTAAAACAGTTAGAGCAAGTATCCCACCCCGGGAGTAAAAACAGTAAAAAGTCGGGGCTATGAGACTCACCTGAGCCTGAAGAGTTGCAATGAAGCAAATGTGGTGAAGTAAAATGGCGTGTCCGAAGACTGTAACCTGCCGGGCGTTTATAACGCGCAAGGTTGGATAAAATAAGTAGCTATCTTAAAAGATAACCTATGCTAGTTGTTCATCCAACTAGTAATGCCCAATGATTTGATTTGATTTGATTGGTAAGTTCGAGTTTTGAAAATGTGTATGGCCCGTTGGTGATTATTTGCAATAATAATATTATTATTATGTCGAAGTGTTATACTTAAAAAGTATTTACAACTTTAGGTGACGGGGGTCCGGGGGCAGCGCCCCTGGTTAGCGGGGTCCCAGGGGTGGCAACCCCTGGCGGGGTCCAAGGGGCTGGCCCCTGGTTGGGGTCGAGATGCCAGCTCAGCTCGAAAAATTTTATTTTCACCATATTGTTATAGAGAAAAACGCATCTAAGATTTGAATTTGGGTAAAATCAAGTGATAAAATTTTAGGTCTCGACACTTAGTAAAAAAAATCGGGATTCTGTTTCATGCGACACTTATAGCGACACTTAGGGTCTTAGGCGTCACTTAGGAAGTGACGCATGAAATAGCAGAGTCTGGGTAAGGGCGTCACTTATGGCGTCACTTATGGAAGTGACGCATAATGAGGCGTCACTTAGTGGCTTGGGCGACACTTAGGAAGTGTCGCATAAAATTGGAAATTCTGAGTTTAGGGCGTCACTTAGGTAAGTGACGCATAAGGTAGCGGCACTCCATTAATGTCGGGTATAAGTGTCGGTTAAGGCTTCTAGGCGTCACTAAACAAATGAATCATACGTCCGTTTTCTCGTAAAACGTGTAAATTGAAAAAGTGTAAAAAGAGAAATTTTCATTTTGGCATATGGAACGTGCTTGTAAAATTTTAGAGTCTAAATCTAAACGAGTAAAAAGTTATACGCGATTAAAATTGACCAAAAATACGAGTTTTGCTGAAACTCAGATTTCTACTTGGGAACGCGATCCCAATAAGTCTTCTGGATCGCGTTCGTATGTGTATTTTTGTCACAGAATACTTGTGTGCTTGAGAACGCGATCCCAGCCAAATTTTCAGGATCGCATTTGCATATGTATTTCGTGAATAGTCAACTTTTGGTCTATTGAACGCGATCCCGTTCAATTCTCCGGATCGCGTTTGTATGAAAAATTTCGTTACAGAAGGATATTAACTGTGGAACGCTATCCCAAGCTCTTGTCCCAGATCGCGTTAATGAGTGGAAAAAAAAAATTTACGATGTTCGTCGTAACGTTTGACGTAGAAATTTCTGTTACAAAATTTCGGTGTCCGATTGAGATGAAATTTACATGGTCACTGGGAAACGGCCCAACGGTCAAAGCTCTTAGCTTTGCTATGAGCCCTGGCAGTTTTGGGCAGTTCGGGGTCGTTTGGGGCCCGAAAATGACATTTGATTGTTTTTCGGACCTTATTTCGGACTTCTAGCTTATGTTTGGTATTAGACTTTTGTTTCTTTTAGCCCAGGGATCATTTCTATGACTATATACAATAGTAAAACTTATTTTAAGAGGTCTACCCATGTTATTGTGTATGAGTTATTCTTAGACGGTTTAATTAACTGCCGAAATATACCAGTAAATGGTATTGTTGATTGTTGCTAACTAGGGTTAGTAAACATTGATTAAGAAATTATGCGGATCATATATGCGAACTAATTGAAACATGATAAAGTATTTGAATCATGTAAAATAATAGAAAGTGTTGAATTGATCATTTTAAGAAATTGTAAACCAAATACATGAGCTTATAATTATGTGATAATTGAACATGAAATGCTCAATTGTGATTCAACTAAAGGTGTGTAGATTGATGAATATGTGTTGGATATTGCACATAGTATTGACCAAATGTTTAGTACTATCCGTACTATAAGTATTAATTGTCATACCAGTAATTGACATTGAATCAGGTAATAAAGAGATTGATTGATGTAATTGTGTTGAATATTACATCTGTGATAATGAAATAGTAAAAAAAAGAATTATATCTACCTGATTATGTGATTAGTTATTCATTCAGAGTGATAAATGAAATTGGTATCAAGTTAATAAATAAGTGATCATATAACTGCTACAAAGTGTTCTTATATGTGTGATAATTATTAATATCACCTTGTGAGATATGAGAAAGTAAAAGTTAACCACTTTGGAGATTGATGATATGAAGTAACCTGAAAATAAAGTATACCTGACATAATATGACGACGTCTGGCTAACGTATTTATATTATGCCATTTTACATGGAATTGTTGAGGTTACCAAGTATTAGAGAACTTATAGTGATTTTGAAATAACAAGTAAGATATGTTAACCTGTAGTGGAGAAATAGTCACTGATTGACTGAAATAAAAGAGTACTAGACCACTAATCTGTTGTTTTACTATGGTACCTATGGTACAAGAAATGTGTATGTGATAAATTGCAACTAGTAATAAGTAAAAGATGAGTTAAGCAAGGTAGAGGTCAGTTGACTGCCGATAAAAATGAAATGATATTGTTGAATATGTGACTAATGACAACACCTTATGTTGATGTGTTGAAAGAATTATGCTGATAATGCATAGTATCAACTGGTGTTGATTTAGTGTCCTATTCGATATGATAAGATGCTAATTGATTAAAAAAATGGTTTTAACCATAAGATTTGACCTCTACATATTGTTTACTCTTATGTGTTTATGGTTATATGATTTGGATTACCTTAGAGTAAAGAGTTCATATAACCTTGTGATGTTTATAATTACAAGTTGTAAATTAGTAATAAACTAGTTGCAAAAGTTGAATCCAATTGTTTCACCACTTAAGGTGATATGTGGATACTAGTTAGTTACTAGTTATGTAATGAATTTGAAATTCATTGTTAAATATGTGTATTGTGGTTTTATAACCACTGTTATTGATATTGTTTTATTCTTGTTGTTAAGAAGATAAGTGTTAAAGATTTTAGCATATTGCTAATTTCTGATTATCAGAATATCATAAGTATTTATAATTGTCAAGGATTCTGGCATGTTGCTAGTTTCTGATTGTAAGTGGTTTTGTATTCCACTTGTTAAGTAATTATATATTTTAAAGGATTTGAATGACTGATTATTGATAAACGATTCATATAAGTAATTACTTTATGAATGGAAATAGGGTTCATGCACAGTATTTGTGCAGGGGAAAAGATAGAATCATGTACATTTAGATATGTGCATGTGGAAAAAATTGAAAACATGTATTCATATTTGTAAGTTGCTCATGGGAGTAACATTTGATATGTGTATATATTATGATCAAATAGTTAATAATACTATCCTTTATGCTGGATATTGCATTTTGTGATAGATATTATGTGTTTATATAAATTCAATTGTAATACACACTGGCGTGTGTAAATTAATGAAATCACATATATCTAAATAGATATGTAGGTACATTTGGTGTTGTGATTTTAAAGATATGTATAATGAGATATGCATAAGTGAATTGAGATGAAAATAAATAGGTGATTCTGTCACAGTAGATTGATTAAGTGTGATCAGATTTCGAGGACGAAATCTCTTTAAGGGGGAGAGATTTGTAATACCCACTTTATAGGTCCAGTATTTTACTATTATTTCCTGACTTGAAATGGTTAATTGAAATGTTAGGAAATATTGTAAATTGATAATTGAAAATAAATGGGTAAAAGAGTCAAATAATTTATTGTGGTTAATAAATTATTGGCTGTTTTAATTTATTTCAGTTGAGGGTAAAATAAAATAATATTTCCCCGCAAATGGTTTTTAAGTTCCAGGCAATGATAAGTACGGGGAATGAAAATTAACCAATTATATGTTATACTCTATACTGAGTCGGTTTAAAACTCAAACTTATCTCCCATATACATACGTATACACGACATACATACATGCATGAAGAAACTTTGAATCAATCATACAATCATATAATTGAAGCTCCAGAACTCGAATTCAAGCCTCTTTAATCATCCTAATCAAGGTATAATCTTGTGTTCTTCATTTTCTAAAACCTAGAATTTGGGGGTTTTAGTGTTCTTGGTTAAAATCCGAAATTAGGGTTTCAAAAGTGTAAATTAAGGTTAGTTAAGCTTCAATAACATGTATTAATCATTCTATCATCATTATAAACATGTTGTAATTGCTAATTCTTAAATTTAATGTAAACCCTAGAAAATGGATTTTGAGTATTTGATTTAATTAGCATGACTAATATGAAATTGAAGCTTATAATGATTATATAGTTGTTGGTTGATGTTAATTTCATGATTATAGTTGAAACCCTATGTTAGATATTGATATAATTGAGTTATGATCATGAATTAAGTTATGGGTTTAGTTGATTTCTCATGAAGAGAAGCTTGTAATTATGTTAGAATGATTGGTTGATATTTAAATTGTGATTAGAAGTTAAGCCCTAGCTTGAATTGATGAAATTTGTTAAATTGTAAACTAGTTATGCAAATGAGTTTGATAAGCTAGTATTTGATGATTAAAGATGAATGTGTGAGCTTAATTGTTAAGCCTTCATTAGACCTCATGTTGGGCTTTTGATGAATTGTTGATGTTGAAAGTTAATAATATTGTTAATGATGTAGTTATGTTAGTTGATAAATGATTATGAAAGTTTTAAGATCATGTTAGTGGTATATGATGAATAATTGTTGTTAATACGAGTTAAGTATTATTGATTCAATAGAAGTGATAAATTGATGTTTTTGATTAGTTGAAAATTATGATATGAATTCATATAACTAAGGATCAAATATTGATGATAATGATGATTGTGTGACTTATATGAATTAAGTATTTTGGAGAATGATGGGTGTAAATATGTTTGCGGAATGTTGTATCCAATTTTGAGATAAGTTACTAACTGGTGTTATTCTATTGTATTCTCAGATGTGGAGAAGACTCAGTGA
The DNA here is from genome assembly GCA_963422505.1 of Pseudognaphalium luteoalbum. Taxonomy (NCBI): domain Eukaryota; kingdom Viridiplantae; phylum Streptophyta; class Magnoliopsida; order Asterales; family Asteraceae; genus Pseudognaphalium; species Pseudognaphalium luteoalbum. The sequence goes on along the minus strand of OY730195.1, from coordinate 24,895,449 downwards.
CATTAGACTACTGAGTGGACGACTGAGGTATTCGGTGAGTGGATCTTTAATCCTCAGTGTGGTTTAGTTGTAACAGGTTTGGTTACAACAAGTAATTGTATTATTACTGTTTCGTTGCCATGATGATTTTGGTTTGATAGTAATCATACTGTTGATAGACTGTTAGCCTGATATGATTACCTAAAAAGTTGTGAATATGTGATCACGTGATATATTTGGCCTTCGGGCATCAGTTGTTAATGAGGTCAACGAGTTGAAATGGTTGGTTGGGCTAATTGTTATCCAAGATTTAACACATCTCCTGTGTTGGTGGATGATAATAATTAGCTATCGGTCTCGTCCGTATGGCCATACGGATATGGTTGGGTAAGTGTTCTTTGAGAGCCACCGCGGCAGAAGGGTCTCTCAAGAACCACCGATCCTCATTATTGAGATGTGATGTTGTTGAATTGTTGCATTGTTGACAAGTTGTATTGTGTACTGATATGCTTAAGATTAGTTGTTGTACACAAGGTTGTTATGCTAAGTTGTATTGTTGATTATTATTCACTCACTTAGCGTTATGCTAATCCCCCACATTAACACTTCGATTTTATCGGGTGGGCAAGAAGTTGGACTGGAAGGAATGTTTGACATCTTGGCGTTATTCTGATATTTGATTATACAAACTAATGTTATCTTGTGGTTTTTAAATAACACCCATGTTGATAAACTATGGTTTAAATTAGGTTGAAATTGTAATGTAATTTGGTATTGTTGAAAATTGGACTAACGCTTCCGGATTTATTATATTTAAATGATGTAAATTGAGGGGTGTTACAAAAGGTCACTTTGAGAATTTGGTAATAAACATCTACAGTAAACTACTCCAAAACTATATATTTCACTCTTGGAGGTCAGGTGCCCTTCCATTAATTGTGTAAATTACTCCAAACCTGTTTTGACCGGTAACATAACGTGCACCTTTTGCCAAAATCGGTTAAATGGGCAAAATGGACGAAAGAGTGTGGGCACCGTCAATATCACTCGTTTTGAACCCCTCCCAACCTATTTTCCACAGCTAAATATGGTACTTATTCTGCTGACATAAGTGACATTAATTAGTGGAAAAACATACCAGTCATCAAATATCCCGGTGCATCATAACCATAAATTCCCATCACAAGAGTAGAATCATGAGTATTATCCCATTCTGGACCATATTTAGCAATTCCAAAATCAGATGGCTTCGCGTTGTAATTCTAAAACAAAAAATAAGTTGAGGTCAATAAGAGTAACTATCATTAACATAATGTCAAAGCCACGGACTACATCTAGTGAAATGTTTGGAATCTTAAAATCTCAGATAAATCACAGGCCTTTCAACTTCCTCATGAAGAAATGCAAGACCCTTTGCAGCACCAAGAACAATTTTCATCTAGTCGCCCAAGGTAGCAGCAAGGTCCCTGTAAACATATTATGGCAAATTGCAATAAATGACAAAGCTATTTTCACTTCATTTCTAATTTGGTCACTTGACTTTAGAAATCTACTACAACCATATAACTTTAAATAACATTCCAATAAGCTGAAAGTACTTGTGCATACCATATCCTAAATCATTACCATCATATATGTTGATTCTTGTTGTAATAATATCATTCTTTTGTAATGATAATTAACGCGTATAATATGCAAGGTTATATTAAACAGGAGAAAGTTGTTTATGGGGCCAACCCAACCCGCTCATCTGGCCATCTTTGCTCATAATAGAACAATGTACCAAAAATATGTAGACATAAAGGGTTAGAAGTGTAAGATATAAAAAGACACACATTGTGGTAAATACAATCAAGATAGTTAAAGTAGGAAACCTGTAAGGAAAAAATCTTCATTTCCATCATCAACCGAGTCGTAGCTTGCACTTTCTTAGACCATGTCTTCTCAAATAACCCTTGTCTTAATATAGCTTCTTCCAATACTCTCTAAGCTCCAGATAAAGTACCATGTATTTCTTGCAACCAAGGATCATGTTCCCTATAACATCGATAAATAAGCAAACGCATTTTAACTTTACTCATAAATTATAACACATAAGGTGCTACCAATAAAAAGGGCCATGTGCACAAAAGTCGATCCTGCTTATCCCGTATTGTATATATACTACTTCCAAACAGTCTCACGTGTGTAAATCTCAGGTTTTTCATGAGATTTTTTTACTAACATAACATCCAAATAAGCTACCACACCATCCAAACCGGCACCATGTCAATAGAAATAAGTAAACTCATATAATAAATATTATTTCGAAAGGAATGCAAGTATCGGAATGTCATCATCGATGGTCTTTAGAATCCCAGCTACATACAGCTTTTAGCCAAGTCATCTTACTTCCTGCAAACTATATAAGTAATGAAAAAGTGTATTTTGTCTTTACAGTTTACATGATGTATCATCAAACTTGCATCTACATATTCCAATCAAAGATATTGTCCTAAATTTTCTAAAAAGCCTGACTCCGGTATCCTTAATCTATGAAGAGAATGGAAATGATATATCATGTAATCACCTAATAAATTACCGGTGATCCCTTTTGAGTTCCATTACCACCAATTATATAAACCTGAAACATAAAACACTGAATAAAAGCCATACACACAATCAGGAAGAAAACCATAAAATCATCATAAACATCATATATACACAACATTGTCATAGAAAACGTCTGAACCTTAGTCTATTGACTCAAATACCCGCCCATTTGGCTACCTCTACCTGTGATCAAAGATTTTTTTATTTTAACATGGGGCATATGTAGCAATGGAATAGGAAATCTTCAATCATATTGAAGGTAGCAGATTTTACTCGATTTTACTCAGTTAACTCTCCTTCCAACTGGATATATGATGCAAAATCAAGAAAACTTATTATAGTTAAAAAAATAAACTATACATTTAATCATGTAAGTTTTTGCAGCAAAATCAACCGCATGTAATCCAGTTAGTTTTTTGCAGCAGCTTCAATTGGGTAGATAACCTTCCAATCGTCAACAGAAAGTGGAGTTGCACTTCTTCGGTTAATATTTAAAGCAACTCAACATTTTACAAAAATTATGTATATGACTCAACATAAATCAAGCAAATAGAACTCAATCAACACATAATACATAAAAACCTATATTCAGATTTCCCCCTGTTTTTGGAAATCAAGACAACCGAAGAGAGGAACCATAAAAATTAGAATTGATGGCAAATTATACAAACCTATTAGGTGGTGGCTTGAAGAATGAAAGAATTATGTTGTGTTTTATACATCAAAACTATGTGTAGGTCCCGTACATGCTCACGAATCCCTAAGCAACATTACAAAACATAAATTAAGTTGAAGAAAACATAAATGATTTAATCGATCTGGAGTGCAAATTCACGTCACGAAATTGAAAGATAATAAAAAGTAGGGCAAATAAAATCAAATTCACCTAAAAGTGAGAAAATTACTCGACATGATATGCATCTTTACGACATCACGGATTTGTTAGCACCAATAAACGAAATAAGAGAAGATGTACAATCGAGAAACAACCTTATTCTCTTTAGATCTTTGATGAACTCCCAAGCAAATCAAAGATAAGCATTTGGTGAATATAATACCTGCAATTACCAAACAAAGATCTTAAGAAAAATGATGAAATTTGTGTATTATCTTCGGCCAATTTTCATTCTAATCTGTTCAGCATATCCCATCAGAAACATTGTTACGAACACGAAATATTCAATATTAAAAGTTGTTTCAACTTCATATCCCGTATAAAGTTAGTTGATGTCCTATGTAAATAGATAAAAAGACCAACCAATAGGTATCTAACAAACTTACATTCAGTTAAAAAGTAGTCCAAATTCTTAAGTAACGACTTAAAATGATTTCAGGTAAAATGGGTCAAAATGGTTCCAGGTTATTAATAAATGATTACCGTGTTGAAATTGAACATATTCGACCTGAAAGTAAGAAAATACTACCAAATTTGACCCGATTTAAATGAATGACTTGAAGTTGCCACCTGTGTTCAAAAGTTAAAATTCTCTCACAAGTTGAGTGTTACCACCTGCATAGTTGGAAAAATGTTCAGCGCTTCCACTGGTCTCCTTGCCTTCCCAAGCGCATCAAGTATAGCAGTGTAAATGTTCCTAAAGTGCAAAAACATATGAACCATCACTATGATTTTCCAAACCTACAATAATGGGAATCATAGACAAATCAACGATCAATCAATTAACACATTATGAAAATCTATATATTTAGTTACAAGTTTAACATAAAATTATCAAACCTTATTTTGTTGGATTTAAAGTGTGCTTGCATCTACTCAATGACTTGAAGCACCTGCACCAATTGCCATAATTTTTTAAAATCTGTATAAGCCTTATGATTGAATAATCAGCAATCCTAATTTTAGCACTTCTAGCCAATATCTTAAATAAAATTGCTTCTTACGTTCTAGATCTTCATCATTATTCTCTTTATCATCTTTCAATGGATCTGTTCCTACTTACAACAAATACAACAATCTAAAATAAGCAATCCTCGATAAGCTTCTATGTAAAACATTGTTAAGAGACCACTTACCTGCTTCTTTTTCTTCTATTCAACCCAGTAAATGTAGATTCGAGAACCTTAGATAACTACATATAAATTAACCCTTGATTTTAAAAATGTAATGTGTGTGTGTGAGTGAGAACACATGAATGCAACTACAGGTAACTTCAATTGCTAAATTGATTCAAAAGGGTCATCTAATAAGCTTTTGGTCTACTCAGCCAATTGTTCCACTGAACCATTAGCTCAATTATGGATAACAACCTTCTATTTCTTCTTCTTTTTCGTGGATCAAAGGGAGCAAGATTTAATGATTATATAGTATACAATAAAGATCACCGATCCCCATTAACCCTTTATTATTTACATCATGTTAACACATCATTAAACAATAAATCTTTAAATGTCCCAAAGAATCTTTGATGATTATATAGTATACAATAAAGACCTCCGATCCCCATTAATTTATCATTAATCACTTCAATATAAACTAAACTTAATATATCATACATTCGTATACCATAGTGTAAATAAAAACAAAGCGCATACAAGCAAATATACCCTGCCATTTTTTTCAAATCTGAAGATTTCTATATGCATAAATAGTACATATATGTACGCACACATAATATTGCCGTAACAAACATTATTTAAGTCTAATACACTCATTAAGTAATTACATAATATAAACCCTAATTCGAACAGTTTGTAGAAGAAAACATTATATTAAGTTTAATACAATCATTAGGTTATTGAAGAATATAAACCCTTATTAAAAATCTTTGGCATATATACAGTAAGTTAAAAAGTAATTGTAGCAAAATATGTGTTAATCAACAATAAGAATACCATTTAAAACTCGAATCTTCGTAGTTGTGAGCGACGTTGATGACATAGCTGTTCGTTAGCATTCAAATACTAACTATCAATCAATCACACACTTAGCAAACGGAAGAAATTCGAAAGTCGTAACAGAGGATTATCTGAAATTGACATTGATGACGGAAATTTGTTCGGAGAAGAAGGCGGCGATGGTGGAGGAATGGTGGCGGAGGAGAGTGGTGTGAGGAAGAGAAGGTTGGAGACGGAAGTAGACCGAGTAGGATCATAGGGGAGATCAAGGAGATTTTAAGAAGAAGAAGAAGAAGAAGAAGAAGAAGAAGAAGAAGAAGAAGAAGAAGAAGAAGAAGAAGATGGTGACACATATCTATTTTCATGGAATATATTTAAAATTAAGCGGTCAAACTTGTGGAGTTTGCTAGTGAGGTATACGAAGAATGGAGAGTAATTTTCCATGGAATGTTTATATTTTTATTTTTATTTTATATATTTCTAAAAATTAGGTTATTGAAAGTGATCCAGTAAAGAGAATTCAAAATTCAAAATTTAAAGTTTGGTAGTTTGTTTCCTGAAATTTCTTTTAACCATATAGATCTGTTTTAAAAAAAGTCAAACATGTGGATAAAATCTTATCTTATTTCTATATTAAAAAATTACGATTTTTTTAAATTTAAAAAAAACGTTTCCAAATCTTATTTTTTGTAAAATTTAAATTTTAAATTAAATAAGTTGCTAAAATCTCGTAACAGACATAGGCAATATAGTAAAATTAGATGATGACAAATGACATATTACGTAAACAATCCTGATAATCTCAATCAATGGTTCAGATTTATTTAATTAAAACATTTAACAGGCATGATTAAGTCAAACGAATAAAAAGTCAAAATGTATACGTATTTAACCTCATCCATAATAATAAAAGGAGATTATATTGGCTGACTGGTTGTTAAGGAATAAAGGTAAACATAATTTGGAATGCACTGAATACTTATATGATCATACATTTGAATTGTATGTAACATACAATCCTATATACAATGATACAATAAGGATATGTTTGTGTACACAATAATATTAAATTCTGATAATTAATAATTTGGTCATTGACCAAAGAATACATAAATTTATCTTTATTGTACTTCAAATATAATTCAGTGTTGATATCTAGTTTGTCAACTATGGCTCAATCTACTATATAAAAAACCATTGTATCAAAATACATGGTACACCGAAGTGACCGAACGAGAATACATGGTACACCGTACCGCTTCGTACCGAAATGAACCTACCCTCTTCGTACCGAATTCGTCATCTCTAGCGAATTCCGTACTCGTACCGGAGCGTACCGCGATTTATGTGACTATGGTCCAGCCCGTGATGATCAGCCAACTCTGATGCAGCCTGAAATTGCTGACTGCTAATCAGAATATCATAAAGTTCATGAACAGATCTTTTTGAAAATGACATCAAGCTCCATTGCAATATAGCACTGTCAAACTGCTTATACTTTTCCAAGGTAACTGGCTCAAAGAGAAGCAACTCTGACAGTTCAAAATCCTTTTCAGATGATCTGCTTTCCAGAATAAATATGGATCCTAGCAACTGTGGTACTCGTTCTAAAATAGGCAAAGAGTATTTACAATCATTTTCCAAGACCTTCACACCACTATCAATGTCAATCATAGTAATGTTGCCACTTCTATAGGCAATGACAAATACATGATCACTCCACCAAGTAAAATCTATTATATTTTCCAAGTCATACTTTTCTTTGAATTGAACTACTTAAAGCAAGTGTTCCTAGGCGGTCGTGAACCTTGTAGCTTTCTACATTCATATTTGTCATGGTCAAGGCTGTAAAACTTTCTAGGTGGTACCTAGGCGGCCGTGAACCTTGTAGCGAATACTCGGCCTAGGCGGGTAATACGCGGGGAGTACTTGGATTGGATTTTTTCACATATAAATAACAAAAATTAAAATTATATGTATGGATATAGACTAGAAACATAAACATAAACATGACCGTCTAATTGTTCAAATACTTCAAACGTAAATTTTTTACATATAAATAACAAAAATTAAAATTATATGTAAAGGAGGGGTGTTATAGAAGGTGGACATAGTACTATGGATATGTGTCACTAAAACATCCTTTTTGAAAGTTTGATGCATTAAAAATGATGAGTGTAAGTATGATACACACAATTGATATCGAGCACAAGTTTAGTACATTTCTAGACACTAACCCCTTAATGAATATAGACTATTGAAATGTGATCGAGTGTCGGTCTTTTTCCCCTAGTGGTGTCTGTTGATTTTGATTTTGTTTAATGGGGATAAAAAGGTAAAAATCTTTTATACTTTGATTTAGTATTAATTCAAGAGTTTTTGAATATTTAATTATATGAGTAAGATTTGAATGAGTGCAATAATTTTCGGTGAGAATGAAAAGAACCAATTAGAAAGTGTCATGTGTCATCAAACCCATTTCCCCTCACTTTTTTTAAATCTCAAATGGTAAGTTGAAAAAACATAAAAATTGCATCATAATAATCAACATTTTATTCTATTCGATTAGAGATGTGACAGGGTGTACTTTTGAGAATTATTTTTTCCGTTTTTCAATGGGTTTTGAAAATAACCAACACATTTGTTACCGGGGGTAACACATGTGTTACTTGCAAGTTACTTGCCAGTAACATATGTGATATCAGTTAGTAACACATGTGTCACTAATTTTTATACAATTTGTAAAACAAAAAAAAAGTTTGTCGAAAGTATACCTTGTTATATCTCTAATCGAAGAGAATAAAATGCTGATTTTTATGGTGCAATTTTTGTGATTTTTTGACTTACCGTTTGAGAGATATTTAATTTTTAAAAACGTGAAAAAATAGGTTTAATTACACATGAAGCATTTCTATTAGTTCCTTTTATTAAAAAAAAATAGCATTCTGATTTGAACTTCACTCTTAATTATGTTTATTTGGTGTAAAGGGTAGATTTGAGAGTTTAAAATTTTTGATAGGATATATATGTTATTATAGACTTTGATGGATATATATGTAATTTTTAAGTTTTAGAGGGATATGTATGTGATTTTCCTTCTTATTTTGCCTCACATGTTTTTATTGATATATTATGATTACATGTTTTTATTGATATATTATGATTAGGCCTGTAAGCGAATTGAACGTTCGGCGAACTATTCATGAATTATTCGGCGGGAAATTCGTTTATGTTCGTTTGTTTCGTTATATGAACGAACATGAACAAAATTTTGCGTTCGTTTAATTATATGAATGAACATGAACACATGTCTTTTTCGTTCATTTACGTCCGTAAACGTTCGATAACATGTTCGTGAACGTTCGATTAAATATTCATTTATTAACTAATTGTTTGATTAAATTAATACATATTCGTATATCTTATTTTGACTAAGCTAAATATCAAATATGATATTATTAATATTTTGATATTTTCTTTCAATAATATTAAACATCTAATAATTTTTACCTTACATTTCCCTCTCACATTTCCATCTACACCAAACACACCTGCACTCTCTCCCTCCAAAAGTTCCAGATGTGCTCCTCTTTCTAACGATCGAACAAAACAAAGGAGTTTATCTTCATACTGTGATCGTTTTGTTATGTTGAATATTCGTTTATGTTTGTTGAGATTCGTTTAAGCCTTTAAGGTATTAATGAAGAAATACATTAAATTATGTGTTTTTCGTGTACGTTCGTTTGTGTTCATGAACAAACAAATTTTCTTAGTGAACGAACATGAACTACAAAATATGTTCGCTTATCCATTCGTGTTCGTTCATTTGTTTGTTAAAACCTTAATAAACAAACATGAACAAACTTTATTCGTGTTCGTTCGGTTCGTTTATGGGCCTAATCATTATATGGGAAAACATATATGGGCCACAGTTATTTGCCACCGTTAAAGCCCAAATTTTCTTAATAAAGCCCATCAACATTCAGCGTCCCCAGACTCATACGGCACCAATAATATGATCTTCTTTGGCGCCAAACTCCATTTCTAAGATTAATTTTCTCTTAAATCCTGACCTAAGCAAAATCTCGGCTTGAAAAAAAGACGATTGAGCCCCAAATGGATGCTGTTAAAACCGTGATATCATCTTGATTATTGTTGGCCCTGGCATTATCCTATACAAGTCCGGTCTACCAAACCCTAAATATAAAGTATATTTTATTATTATTCTTACTTATAAACTGTTTCTATTAATTCACTTTTGGTTAGGGGATCTTTTTTTTTTTTAAATGGTATATGAATGATACATTACTTCCAAATTTTGAGTGATTTTGTGTGACACCCGGTCAAAAAGGGTCAAAATTAGCCCTTATTTAAACCTAAATCATTCGTACTCGATACGTGATTAAACAAAAATTTTCGGATATTATATATATAAATATATATATAACATTAAAATGATTATTTAATAATCACATACAATCAAATCTGAAAGAAAACGCAATCTCAAATACGGACGTTGGTGCAAAACATTTTTAAATAATGTATTATCGATGAAAATAATAATTATTTACTTGGTTGCAAATTTAAACACATTTTGTACACTGAAAACTATCCGTCAAAATTAGTTGAAGCAAATATATATTTGTATATCTCATTAAAGGTATTTTTATAAAATACTTCGAATAAAAATATATACAGTTTTATATTTAGAAAATTATCATTTGAAAACATTATACTATTTTACGATTGGGTACATAAACACGGAGCAAAAATACTGGCAAGCACCAATTATTGGGGTCGGTTATAACAACCAACCCCCAATAATTCACAAACCCAAACACATACACGACATATGCATCCATCTCTCTCGGCTCTCCCTCTTCCGGCTCAAATCATCATCATCTTGATCAAACAAACAAACAACAATAACATTAACAACAACAACATTATTCAGCAGCAATATCATCATCATAATCATCATCTTCGATCATCACCATCATTCGGTTCATCATCATCAACCTCACACGGCTCCATTTTTAATTTGTAAGGAAAACTTTAACTTTTCTTTAAATTCGTGTTTTACAAACATATATTATCATGTATTAAGGTTATATCTACATATTATGTCCGAAAAATCGAACTTATACTCGTTTTTCCAACTGATTTCGCGAACAGACCTGAAATTGGTCCCTGAGCCAAACGGCTGGAAATCATCAGCCGAACGGCTAGGTCCTCCATAGCTGAACGGCTGGACCTTCACATCTGAACGACTGAAATACTCAAACAGAACAGTTTTTGTAAAAATGCCGAAGAATTTCACAAGTGTTGTCAGGGTAGCTTCTCGATGAAAAATTTATTATCACAGATTGGGCTAAAAGTCACACGGTCACTCGAAAACGGCCCAATGATTAAGGTTATGTACATATTCTAGGCAGTTTTAGGCCTTTCGGGATCGTCTAGGGGTCGAAAATGACATATTTCAATTTTTGGACCCTGTACCAAATTTCGTAACTTATGAAATGAAATATAATTTCAATCCGTCACCAACGGGCCTTACATTTTATAAACTATAATCGGAAATACAAATATAATCACTTGGACATAATCAAAATGGATAAACATTAATACGGGGAAATATTAGATAATCAAATGCTCATTAGAATCTCGTGTGTTTAGGACACTAGGAGATTCGGGGATTATTTATTCTACGTCGGACATATTCATTGCTCGGATAGACTCAGGTGAGTCTCACAGCCCCACTTTTACTGTTTTTAAACCTGGGGTGAGATACAATACTTACTTGTTTTGGTGATCACTATTATTCGGTTAGTTAATTTAATTATTAACTCTGTTAAACATGTTGGTTATCATTGTCGGTCTTGATTTTCATTGTTCGGGTATTGCATGAGTGTTTTAATACGGGAAAGTCCTCATCATTGCATGGTTCGTTAACTTCATAAGGTGCGATTACTAAAAGATAGATCTATCATGGGAGTGACATCCCCGTCCGAGTTGCTAGCTACAACCATGTACAAACGGGCATTTTAGTAATTGTTATGGGTGTTGACACCGTTCGGGAGGCACAAATCGGGTTAGGCCTCGAACCATGGCTTAATGCAATACAAATGTCATTGTCGGTAAATCTAGTCGGTAACCTTAATTGGTTAATCATAGTTCGGTAACCTTAATGGTTTAATCATTGTTCGGAAACCTTAATTGGTTTATCATTGTTCGATTATTTTATTTAATCATTGTCGGTATTAAATCGTCGGATAATCATGTTGATCACATCAATGTTTTATGTTAAACCTGTGAGATTCACCAGCTTTATAGCTGACCTTTTAATGTTGTATTCTTAGGTGATCAGTAATAGTAGGATGACCCTCAGGATAAGCTATCTACTTACGAGTTGCATGCATCTATTTGGACATGAAGATTTTCTTGCATTATGTTTTGTATTAATGGTTATGTATTAAAATCTTCAAAAATCAAATGTGAACTCACTGTTATTGTAAACTTATAACTTATGACTTAAAACTTTGTACTACTTTTGTAATATATTTATAAACGTCTCATGTAGAGTCGTTTGTTGTAATCTTGGTGTTTTGATATTTGATTAGTCACACCCAAATCGTCGCTTCCGCAAATCATGAAATCGGGGGTGTGACATTTTGACCAATATAAATCAATTAGATTATAAGAATATAAATGTTATTTTAATAACTTGTAAATGATCATAAATGACGTAACCCTCTATAGTCATGTAACTATTGGTATGATTGGTTTTGTAGATGATCATAACTATTGGTTTTGTAAACCGAAAGCAGTCTCTCTTTACCTTCAGGTAGGGGTATGACTGTCTACGTCATGCCTTTCTCATACCCCGCCATCGATGGAGTTGGGTAGTGTTGTTGTTGTTGTCTATAGTCGTGTAACTAATGGTATGTGTTAGCCATGGATGACGATGTAGTTGGTGTGTATTAATGCCGGTTAGTAAGGGATTTAGCATTCTAGTATTATAGGTTGAATGTTGAGTTTGGTTGTATTCTAGATGTTTGTTTGTGTTTGTATGGAAGGCCATTTAACATATGTTTGAAGAAAGGATCCATATATCTATTAATTATTTGTTAGATGGTTATATATGTTCGCAAAGTGTGTTGTGCAAAATATATCTTTATGGTTTTGCATTATTTGCAGCCTTGTAGATTAACAAAGTGCGAGAAAGTCATAAAAAGATGAAAGTTCAATGCCTAAATTCGGATTTAATTAGCACACTTCCACAAAACATAATTGACAAGGTTCTAACTCTTATGCCAATCAAAGATGCATTGTGAACCAGCATTTTATCAAAGAAATGGAGATATTGGTGGACTGGCATGCCTAAAATTGAATTTGATTACGGACATGTTGAAGTACCATCTAAATCCGAAAAGTTGGAGATACGTAGGCTTGTCAATGCCATCTTCCATGTTTTGGTACTTCACCAGGGTCCAATACAGGAGCTCAGTCTTCATCTTGGTGATATTACTTTATCTTTCAAGGATCAATAATTTGAAAAGTTTTACCCTTACTAATTCCTGCAACTATAAGCTACCTTCTTCATTCTTTTCATTGCAAGGATTAGAATTCCTAAAACTTACAGGTTGTAAAATTGAACTTCCATCAACATTTAACGGATTTAGTAGGTTGAGGACCCTGCAATTGTTTGAAGTTGAAATGACTCCTCAAATACTACAACGTTTCCTATCCAATTGCCCACTACTTGCCCACTACTTGCCCATCTCTGTTTGGTAAGGTTCATATAAGCACTTGCAAATTTCCTTCAAATAATTTTGTTGTTGTAAAAGTCTTTCAATGCAGGGTGAAAATTATGAGGTTTTTCCAGCGGAAAACAATTGCACATTCGTTGAGCTCTTACAGTATTTTCCTTTGATTGAGACTTTGCAAATCTCAAAGGATTATATGAAGGTAATATAAAAGTTATAGATTCATTTACAAATATTATGTTTGCTAATCCTGGTTTTGTTATTCGGTTAAAGTTCTTTGCAGGTGGTATGTCACAGAAGCTTCCAACTTCACTAGTTCACCTCAAAAATCTTTTTCTTGATGTTTGCTTAATGAAACAAGACGAGATTTCTTCTGTCCTTTGTATACTCAGGAGCTCACCAAATTTAGAGAATATCATTTTTCTGGTAGATAATGTTAATAGACATGATAATGGTTCTTTTATGTTCTTTTATGTTCTTTTTCTCTTAGTTGCTGACATTTTTGGCCTGTTTTCTGATTAGTTGTATGACAATGAAGAGTTGCCTGTTCAACAAACTTCTCTGAACTTTCTTGATCTCCAACACCACTCGAACTTGAACTTGGATCATCTCACGGGTTTTACGATAGAGGGGGTTTTGGAACTTAGCTATTGAGCGTGAGTTTGTGAAACTCATAATGGCCAAGTCACCTGTACTAAAGAATGCACGTATAGAGCTTGATGATTGCTTTTCTGTTGATGAAGAATTGAAGATGCTAAGAGATTTAATACAGCGACCATATCCATGTGCATCACCTTTTGCAAATCTCGTCATTGACCGCCCAAAACCTTCCTCATGAAAGATGCTACTATGGCAATGTTAGGATTTATTATTTTCTTAGCACAGTGCTCATATGGATTATGTTGATCATGTTCATATGACTTGGTTTGGGTTTAGTACTGAACTGCTACTTTCTATTTTGTAACAAGTCCACAGCTTGCTTCTTGCTTTTGAAGTAAAATCATCATTTCTTTGCACACTTTGTACTGATTAATCTTGTAAGTGCATTTTAGGAGTTCATTTTTTTCAAGGGAGTTTGGTTTATGTCTTAGTTGTATTGGTTTTGCTAGATAAAAGATAGTCAACATGAGTATTATGTCGTTCAGATCAATAAACTTTAACGTCATTTGATGATGGATTTTCTCCTACAACTTACAAACATCATTACAAGTAGTACTACTTAACGAGTTGAGTTTCTTTCAAAAAAAAAAATATATATATATAGTGATGTCTTCAAAAAAATACACAAATTTGTTTATAAAAATAAAGGGAAAACATGTATTATTATTAGCTTAAAAGAATTTAGTTATTATTTATGCCTCTATGGGGAAATTACATCCACTATTAGGTGCCCTAAAGGTGGTAATTTTAGACTCATTGATTAATTATGGGTCAATTTGGTTAGTTTTTAGGAGGGGATGAGTTTGTTGGGGTCTCCTCCTCATTTTTTGGATGGGTCTAAATGGGTTTTTCAATATAACCTATAATTGTGTAACAATTAACCAACGGGTTTGGACGGGTCTAGTGAGTACTTTTTTTTTTCCACCTCATTTCATTTTTTCGATTTTTCACTCAAAAAAAAAAAGTTCGGTGAACCCGATGACCCGACCCGACCCGAGACCCATTTGACCTAGACCCGTTTAGACCCATCTTTATAAATGACCCATCTAGACCCGGACTCATTTAGACCCAAACCCATCTAAACTCGAGACCCGACCCGACCCGACCCATTCATTTTGCCACTTCTAAGGTGCCCCAATGAGTAGACTCTGTATAGTAAAGAGTAGAAATACTCGGTATGTTTTTCACTGTCTGTCACACGTTATTATTTCTATGACTGTTATCTAGAGCCTTCAAATTTTTATTGATTATATAGTTGTGTAACACCCACCCTAAGGGTCTAGGGGTAATACGATAATTTCCTTGACTTTAAATTATTTATTCAAATGTGTTAGGAATAATTTTATATTATTTGTTTTATTTGCGAAAATTAGGTAAAATGCCTAATGACTTATTGTGACTAGTAAATTATTGCTTGTTTTAAATATATATAGTTGTAAGAAAAATTAAATAGTTGGTCTCGTAAATATTTTTAGGTTTCAGACAATGAGTTTAGAAGGGAAATTATAATTATATTCACTCAAGTGAGGTCGGTTTGAAAAATAACGACCTAATTCCTTACTTTCCCAATTCATCCTATTCCCTCATGTACACAAACTAAAAACCTTATTAACTTGAGAAATCACAAGAGAGAAAGGAAAGAATCAAATTGTTCTGTGATTTTAATTCAAGTTTTTCATCATCATCAGCTTTATCATCATCTTCTTCTTCCTTCTTGAAGTGTAAGTATGGTTTATTTGATTTATTTTACAAAAATTATGATTTTGCTTGAGTTAAAATGGCTTAATAGTATATGTATGAAATTGAGTTTTGAAAGTTGGTAGTAGATGATATATGATGATTGTTTGAAGTTATTTAATGTGTTAAATACAGCATAACCTGAGTTTGTTGTTGTTTGGCAGTTTGAGTTCGAATTTGGGGTTTATACAGAAAGTTGCAGGTCTGCGTAAGTTTTGAACTAAAATACTCGATCGGGTAAAATTACCCGATCGCGTGAAAAAGTATACCCGATCGGGTGATTACTGTATATCCAGTCGCGTGTGTTTATGTACCCGTTCGGGTGTTAAGCTAGAGCATGCACAAAAATGAGGCATACCCAATGGGGTGTTTTCCCCCAATAAGGTGAACTAGTGACCCAAATGGGTAAATTTACCCAATAGGGTGAAGTAGTTCAAAATTTTATCCAAACATATGTTGTTGCTAATACGATGATATGTTATGACAATTTGAAACTAGATAATGAAGTTAATGATTATATGAGTTAATTTCATGAAAACGGTTGATTGTAAACTAGTTTGAATGATGCATATAACTTGGGCATTATCATTAGTTTAATGTTTGCGAGTTATATGTTATGGAAAGTGTGTTATGAGTAGTTACATACTTAACTATAATATAAGATATGGTTTAAACAATGAAATGCTCATTAGTTTGACATTATGTAATTGAATTAAGTTATATACTTTTGAACAAGAATACTAACTCAATTATTTGTTGTATTCTCAGATCAGTATAAGACTCGGTAATATAAGATTTATGAGTTAACGATTGGGATTTTCAGGTGAGTGGATCCGTAACTCTCGGTGTAATTTAGTTGTAACAATTTTTGGTTATAACGGGTAAATGTACCAGTACTATTGATAGACTGTTTAGTCTACCCTAATAATTGTAGTTTATGTGATATATGGCCTGTGGGCATATGTGATTTGTCAGAGGTCAACATGGTTTGGGTTTGGTTGCTATTGTTTGGCCAACATAGGGTCTTTACACATGTGTTGTTTATAGGAACCTATGTTGTGTGTAGTGATAGCACCAAACTATTGGTTAGTCTATGTATAGGCCCGCAGTTGGTTTTAAGTGTTCTTGGAGGGCCATCGCGACATGAGGGCGCTTCAAGAACCACCGATCCTCTTTGAAGTTGTGTGTTTACTATTTATTTTGTTGTAAGCAATTTTGTTATGCTAAGTTAGACTGTTAGTTATATGTCTTCTCACTTAGCTTCGTGTTAATCCCGCGACCTTACTTCTTACAGGTTATGATTTTGATAATGGGCTGGGCAAGAAGTTGGTTACTGAAAGGAATGTTTGATGATTTGTTTACTCTGATATTATTGGAAAACTTATGTCATGTTTTTTTTTAAAATTATATAGCACCATTTTATGTATAATAATGCTTTGGTAACTATATGACTTTTGTTATGTTTAGGTTATGTAACGTAAATTCATAATATATGTATATAATATGTATTGTGAATCAATAATATGAAATGGACTTAGGCTTAATTTTATATATGTTTAAAAAAAATGATTTTAAATTTAAGGGGTGTTATAAGTTGGCTATTCATTTGTTTTAAATCAGATGTCAGGTGTATAGGTGTATTTCATATACTAACTTATAGGAATTTAAATTAGTACTAGTGTTTGTAAATAAGCTCTTACAAATAAGCTAAATGACGTAGCTTGGTAAAAAGTAGTTTATAAAAGTAAGTTGTAAAAGTAGCTTATAAAAATAAGAGAAATGTTAATGACAGCTCTTAGGACTATCAATTAAATAAGACATACATAATGCATTTATTAAACTCAAAGTTTTCTTATTTATCTAAAATTATAATTAATACAGTTATGATTTGCTTGGAATTCATTGAAAATTTCTTTCTATTGGTAATATATTAATTGAAATCTTTGATAACAAAGAAAACTTTTAATTTAATAAATGCATTATATCTGTCTTATTCAGCCCTAATGTTAGCATTTCCCTAAAAATAAACATATAGAGCTTATGAAATACTCTTAATTAAGTACATTGATTTATCGTAAATACTTTTATCAAACATTTATATGAAAATAGCTTCACATCAAAATCTCGGCACATTCAGTTTTTCTACTCCCAGAATGATAATGGGCGGCAATGTTATGATATTTTTTGGCGCCAAAATTCATTGCAAACTCCACGGACTTTTCGTTTTCTCTTAAATTATCTGTGCAGCTAGGTTTCAAAAAAGGGAGATGATTTACGCAACGAATATTATACTTTCTACAAAGAAATAAAAAGGTTATTGTGAGTATAAAATAAAAGTATTTTTTTCCTTGTAACAAGTAAAATATTACTCGTAAAAATCAGCTCCCTTAAAAAAAATGACCATGAAGCCCCAGATTGATACTGAGAAACGGAGGGTTAGGAGCTTCAAAGACTGCAAAATCACCTACTAATTATACAACCCCCAATTGATTCTCTTTCGATTACGGTCTACAAAACCCTAATTAAACAGAAAGGTAAACACTGTTTTTATTCACTTGCTTTTACTTCCAAACTTGTTTATTCTAATGGATTCAGCATTCTACCGTACTACTGAGGTGAAGTTCTATTTTAGAATTATATGTCTGAAAATGCGTATATGAAATTGCCTTCTTTGCAGTGTTTGTACGCTTATTACTTTTTACATAGATCCATATCTAGTTATTGGAGGTGTTTCGGGTCGGTTAAGTGCTTTTAAAAATCAGCAAACCCAAACACCCCCAAACACTTACACAATCAAGCAATCCCAAATAACCACTATGTATGAGTTAGTTGGATATCTGTTGTTGTGGCAACTTGGCTGCTATGTCATCAAGAACCGGTGCCACATTTATCTGTTTATCCTGACAAAGTTTGATATGTTTTCAAACATGTAATACTGTATTTAAATGTTTGATGTATGTAGTATACATGTTTACTAGATGTTCATGTTTAATACTGGTAAAGAATGTTATGCAAAGTAATCTTTAAGGGTTTGCGCTTTATATTGCAGCCTTGCGGAATAGGAAAACCTTGCAAAAGTCATAAAAAGATGAAAAAAATTCAACGCCTAAGTTCGAATATAATCAGCACACTTCCTCAAAACATAATTGATAATATTTTAGTACTTATGCCAATCCGAGATGCAGTGAGAACGAGCACTTTATCAAGGAAATGGAGGTCTTGCTGGACAACCATTCCTAAACTTGTATTCCATGATGATTTGGTTGAAGTATCATCTGATTCTGTAGAATGGAAGAGATATAAGCTTGTCAGTGCCATCTTAAATGTTTTATTTCTTCACACGGGGCCAATACTGGAGTTTAATTATGTTGGTAAACTGGATTATGGGTTTGATCAGATACTACTTTATATTTCGGGGAACAAGATTGTGAAAAAGTTTATCATTAAGAGTTTCTCCTCCTACCTCTACGATCTACCCTCTTCGTTTTTTTCACTGCGAGAATTAGAGTCGCTACAGCTCTTAAATTGTGTTTTGGAACTTCCATTAACGTTTAATGGATTTAGTAAGTTGAAGAGCTTGCGTTTTACCCGTGTTAAGTGTACTTCTAAAGGACTTCAGCGTTTCCTCTCCAATTGCCCTATACTTATGGATGTCATTTTGGTAAGGTTCATATGATCTTTCGTGAAGTTCTCTATATTGAAGGTCTTATTATAAAGGCGTTCTGTCGCAGGATGGATTTCAAGAAGAGTTTGTAGTAGACAACAAGTTTACATTTGTTGAGCTTTTACAGTGTCTGCCTCTCATTCGGACTTTGGATATTACGGAGACTTACATGGAGGTAACAAGTACTTATGTAGGTTAAAATTTTTATTTGATGTAAGAGTATTGTATTTGTTGATTCTGGTTTTGGTTAAAGTGTTTCTCTGCAGGGAGTATGCCCCAAAAGCTCCCAACTCCTCTAGTCCACCTCAAATATCTTACTTTGGATATTTATTTAACTCATCATGATGAGATTTCTTCTGCCCTTTGTTTGATGAGCAACGCCCCAAATTTGGTGAAAATATTGTTTAGGGTAAGGAATGTTATTACAGATGGTAATTATTATCTGTATAATGTTATTGACAATTTATTACATGTTTTGTGTATAGGTGTGTGACAGTTTGGATGTTCCTCACATTTTGAATAAATGCTTTGACTTCCACAATTGCTCGTGTTTCAACTTTGACCGTCTTGAGGAATTAGAGATGATGTATTATTTTAACAGAGCCCTTGAGTTGGAAATTTTAAAATTTATCATGGCGAAGTCACCTAGGCTAAAGAAAGTACGGATAGAGCTCAATGAAAATCTTTCCATTGATGAAGAACCGAAGATACGTGAAAATTTGATGCGCCTGCCTCTTCCACGTGGATCAGCTGCAGCAAAACTCATTATCGATTGGCCATAATATTTCTCATAAAAGGTGTTGGTTTGTTGATTTCAGTTGTTTGTCTTTGTCAAAGATCAATGACAGTCAAAGCATAGTGCTTTTATGGGCAATTTGGAACTTGTTTAGGTGATGAATTTTTGAGTTAATTATGAACTGCTACTTAATGTTTTTGTCAAAAACTCTAATTCTTGCTTTTGTAGTAAATCCTTCAGAGTCTGAACCAATATAATAAGTTCATTATTTTTTGCCTACTTGTATTGGGTTCTTAGGAATGCAATTTCTTAAGTATTACAATGCAGGAAAGATACTTAATAGTGTCATCTAACGTTTACGAATTTAGAACCAACCCATGGTTAGGAACATGCTTATAGCTCGTCATCCAATGGCTGCTAAAGCATCAGGATCATCAGCTTCAGCAGAGTTCATACTTCATGCACTTACAAAAGGTATGAGCGTGTATTAGGGTACCATCTCCTCTTTAAACTGACAATAGTGTCAAGGGTGAATACCAATTCCTCATATTCAACCTCATAAATTTAAAAACTCTATAATAAACGTACCTGTTTGTAAAGAAAAACAAACTGGATTCTGATAAGAGTAACAAGATTTGTATACATATACCATTAAGTAGTTGCAGAAGAATAATAATAGATACATTATGGTTTTTTGTAGGTTTTAAACCCTCATTTGATATCGATACCTTTGCAGCCTTCGCACGAATTGCTCTGTGTTCCATATCCTTGCAACAACACTGTGTAATGCTTTGTGAAATTTGTTTGATGCAGAAAAATTAGTATGTATTATTTTTAGAACAAATTATTTATTACATATATAATGAAATAAAATAACAATAGCATAGCAATAATAATACAGTAATTGATTAGACACAGATGCTCTTGTATATATATTCCCGTCAATTTACACCTTTTGCTGGATATATCTTGACTTGTTAACAGAATTTGTGCCTTTTCTAAAAAAATTTAGAAATAGATGCTCAAAAAAGGGATAGTTTGATACTTTTCCAATTAGCTAGGTTTTTTTTTACACATACAACTCAAAAAAGGGTGGTGATAAATATAATAAAAAAATGTGATTCATACACCAAAATATGCTATAGTATACTTGTACGGTGTACCGTAAGCAAAAACAGTTATACAATGTGATGCATGGATAACTTTTTTGTTGTATTTATCGATTCCTGAGGCAACCCCGTGGCGTCCAAGAAATAACAATTCAAATCCAAATTTTTATTCATTACATATGCCTCCTATTCTATTGGCTTTTCAACTTAGGTCTACGACTTTACGAGGTAATCAAACAAGCATATTCATGTTTTTTTATTTTATCTTTGAATGGTCGATTTTTTAACTAATATTCAAGAAGGATAATTTTAGAAGTATAAATCGAATCTAGTAGATCGATTCATATAGCTCTCATACAGAGATATTTTTGTATTGTTTTACAACACACATATAGAAACGTGCAAAATTAGGGAAAATTGATTTGAATGTTTTAGACATGAAATTTGATCGTCTATGGCGTTTGCTCACGTGTTTGTCTCGTTCTCACCACTCCGTGTATAATCAATAAGTACATCTCGTAACTCCTCCAAAAAGTAACTAATAACCACAAAACATTAAAATTTAAGATTTGTTCTACAATTTAAGCAACATTACTCCACAAAGAACCGGAAAACGTAGATAAGTAATGTAGAATTACGAGTACTATGAAATTTAAACCTTCCTAGGATTTGATTTATATTGTTTCTAATTATTTAACATTTACTTAATATAATGGGAGTAGATTTGTCTTGTTAAATTTATTTTAGGGTAGTATTGTCTTTTCCGATCTTTAAACTTGTAAGTTTCTATACAAAACTTGTAAACACATTATAATATAGTGTAGATAAACGAAACAACAAATTTAGAGTAACTTGTAAGAGATCACAGATTACCCACAGTACACTTTATAGCTAGTTGTCTAACTATTGATATGTGCGGTGTTAGCTTTGATGTAGTTCCAAGAGTGTGGCCTTTAGTAACAGACTTATCATCCTAGTATTTTAGGTGGACTGTTGATTGAGAGTTTCGTTGATTTATAGTCATTTCATTATTTGTCTGAGTATGTATACAAGGCTGGTTGATAAACATATGTTTGAAACCAGAATCGCGATTTCTTTGACTCGTCGTTAGATGTGTACGCCTAATGTTGACCAATTGGTTCTTTTTGGTTTTGCATTCTACTTGCAGCCTTGTGGAGTAAGAAAGTTAAGTTTGAGAATTCTTAAAAAGATGTCAGTTCAATGCCTAAATTAGGATATGGATTTAATTACCACACTTCCACCAAACATAATTGAATATATTCTAACTCCTATGCCAATCAGAGATGCATTGAGAACAAGCATTTTGTCAAGGAATTGGAGATATTGTTGGATGAACATGCCTAAACTAGCTTGAATTTGATTACAGACAGGTTAAAGTACCATCTAACTGCCAAAGCTGGTTGTGGATGAATAAGCTTGTGAATGCCATCTCCAATGTTTTGTTACTTCACAAGGGTCCAATACAAAGCTTAGTTTTAATGTGGGTCAACTTCATATTGTTTCCGAATTTGTCCCGACATCAATTTATCTTATAAGGATTAAAAATGTGAAAAGTTTTATATTTGAAAATGACGACTACCACTAATACAAGCTACCTTCTTCGTTCTTCTCATTGCAAGGATTAGAACTCATAAGACTTGTCGGTTGTGAATTTGAACTTCCATCAACATTTAATGGATTTACTAGGTTGAGGAGCCTGCTATTTGTTAATAGTCGAACTACTCCTCAAATGCTACAACGTTTCATCTCAAATTGCCCACTACTTGATGATGTCTATTTGGTGAGGTTCATATAAGCACATGTGAAGTCCCTTCATATATATATATATGCTATTTTAAAAGTCTTTTAACCCAGGGTGGATCGATATGAGAACTTATCAGGGAAAAACAAGTTTACATCGTGTGAGCTTTTGCAATGTGTGCCTTCAATTGAGACTTTGCAACTCTCAAGGCATTATATAAAGGTAACAAAATATTAATTACAGATTAGATCTCGTGCAAGAATATTGTGTTTGCTAATCCTGGTTTTGCTATTCAGTTAAAGTACTTTGCTGCAGGTGGTATGTCACAAAGGCTTCCAACTTCGCTAGTTCACCTCAAAAATCTTTATTTAGATGCGTGCTTATGGAACAATATGAGATTTCTTATGCTCTTTGTCTGATCAGGAGCTCGCCAAATGTAGAAAATATTTATCTTCTAGTAAATAATGCTATTATACACGTCACTTGGTAATGGTTTCTTTTTCTTTCTCTTTTTTTTTTTCTATTTGTTGACATTTTCGACATGTTTCTTGATTAGATGTGTCATGATGAAAAGTTTACTGTTCAACAAACTTCCATGAACTTTCTTAATCTCCAAGACCAATTGGACTTGAACTTGGATCAGCTCAAAGATTTTACGATAGCGGGGTTTGGTAACTTTGCTATTGAGTGTGAGTTTGTGAAACTCGTAATGGCTAAGTCACCTGTACTACATCATGTCGGGATATATTTTGATGATGATTTTTCTGTTGATGAAGAAGTGAGGATGCTTAGAGACTAATACGGTGACCATATCCATGTTGTTAGAGATATATCGAACGAACGAATACGAAGAACAAACAAAGACGAATACGAAACGGAAGCGAATATCAAATTGCAAATCAAACAAATCAAATTCTAATGAACCAAACAAAATAACTAATTCAAATTCAAAGGTACAAAACAAATTAACAAATTCAGATTCGAAGGTACAAACAAATCCAAGCTATTAATGTCTATTTATAGACCAACCTAACACTAATCTTAGTTCGACTCAAATACCAAATCAAGTTTACCAAACAAACCCTGAAGATTAAGTCATATTCCAACACACGTGCATCACCTTCTGCAGAACTCATCATTAACTGCCCAAGATCTTCTTTTGAAAGATGTCAACATTTGTGGTGATAACACTAGTTTGTCTTTGTTAAGGTAATTAATTGTCAAAGTATAGTATGATGCTTTTTATGGACTTATTTCTGATCATATTGATATGACTTAGTTTGGGTTTAGTTGTTAGAACATGTTGTTCTAACATTTTGTGACAATAGTTTGTATAGAGTTTCTAGTTTAAATTGATTGTAAATAAATGAGTTTTGCATAGCTTATGTGGTTTAGTATAAATACCACATATGGTGTGTCATTTCATTTAAGCCTTTCATTTGTAATCCTTTCACTTCCAAATCTAGAGAGAGAGCGCTTAAGAGAGAGAATAGAAGCTAGCATTGTAAACTTCATGAGCAAGTAATAAAAGTTCACAACTTTTATTATACATTTTGTATTTCGATTCCGATTTCTACATTCGATTCACGTTTTATACAATTACTCTACTTTCGTAATTGTAGTTGATTCGATCGGCTGTAGATCTTACGGTTCTATTTTAGTTATGAACTGCTACTTTAATTTTTGTTTTGTAACAAGTCCACAACTTGATTCTGAAGTATAATCATCATTTATTTGGTAGGAGTACTGTGTCTCAAGGGAAACTGCTTTGTGCTTACTTGTATTTGCTTAATACGAGTAAAAAATAGTCAACGGACTTATGCAGTTCGATTATGTTAAACTTTAAAGTCATTATTTAGAAGATGGATTCTTCTTGCGGAACTTACAAACATCATTACAAGCTACTATCTAACCAGTTACTCATTTTTTTCTTTTTCAACGACGTCTTTCAAAATAATATGCAAATTTCATTATAAAAATAATGGTAAAATGTATACTTGAACTTTAAAAGATTTAGTAACCGCGTATGATTTATTCTACCCCTTCCTCTGAACCAAGGGGAGAAGATGATATCGTGACCTCTCCGAACGCTTGCAATGCTTGTTAAGTACACTATTTCGCTTAACTTAAAGCACCTACTTGAGTAGATCACCTTTATGGAGAATGATATGTACTACAAGGTGCACCTACTCGGCTACTCCACATCGCACATAATACACATCTTGCGGCCAGTGTATCACGAATCATGGGATGTAAATAAACCTACAGAATAGCTCAAAATCACTTACTAAACCGTAATGGTATTTATATCAGAACAGTCAAATACTTAACAACTATGATGCAGATGAAATAAAACTGCAAAAGCATGCTCCATGTAGTGCCACAGCATAAATAAACTTCAAAAACTAATGTCTTACAGGTCTTAATATCAAGGAAGAAAACAAATGAAAAACAAGACTGAAAAGTTGCAAAACAAATTCAAAAGTAAAGACTAGTAAAGGTTTGGGGTGGACTTTACCTCACGTGACCAATCCAGAGATGCACCCAAGCGCCAAAATTTGTTGTGATATTGTGCCCCCATACCTTTCATCAATTGCAAAAACTATAAGACCTTCTTAGAAGTAAATCTAACCATAGTAAAGTATAGGTTGATGCTAAATAAAGCATCACTCATTGATAAAATATAACTCACTTCAGATACAAACTTTTCTCGACCCACATCATGACGTGTCAATTGTGTTACTCATGATTTTTTCCTCCACCACAACCTATCAATAAAGGCATGTCAGATAAAAATAACAGCATTAACAACGCGTTTTGACGCATTACCCAACCGCCGACCCACGATTTTTCCCACCTGGAGTAGTTATATCTAGAAAGTCAAATCAACCTAAGTTGCAATCCCTGTATTGTCCATCCCAGGCACCCATTACGTATAGTATCCTGACACTCTCCTCCAACGAATGTTTGTATCCTGCAGGGACAAGACGTTCAACAGCAACCTAAGTTGCAAAACTATATTGATAAACTATAATCAATATGGTCTTTCTTTGACAAAGAATTGAGTTTCTTCTCAAACATATATAAATTACAAAGGCATACAAAGAGACCAAAATCACTGATTCAAAGCACACTTCTGAAGTTCATGTTTGAATCAGAACATGATTTACTGTTTTAGTATTCCAAGCTAATAAGCATGCCTGCCATAATAAATATATAATTAAGTGCAAGTCAAACCTGCAAAATACTACTATTAGTAAATACTTGTAACATGTAAAAATGTCAAACTATATATGATTTCAATGTCAAAGATAAATTAGTCAATATATATATATATATAGACTTGGGATCCTACGAGAACAAGGAGATTCAGTGATGAATACACATCTCATCCCTCCATTTTTTGATCAAAAAATATGATTTTGGAGGTGACACATAAGGATTGCTAGATGAAGTTTAAATTTTTTTGCTTCACAATAGTTTTAACATTGTGAAGTTTTATTTAATTTTTGTTATCAACAATATTTGAAGTAGTGAATTGATATGTATAAACATTAATGTCTTTTAAAACTAATATTAACAATAAAAATATTTACTTAATCTCATTAAAACTATGAGAACCTATACAAATAAAACTTTATAGCATCATAACCTTATCTTAAGAAAAAAAATAAAAAATAACCTCACAAAATGATGTGAAGCTAAAAAAATATTCACATAGCAAAATGATGTGAAGCTAAAAAATTTAGCTTTACATGAGCAAAATGATGTGAAGCTAAAAAAAAAAAACTTTATATGAGCAAAATGATGTGAATCTAAAAGAAAAAAACTTTACATGAGCAAAATGATATGAAGCTAAAAAAAAGCTTCATATGAGCAAAATGATGTGAATTTAAAAGAAAAAAACTTTACATGAGCAAAATGATATGAAGCTAAAAAAAAGCTTCACATGAGCAAAATGATGTGAAACTAAAAAAAAAACTTCATATGAGCAAGATGATGTGAAGCTAAAAAAAAAACTCACATGAGAAAAATGATGTGAAACTAAAAAAAAAAACTTCACATGAGTAAAATGATGTGAGGTTAAAAAAAAGCTTCACATGAGCAAAATGATGTGAAACTAAACAAAAAAAACTTCACATGAGCAAAGGTATGTAAAGCCTCCAAAATCAAACTTCAAAGTATTTACAAAAGTGTTACCTCAAAAAACATGTTTTTTATCAAAAATGGATGGCTAAGATGTGTTCTCACCGTTCTCACAGAATCCCCTTGTTCTCATCATAACCCAACCCTATATATATATATATATACATATACATACACACATATACACACACAAGAACATAATAAATTACAAAATTCTGTGCATCTGTACGTAGGTATATTATGAGTATGTTTGCATTGTCCTAAGTCTGATTAAATATGTAGTTCATTACAAAATGGTGAAACCGTTAAGGAAACAAATGATGGTAGTGAAGTGTAAATCCTCTTAATATGAGGGATCTAGAATGTAAGCTAGCCACTTATAAATTCAACCTGAGGCAATAAAACCTTCCATTCCCATTGCAGAATTCCTCTTGACCAGACTCTTCAGCTCTTCCCCAGGTAAACTTTTCATGTTTTTTTTTTACCTTTGAAGTATCTATTTTCAGATTTCAGATGTATAATATGATGAATTTGGATCACATGAAGCACTGATCTACCACATATTTCAAGTTTTTAATGTTATGTTGTGCAATAGCAACCTGACTTTTGCAAAAATTATTTGGTGAATAGTTCCAGGATGACACTTGAAATTTCGACCTTGGACTTTATCAGCGGTCTACCGACAAGCATTATGCTAAAGATTCTAACTCTTATGCCAATACGCGATGCATTTCGAACTAGTATTTTGTCACGCAAGTGGAGGTATCATTGCTTAAACATTCCCAAACTTGAGTTCAGCGATGGTATATTGAGGAGTCTTGTTGCAAATTGTTATTCATGCAACAAGTATAAAATGTTGCTTGCTATTCACACTATACTGTTACTACATCATGCTCCCGTGCTCGAGTTTTCTCTTTCTACTTATCAAATGGAGAATCGTTGTGAGATTGACCACAGCCTACTTCATCTAGCAACGAACAGTACTACCCTCGAGAAATTCACTCTTTGTTTTTATTTTTGTGACCATAAACTTAAGTTACCCTCATCATTTTTTTCTTTGGAAAAACTAACACACCTAAAACTTCAAAGATGCACACTTTATCCTCTATCAACTCTACCTACATTCAGTAAGCTGACAAACTTATACTTCGACAAAGTGACTATAACACAAGATGACCTTCTCCTTTTTCTTCGCTGCTGCCCTTTAATTACGAACTTCACTTTGGTAAGATCGTACTGGCCAGTCATCAGTTCATTCTACTTGATAAAAGGTAAATATATTCAAGTAGTTAAATAAGTCTAGATCATTTATTTAATTTACTTGCAGATTCAAGATCATGAACATTTTACTGGAATTGGGGATTCTGACTTGGTTGTTCTAGTCGATTGCTTGCCTTCGATTGAGCATCTTCATATGAATTGTTATCCAATTGAGGTAAAGTTTAGTTTTGAGAATGCATCCATTGTGCAATTCGAATAATAGTATCTTGCTAATTCTTGATTATGGTTAAAGTTCCTTGCTCCAAGTGTTATCCCACAGAAGTTGACGCATCTTATAGTCCACCTCAAGGTTCTTGTTTTATCTGGATTGTCCTTTGCAAAAGAAGCCATGTTGCGTTCTGTTCTTTTTTTGGTCACAAACTCACCAAACATACAGAAAATTAAACTATTGGAGGTAAAAGTGTACAATCGGTCATATATAAATATGTAATAACCATACAACTCTATACACAGTCCTTTTGTAAATTCATCCTGAACTATTTTTGTTTTTAATAGATGTACTATCACTTAAGTGAAGGGGTGTCACAAACTGTGATGAACCTTATTGACAAACAAGACTTCTCTTACGTTAGCTTGGATCATCTTGTTGAATTAGAGATAACAAACCTCACCGGCATCAAACCAGAAATGGACTTTGTGAAGCTCATCTTGGCTAGGTCACCGATGCTCATGAAACTACGACTAATATTTAGTTATACGATCTCTGGGCAGAAGGATGAACTACGCATACTAAAAGAATTGCTAGACATTCCACGTGCTTCGAGTAGGGCAAGAATAACTGTTGAGTGACTCAAAATTCTTGATCAGCTGAGTAATATTATTGGAGTCGTCGTCATTTGGTTGAGTGATGTCTTTATTTGCATGTTTACGTTTTAAGCTCACCTAACCACGTCTACTTTGAACTTTGTACTTAAAACATGTTTGTCTGTTGAGTTGAATGAGTTTCGAACAAAAACCCGCATGTTGGTTTCTTCAAGAAATTATAAGCTTTTTGGAATTTAGATTGATGATTCTATTAAAGAGGAATGCTAATTGTTCCTATAATATATAAGCTCTAAGATTTTATAATCCATATAATGTTTTACCTAACTTGAAGTCAGCCAGTTCTTTTGCTTGATGTTTCCAGTTGCTGCCTTCAAGGCGTTCAAGCAACCATTCAATTCATCTGCAAGTCCACCTAAGACTCCCTTATATATTGTCCTATATGAACCTTGCAAAAGACTCGTATAGACCCAATTCTGATACGCACTGTATGTTTATATCTTCTATACTTCTATACTAATATACAATAAAGCGTGTTGGTGTTTTATATAGGGAAACTCTTAAATTTAAGACCCAACATTTTTAAAATTAGCTTATGTAATTTTTCATTTAATATTAATTTTATCATTTTCAATCATAGTATCTCAAATCATCAACTCTACATACAAGCAAACTATCCTTATTGAGTCACCATCATGTATAATCCATGAAGAACCGATATGTTATACGACTATTATCGATTCACTATTTACAACAGAACAGCATATTATATTCAACTGGATAATGCGAGTATCATGCTAGTTTATCAAATACCATACAACGTGAATGTTAAACTACGTTTTGGGAACACATAAAAAAGAACAAATTCTCTCGTAACTATATTCACACACACAAAAACTAATTTTTGTATAATAAGTAAGGAAAAGACTGTAATATTAGTCAAAGGATAGAGAGGACATTTCTCTAAGAAGTAAATAATTTTTAGGAAGCGTACACTTTTCCACTTTAATTTGTCCCGAAATACGGAGCAAGTGTACTTTCTACTACGTATATAAACTTTATAAGGTTACCCATAACTTGATTTTTCACAAACTTGATTCATAAAAAATTTTGTATAATAAGTAAGGAAAAGACTGTAATATTTCTTTTCTTTTATACAATGTACTTATTACACATTTTTAAAACTTTGTGTATCTGAACACATGGGAAAAAAATTAGTATGAATTTTGTATGAGTAGCAAATTAAAATATATGAACCACTCAGAAAAATAGATTACACTTGCGGAAAAAAATGAATGGGCCTCTAAGTTTAATCCCCCCAAAACAAGGCGCCCAAATGCAAATTTAGTCAAGTATAATAACCAGCTAGAAACCTTTCAAAATCATACCCATTTGCTATTGCTCTTGGTCTTCCCAGTCTCTTCAACTTCTTCCTGGTTCTCGAGAAGGTAAAGGTATTTGCATTTTGCAGTTTTTCTTTTTCAATGTACTATGATTTATGCATCTTAAATCAACAACTCTACATACAATAAATGTTATAATTTGTTTTTACTAATGACAACTCTTTTAAATTTATTATTTATGAATGAACACTTGAAATGAGAGTTCTAAATAAATGTGACTTATTCGAAATTTTCATCCATCGTGTTCATCTTATCTGTAGTTGCATGTTTGGATTTTATGGATATTGAAGCCCATGATACATCGAATATATATGGATATTCACTCTAAAAACAGAGTATTTAGTACACATACATCGAATATATATTTGTTTCTCATTCATATGTACTTGTTCTTTATTTATTTATTTTTTGTTTTGTATGTGTTTATAGGTAACACTGTCTCCAATAGGTTTAAAAATGCCAATGTTTTAAAGTTGCTCATAACTTTTTTTTTTCTTTTTTCAAAAGGTCAATTTCTATGTCTATACTACTTAATTGAAAGAGAGATGTTGATAGTATGTATTTAGCTCTGTTTAACATTTTCTTTTAGAGATCTGTTTTGTTTCAGCTTTGAGCTCATAAGTAAATTCATGCAACAAGATGTAGATATAGTATGATAAGATTTTGGTCCCAAGAATGAGTTGCTTAGAAAAAACAGTCTAATTTTTTAACATCTTTTTACTGTTAGCTTTCAAGGATGGAAGCTGAATGTTTACCTCCAGACAGAATCAGCAACTTCCCATCATGCCTTATACAAACGATCCTGACTCTTGTGCCAATACGAGATGCTTTTAGGACTAGTATTCTGTCTCGTAACTGGAGGTACCGTTGTCTGAAAATTCCAAAGCTTGAGTTCGACGACAAATTGTTGACACTTTCAACAAATACTCAATTGTCCAGCAAGTGTAAGGTTTTCCATGCTATCTACACGGTATTGTTACTACACATTGGTCCAATACTCGAGTTTTCTCTTTGCTTGTCTCAACTACAAAGCTGTTGTGAGATTGACCAGATTATATTTCATCTTGCAAAGAACACCACTCTTGAGAAATTCACTCTTTTAAGCAAGTTGGGTAATGACCATAAGTTACCGAAATCCTTCTTTTCACTTCAGAGGTTAACACATTTAAATCTCCAGAATTGTGTGCTTGAACCTCATTTAAGCATTTTTTTTAAGAGGCTAACAAGTTTATGCTTTCACAATGTTGCCATCACCAAGAAAGTGCTTATATCTTTGCTAAGCTGTTGCCCTGCACTTAAGAGCTTCACTCTGGTAAGACTTAATGTATATTCCTAGTTGCTACCGTGTGATAACAGGCTTATGTATACAAGTGCGAATATATTGCAGATACAAGATGACAAGCATTTTACAGGAAGTGAGCTTTGTGATTTTGTTCAGCTATGTAAGTGCTTGCCGTTGATTGAGCATTTGGAGATGAATTGTCATTCAGTTAAGGTAATAGAGATCTTATTTTGTTTATTTGCTAGATTTCATGTAACTGAAGTAATACTACCGTGCTGATTTGGTTTTTGGTTCAAGTGCTTTGCTTCAGGCGTTTTCCCACAGAGGCTCTCAAAAATGCTAGTCCATCTCAAAGTTCTTAGTTTATCCGGACTGTCATTTGGGAAAGAAGACGAGTTACGTTCTGCACTTCTTTTGGTTACATGCTCCCCGAATATAGAGAAGATTAAATTGGAGGTAAAAATATCCATGCTATTTATTCTTTAAGTATACGAGTTTTAGCTGTTTAATATTTTAACTCAGTCAACTATTTTGCTATTTTGTTGTCAAATGTCAATGGATGTACTTCAATATGGCGGAAGGAACATCACAAACTGCTATGAACTTTATTGACTTACAAGACTACTCGTATGTTGCTTTGGATCATCTTCGGGAATTGGAGATTATAAACTTCAACAACCAGAAGCCTAAAATGGATTTTGTGAAGCTTATCTTGTCAAAATCATCGATCCTGAAGATAGTACAATTAGTGTTTAACAATCAAGTTACTATGGATGCTGAAGTAAAGATCCTAAGAGATTTGCTACGAAATCCACATGCATCTAGTGGTGCACAAATCATAGTTCAGCGCCGATAACTTCAGGTTCATGATGTATTCATGTTGGTTTTTATTGGACCTCGGTCATGCTGGTTGTATGGTGTCTTTTGTGTTGTTTGCTTTCTAACTTCCTAGTACTTAAAATGTGTTTGTTGTATGGGTTTTGAACCAATGATCCCATAGTCTATGTTTTTTATTTTTATGAAAGATTTATAGTTTTTTTATCAAGCTGTTTATATGAAGCTTATGGTATATTTAATGTTTACAATATATTGCTGCGTATTGAGAATCTGTGATGGGATTATGCTGAGTTGCTGACTAGTGGTTTCATAGTTGTCCTCATTTTCATTGTCTTAAACAATTCATGTTTGCGTAGATACTAATTAGAATATGCATTTTTCATGATTAATAATAATTTGCTAGTCCATCTGAGAGTTCATGCTAGTCCATCTGAAAGTTCTCAATTTAGACTGTCATTTGAGAAAGAAGACGAGATACGTTCGACTCTTCTTTTAATTACAAGCTCATATATAGAGAAGATCAAATTGGAGGTAAAAATGCATAAATGATGGTTTACATATTTGTACAAGTTTTTGGTATGTTTCTTTTCTTTTCTTTCTTTTAAACTTGGTCAAAATTAATTTGTTTTTAATATACAGATGTACTACGATTCAACGGAATCAACATCACAAGCTGCCATGAACCTTATAGATTTCGAAGACTACTTGAATGCTGTTCTGGATCATCTCTGTGAATTGGAGATTACAAATTTCTGTAATAGGAAACCAGCTATAATGGATTTGGTGAAGCTTAATTATCTTGTTGAAATCATCGATGCTAAGGAAAGTACAACTAGTGATTAGCAATCAAGTTACAATGGATGTTGAAGTAACGGTCCTAAGAGATCTGCTACCCAAATCCCGTGCATCTCAGGCACAAATCATAACTTCGGGTTAATCTTGGTTACATGGTCTCTTTTTGTGTTGTGTTTTACAAATTACAAGCTTAACTACCTTTAACCTTAGTACTTAAAAATGTGTTGGTAATTCAATGGGCTGATTTTGAACCAAACATCCCATTTTCTGTGTTATTATCAAAGATGCATGTTTTTTGTTTGCTTTATAAAGCTTGTGTTATGCTATTTAAGGATTCCATAATTATATTGCTACCTATTATGCTGACTATTGGTTTCATAGTTTCCTCATTGTCATCAATTTAAATAATGCTTGTTTGCATAAATTTGACACATTTACTTTTAAGCTATGCTGTGCTCATATAAAGCTTACAAAAAAGAAATAGCATATAAATTAAACCAATTAAAATTAGTTGTTTCTCTAAGTATTACGACTTTTACATGTTTCAAGCAGCTATTATGTTTACAAAGCGATTTTTCAGAAAATAATTTTAACTTCGACCCCTAAATAGGAGTATGACTTTTATATAATAACTTATATAGTAACTTATTGTTTGTGGGTGAGCTCTACATACAAAAATGAGGGGAGCTAGAAGGAGGCCAGCAGGGGCGGTTGCCTTTAAGAAATCTAAAATTACCGAAAACAATAACATTTTTAAAGTAATTAGTGATAAAAAAAAATGAATTTTAACCCTCCAAAATGATTAGGCAAAAAGACAAAAAAATGTGCCCCTATTAGAAATAACCAGCTCCGCGCCTAAATTTAAAACCATAAAACATGATCCTTAAGAATACCTAAACAAGCGTTTTGGTATTTTATGCATAGTTTTTTATTTGGATTTTTGCAAATATATGCATTTTTCATGGAATAGTAATTGCTAAAACTACAAAACTAAGGACATGTTTACTTTCCACTTAATGGTTTATTTTCATATATTTCTTAATCCAGACAGATAAATTGTTGTTCTTTTTCATTCAATCTGAAATGAATGTCTAAGTAATTGCTAAAACTACAAAACTAAAGGCACGTATACTTTCCACTTAATGGTCTATTTTCATATACTTTTTAATCCAGACAGATACATTGTTGTTTCTTTTTCACTCAATCTGAAATGAATGTCTATTTGTGAAATAGGAAAAAAATTGAAGCCTTATCAAAAAGAGACACTTAATGATAAATATACATTTTTTTCGCCATTTTTTATCCAATAAAAATTGAACATGTCATATCTTGTTTAAACTTTATATCATTTAACTTCATCTTTTTGGTCTAAAAAGTTACATTTACTTAAACATCACCGTTTATAAACAATATATAAGTTTATTCAAACCGACATCACATCTAGACAACATCTAACACTATAAAAGGTAAAAAGCTCTGACATTGTTAGTAAACTATATTTTCCCCCAAGTCATTGAAACTTGAAAGTACAATCAAAAGGCCCAACTTATAAATCAGTAGCAGCCCAAGCTTCCGGCCCAAGTCTTCGTCAATTTTTGGCGCCAGTTCGTTAAACTGGTACGGTATCCTTTTATTTGGGAACAAATAATTTGTAATTTAAATCCCTGATCTTCCGGCATTTCTCGCACTATAAACTTCTTAAAAACTGTATATATTATTCTAGCAACTCCATGGAAAAATAATTCAAAGCTTCAAAGGTATTACGGCATTACAATCATCTCTATATGATTTTTTTTTCTTTTTTTTATCAGTATATTTGTAATTTAACTATGGAGTATATTCTTTTCACTTGTGGTTGATTGACCAGTTCATTTCTCCCAGATACAAAAACCCTAACTGTAACTGTACACTTCCAAAAAATTTTCTTCACATTATTAAATTTATATGTGCTCTCTAAATTACATACATATCTCGAAAAGGTTGTTTCGACAAGCAACCCTAACCCGAGATCCTTTGGATCCGATCTGAACTTTCTCCAAGGACCACACCTCAGGCAATGTTTAGTTGTTTCATGTGAAATCGAGGGGAGTGGGGATTGAACCCCTGACCCGTTTCTCAAAAGCCCTCCCTTTCATGAGTTACGGGGACGTTTGCGTTGGGGAATGATACCACTAGGCTAAAACCACAATGTTACTTTATGAGAATTACATACATGTCACTATGAGTTTATGAGGGTAGTTTTTGAGAATTACATACATATCACTATGAGTTTACGAGGGTACTTTGGCTATCTGTTTTATTTCTTCCTGTAACATAAGTTTTGCCTTACATTTAATTTATGATTTATGATATTGTATGTGTGTTTTACCTTTTAGGGAACTAGAAAAAATTACATACCTCTCACAATTGGTCATTTTACAGTGTTTAACAGTTCTAAGATGGAAGGTCAAGATTTACCTCCGAATATGATGAACAACCTTCCTCCGAATATAATACAAACGATGCTGACTCTTATGCCTTTGCGAGATGCATTTAGAACAAGTATTCTGTCTCAAAACTGGAGGGATCACTGCGTAAAAATTCCCAAACTCAAATTCGACGATGAACTGTTTCAAGGACCTACTTTCCAAAACTTATCAACCCAATATAAACTCTTACGCGTTATCTACCCAACCTTGTTACTACACAAAGGTCCGATACTCGAGTTCTCCCTTTCTATGTCGAAATTAAGTAGTTGCTGTGAGATTGACCAGATCATACGTCATTTATCAATGAATGCTACTGTGAAGAAGTTCATTCTTTCAGTTGGGGTAGGTGATTCTTCAGTTTGCAGCAGTTAGTAATCTTAGACTTAGAAAATTGTGTGTTTCAACTGTTGCGATTTGAATGGGGTTCGCATTCCCCTTCCTTCCTGCTTGTGTGTTGGACGACCCATTGTGCAGAAAACAGAATAGATAATCTGATCTATATATGTATAACAGCAAGTATAGAACAGTATATATATTGATATAACAAAGAGTACATACACGAATGGTTACTTTGTTTCTGTTACAGACCACCATATATATAGGCAGCAAACGGTTTGAATGAACCGTTGCATCTATTCCTAATAGATACGTCTATTCAAGTAGGGTTACATCGGTTTGTTTGATAACCGATCTGCAGTAACCCTAATTCACAATCTACACCCTTTATTTATTAGACATAAACATAAGTATAGAACATAAATATGCACTTTGTCAATATAGTCCATCATTCTCCCTCCTAATGACAAATGCATTCTTCATTCCTCGCTTTAATTCGAGTCATGGCTAGAACAACCATCTTCATCCGTGTTGCAGTATTCAACAATGCTTGGCTCCGTGCTGCTGTCCATTCCTTCTTCAAGCGTTATCACAAGTCTCTCGCCATCATCATAAACTATGTTCACGTTATTGTAATTGAGTAATTCCTGATTTCCCATATCAGTTTCCTGAAACATCAGTTCTTGTTGAGCTTTGTCTTCCCTTTCCTCGTTCCCATCTTCACCCATTGTCGTGTTGTTGTTTCCATCACCCTGATCATAATCATGGCCAATGTGTTCCGCTGTGAGAGTGTCTGCGTGATCTTTCCTGCCTTCCTGAGCAGTCCTCTTATTCAACATGGTTCTGTAAAACGAGTCTAACAACTCCAAGTACCTCTCGTATATTCATCGAAGTTTGTTCTTCACATCGGTTTGAAAACCAAAACTCAAAGCCACTATATCCCACTGATTTTTTTCAGTTACTTGTTCACTTCCACCCATGCCATCAACCAATTCGAATAAATCGAATAAACATACCTCAATACCTTCTATTTTCGGTGGCATTGGTGCATCAAACACATAATTTAAGTATTCCTTGTGAAACCAATTTACTAAATCTTGAATCTTCCTTTTGAGTAAATCCTTGTATCTCATGGCTATGGGCATGTGCTTCATTATACCCATAAAGGTCATAAACCCATCAAATGTATCAACTTTGAGTTTTTTCTTCATACCATCCCACACCACATAATCCTCTTCACTTATTTCCAACAACCTTTTCGCCACATCATAATACAAATCCAATTGTTTCAAATTCTTAACATAACAATCCTCTATCCTTGTGGCATACTCATTTGGATAACCAAGACCTTTTGCAACACATTCCCATTTTCCTTTGATATAGATGTTCCTTGCCCTACCCATCTCTTTGATTGTCCTAAATACATCCATCAGACTAATTTGTTTATTTCCAATCAAAAGTGGTGTTTGATTCGTATGTGGGCAATCCAAATATTCCTTAAAGAACCATACAACCATCTTGTCAAAGTTCCTCGTGTACGTTTCTTTCACATCATCATTAAATCTCCCAACAATAAACTGATCTAAAAATTCAACCACATGGTTTAGATTAGTGGGAATAACCATTTCCTCTCCATAAGTATCACCATAAAAGCCTCTATTACATGACTCACCAATTCTATCACAATTGCGAGTCACATATTCGGCAAGCATTCTCTTTGTGATATCTATTCCTACAATTCTTTCAAGTTCCTCCAGTTTTCCTTCATCAACGGGTACCTTTTCAATTTCAACATTCCTAGTTCCAAAATCAGTTCCACCAATTTCTGATTTCTCAAACATCTTCCTTATCATACAACGACTTTCTAAAAATTCAACAACAAAGCTTTGGGCATTCAATTGTGATAGGCTAAGCATATTCACTCCTAGATTCGGCACATATTTCACACTTGGGAAAACAAATTCTGAATCATTACATGTTACTAAAGGGATGAGCATTTAGACCGAAGTACCGGTACCGAACCGGAACCGAACCGGTCCCGTACCGAACCGGTACCGACCGATACAAATGGTACCGGTATTTTATATTTGATTTGTGGAAGAAAAAAAACGGTACCAACCGGTCAGTACCGGTTCGGTACTGGTATGGTACAATGCACACAAAATACTTAAACCAAACCGGAACCGACCGGTACCGGACCGAACCGGTACCAACCGATACAAGTGGTACCGGTATTCGATATTTGATTTGTAGACAAAAACAAACCGGTACCAACCGGTTCGGTACCGGTATAGTACCAAGCTCACCCCTATGTTACTACGACTTCTCCGATTCCTTTACTTTGATAAAAACAGCCTTTTTCCATGTTTGCATCATCTAGTGTCTTAAAATTAACAAATACTTCCATAGATATGCTACATGTTTGGTAAAGGTTTTACTTACGTACCATATGAGATTCCAATTGCCAGAATCGGTTCCCAATACCATCGAGTCTGTTTGTAAGTATTTAGTAATTATTTAATATTTGTATAGCTTAAGGGCTTAGTGTGTCTGGAATGATAGTTATTAATCGAATAGGCGGTTACAGGAAGTTAGTAACGAACAAGCATGACTTTTCAAACAGTCCATGATGGTTCAGTTAGATGCATATAAATAGAAGTTTCTGTAAACATATTTCGAATCAATCAATATACGATATTATTTCCTGTAAATTTTTCTATCATTGTGAATCAACGATTAGGGACAACATCAACCTCCATCAGATTTTAAGGGATTTAATAAGCTGATCAGCTTATCTATTCGTAATGTCAGCATAAATTTGAAAGTTCTTTTGCGTTTCCTCTTGAATTTCCCACAACTCAAGGTATGAGTAAGACTCAACTAAAATTACTACGGTAGAAACTAGAAAGGGTATGTGGTATAATAAAGTTACTAACTGACTTTGTATATCTTTTAAGAAACTTTCAAAAATATTGATTATGTTATTTTGAATTTGACACTTGACAGCAGGTAATCAGCTTTTAGAACCTGGTCCATAATAGTCAACTTGGTCAAAGGCAGCTATACATCATTTTTTCATTGTCATTGATATGATGTTAATTATGAAATGTTTTTCTTTTTACCTTAAAAAAAAGGCTCCTAGTTTTTGGATCAACATTGGTTACTCCATCTTGGATCAAAGCTGGTTACTTCGCACTATAATATGCATTCAACCCTTTAGAAAAAGCTCCTATGTTTTGGTATTTTATTCTAAACTTTTATATTTGCTGCAGGTTGGAGGAAAAGAACATCTTATGGGATGTTGGAATTCTGACTTTGTTGAGTTATCCGAGTGTTTACCTTTGGTTGAGCATCTACATTTGAGTTCACATCCTATTAAGGTAATATGTATTAGTTGTTGATATATAGCAACTTAAGAAAAGACTGAGTATGCTTTCTAATTTTGTTTTGAATTATGGATAAAGTGCTTTACTACAGGTGTTATACCAGAAGCTCCAGACACTAGTCCACCTCAAATATCTTTATTTATCATGGTTGCGTTTTGCCAGAAAAAATTATTTACGTGGTGCTCTTCTTTTGGCCACAAGGTCTCCAAATATAGAGACAATTGTATTAAAGGTAAATGCTGTAAGTTGATAATGTACAATTTAAATGATCCGCATGTTCTTTGTCATTTATATTGTGAGAGATATGTTTTTTTTTTTTGATAGATGTGCTAAAACCCAAAGGAAGCTGTGTCACAAATTGCCACGAATCTTCTTGATCTGCAAGACTACTCATATGTCAGCTTCAAGTATCTCCGTGAAATTGAGATAACAAACTTCACCAACATGAAGCCATTTGCAGATTTTGTGAAGCTTATTTTGGCCAAGTCACCGGTGCTAAAAGCAGTAGATATATGGATTGACAGTCGAGTTGATATTGATGATGAAGTTAAGATGCTAAAAGAATCGATACGTTATCAACGTGCATCGACAGTTGCAACAGTCCAATTTGAGCGTCTATAGCTTTTGGTTTATCATATTGATTTCTCTTGGACCACATTCAATTCATTCTTTGATGTCTTTTTTGGTTGTTTATGCTTTTAGGAGATGTTTTGTGATGACTGGAGTATAAAATTATTAAACTACTTTTACGTTTAATCCAGGTTCTACTATGTTTATAATTCATACAATGTTTGGCATACGTAGATTACTTTTTATCGCTCTCTAAATTTACTCTGCATACTAACACATGTACCAATTTAGTTTTTTTCTTCTTAGATACGTACTTAGACTCTGTGATTTTTCTATTCACAAAGTTATGATGTGATTTGACACTCTCATTTTTGCTTGATGTTTTCAATTGCTGCCTTTAAGAAACCATGCAATTGATCATCTGCTATATATATCCTTGTTGCATCATATTGTACGTACACTGTCAAGCACATGTGTCTTTTTAATCGAGTCAATTTGAAGCACTGCAAGTCCACCTAAGACTCGCTTATATATTATCCCATATTAACCTTGCAAAACAATCATATAAACCCAAGGTTACTATGCACTATATGCCTATATTTATAATATACCATACAATGTGAACGTTAAACTACGATTTCAAAAAACAGAAAAAGAAAAGAAAAACCAAACTGTTGTGCGACAAACGATACAGGGGACAACTGTGTAACACCCCCAAATTTACTGTTTAGCGGAAGCAAGTTTTGGGGTGCTACTAATCAATAATCAAAACATACAAGGTATATAATGAACGACTCTATATGCGTCATTTTACGGATACATTGTTATCATAAAGTTTTACAATGTATGATGTTTACAAAAGCCCAATAATTACAATGTTTAGAGATTAATCGGCATAACTTAGTTACAAAATGTAGTAATGCAAAATAATCTCCTGATGTGTATGCTGACTCGAGCTATGGGCATCCTGAGTGAACAGGTCTACTGTCGTTGAGTACCTGAGAACACATGCTTAAAAGGTCAGCTAACGCTGGTGAGCTCACAGGTTTGCATAATAAATATGTAGGTAAGTGTGAACCACGAGATTTAATAATAAGCGTTTGAAATGAATCAAAGGATGTATATGTCTGCCATGAGGTCATAGTCTGCGCTTAACGTGGGTGTCAAGATCACAATAAAGTGCCTGATCGTGGGTGCCTCCAGACGAGTGTCTAGTCCACACTCGTATGAACAAAATTTAATGCTTCCGTCTAACCAGTCAGTGCTTGCTGACCCGGACGAGGATGGTCAGTCCTATATGGTACCATACACTAACATTCGCGCTACATAAAGTATTACCAGAACTATGATCGTAGAGGACTTAAAAGTG
The DNA here is from genome assembly GCA_963422505.1 of Pseudognaphalium luteoalbum. Classification (NCBI taxonomy): domain Eukaryota; kingdom Viridiplantae; phylum Streptophyta; class Magnoliopsida; order Asterales; family Asteraceae; genus Pseudognaphalium; species Pseudognaphalium luteoalbum. The sequence goes on along the minus strand of OY730195.1, from coordinate 24,853,956 downwards.
ATTAGAAAACAGCTCATGCAGTATATAGCGAGTTTTGTACTCGTGTTCACATGCAAAACAAGGTAAAGCATGTATTCCCACCCCTGGGTTTAAAACTGTAAAATGAAGGGCTATGAGACTCACCTGAGTCTGGAGAATTGCAACGAAGCAATATGATGTAATAATATGCGGTGTCTGAAGACCGTAACCTGCCGGGCATTTATAACACGCAAGGTTAATATGATAAGTAGGTATCTATCAAGACTACCTTTGTAGTTGTTCGTCCAACCAGAATGTCCAAATGATTTCGATTTGTTTTGTTCTGATTATGTTTTGAAAAAATGTACGGCCCGTTGGTGATTGTTGTAATAATAAACCTCATTATTATTATTATTATGATTTTGAAGTGTTATGTTCAAAAACATATCCTGATGTGTTTTAAAATCCGTATCGTATAAGTGTTTGAAGTTACACATGTTTGACACTTAGTATAAAAATGGTTTGTAAACATTCTATTTTTAGCGTCACTTATAGCGACACTTAGGGTTTATGCGTCACTCATGAAGTGCCGCATATAATGGAGAATTCTGAAGTATTAGCGTCACTTGAGGAAGTGACGCATAAGAGGCGACACTTAAACAAGTGTCGGGTGTGAGTGTCGGATAAAGGTGTTAAGCGTCACTAGGCAAGTGACGGGTCAATTCATAAATCGATTACAGGCGTCACTTAGGCAAGTGACGCTAGAAGTGTCGGTTTGGAGTGCCGGGTATTGAATTTGCGACACTTAGGCAAGTGTCGGGAAAAAGAGGTTTTATGCGGCACATAGGCAAGTGACGCAAGATTAGGGTTTTAAGCGACACTCAATGCATCACTTAAGTGACGCATTAAGTGACGCTACGCTGCACTGGTCTATGCGACACTTAAGTCTGGTGGCCGGAATTTGAGTCGAAAACATGATTTTCGGTTTTCGTTTGACTCGAAACTTTTACTCAACGCATATTTGGACATTTCAAGCTTAAATAAACAACTTTTAAGTAAAATAAAGGAAATATAAGAGTTTTCGAGATTTGTTGAGAATCTTACGAGTCAACGCCGGGAGAAACCGAAAAGATGGAAACGTAGATCATGTTGTCATGAACGTTTTTCTCTAAATGGCTCCTGTGATTTATGGTCGTTTGGCGGTGCTTTTTGGGGAATTTAGGTGGTGGTGGTGTGGTGGGTTTAGATGAGAGGAAAGAGAGAGAGAGAGAGAAATGAAAGAAGAAGAAAAATGAAATGAGGGGAAGAGATGGGGAGGGTGGGCCGGTTTTGAGGGGGAAAAAGGGGAAGGGATCTCCCAAATTTTTAATTCCCCGCGTTTGCGCTCTGTGCGGTGTTTGTTTCCCGATTGTTTAAACGTTAATTTAATTATTTTACACGTTTAAATATACGTTTTTAAAATACGAATGTTTAATCAATATTTTGTGAAAGTATTTATCAGATACTTTATATTCGAGTTATAAAATAAAACTTTTATTTGTTTTGATTGTTTGCGCGTGTAATATTTTGATCGCGTAGACGTTTATTTGTACGATACAAAATAGAATAAAAATATTATCAAATAATATTTTGGATATAATGGTTATATTAAATAATGTCATATTATTTAATAAAATTGTTCACCAACATCCGTATTAATTGAACTGAATTACGTTCGATTGAAACATGCACGATTTAGCCAAATCGCGTACTTGTATATATTCAACAATATATATTATTTGATACACACATTAGCCTAACACATAACTAATTACATATATTACAAAATGATTAGGGCCTAATGATGAGCCTTAATTTAGCGGGTGTTACAAACTGTCTAAGAAGTAAATATATTTTTGAGAAATGTTACAACTATAAATTTTGTATATAATTGTTTCTCTTCAAAAAATGATATGACAATATGACATACAATGTGAAGTAACTACATAAACTTCTCTGAATCCTGGTTTACAATTAAGGAAAAAATGGATGGGCCAAAGTTTAATCACCTCAAAACGGGGGACCCAAAATGTAAATTTAGTCGCGTATAATAACCAGCCAGAAACCTTTCGAAATCATACCCATTTGCTTACGCTTTCACAATGTTACCATCACCAAGAAAGTGCTTCTATCATTGCTAAGTGTTGGCCATAAACTCTGGATCTTTGAATTAACCTTGTTAAATCTATTCTAATATTGGAAGAATTGATATGAAATAAACAAAGTTATATTGATTCAAAAGATGTGTTTGTTTACATAACTTCTATCTATATATACATAATGAAAAGGTACGAATTAATGGTTGTGTTGCTTCGTTGGTGTGTCTTCTGAACCATTGCATCCTTTCCATCATTCGGTTATGCCTTTTCCTCCTGCGGTTGTACCCTTTCCAAGAGTCATGCCTTTTCACTTATTTACATACACAATTCCTATACTTTCTAATACTTGATACATACTATAATAAGTTTAGCTTAACATCCAATACCCCCCCTTAAACTAAACTTAGTCCAAGGTGAGTCTTCTTCTTTCTTGACTTATCTTCACGGTAACTTTCCATCTTCATCGGAGTAATAAGCGAGAAGAGATTCTTCCTTCTTGTCATTTTCTTTAACTTTGGTGCACTCATATCCAAGGTGTCCATAGTTATTACATCTATAACATCTTTTCTTGTCTCGTTCTTCTTGATGTATGTCTCTTCCTCGACTTCTTTCTCCTTTATTAAAGTTTCTTCCTCGTCCTCAACCGTAGTTACGATTACCATGCTATTTTCCTTGCCAATTATCAGAATCAGTTTCTTTTGCCATCAGTAGCCCTTCTTCAATCCTTGTCTCTGGTTCATCTTGACCTTTAAGACGTTCTTCATAGGCTGTTAATCTTCCAATGGCTTCTTGGAATGACATTTTGTCTAAATCTTGATATTGTTCAATGGTTGCTACGATCGGTAGAAACTTCTTTGGAACGGAGTTAAGTAGTTTCCTTACTAGTACCTTATCTTCCAAAGCTCCACCAAGGCCTTTATACTTGGCTTTTATACCACTTAACTTTCCTCCAAAATCACTTACTTTTTCGTTTGGTTTCATCCTTAACGTCTCGAGTTCACTGCTCAATGTTTGTAGTCGTCTTTTGAACTAGGTCGGCTCCCAAATACTTGACTTTGATCGAGTCCCATACTTCTTTTGCAATTGAGTATTGAGCAACTTGCATTAAAACATCTTGTGGCAATGTTTGAAAGATCATTGCCTTTGATGTGTTTTCCTTCTTCTCATTTGTTGTTGTTGCAACTATCGTTTCCCAAAAACCATATGCATTCAATATTGTCTCCATCATAAATGCCCATGTTGTGTAGTTTGTTTCGGTCAGGTTCAGACATTGAAGTGCTATGTATTTGCTCACGTGTTGTTGTGGATGCTTCTCCAATTGTCATCCTTTCTTCCTTGTTTGTACCACTTAGGTTTTAATTTACCACTAAGGTTTTGATTACCACGAAGGTCTTATATGCCACTAAGGTCTTATTTGCTACTAAGGTCTTATTTGCTACTAAGGTCTTATTTTGCCACGAAGGTCTTATGTGCCACGAAGGTCTTATTTTGCCACTAAGGTCTTATTTGCCACGAAGGTCTTATTTGTCACGAAGGTCTTACTTTGCCACTAAGATCTTATTTTGCCACTAAGGTCTTATATGCCACGAATGTCTTATATGCCACAAAGGTCTTATTTTGCCAGTAAGGTCTTATTTGCCACGAAGGTATTGTTTGAATAATCTAAGGTTTTACACTCCCTAAATTATTCTTCTAGTTAAATAAGTAGTGTACTTACTATATTATTATACTATTAATAATGAAACTTGGAAATAAACAAATTTATTTCCTAACTAATATATCAAAAGATGGAGGGCTTGTTCCGTCTTTTTTCAAACTTGGAACCTGGTGGGTATTATGACCCGATGTTTTTCCTTCTCGGTTCCTATGGTGTCGCTTCACTTACGACTGGTGCCGTTTGCCTCCTTCTCTCACAACTACCGGCGTTTATTTCCGGTTTCCTAACGGTTTTAACCGCTTCTCTTCTCTCACTTGACTGGTTTGTGGTTCACTTCGAATCGTTTGGAATCCCTTGCTCCTCTGAATTGCGAAATCTAGGGTTTCACTGATTTGGGATTCGGTCTACCGGTTCGCGTTTGGGCCTATCGTCTGGACAATCTTTGAACCGTCGTGATAGTTCAATCGTGGGGTTGTATCACTTTGCAAAACAAGGTGTGTTCTTTCCTTTTTGCTTTGTACCGATTCACAATTTTGCCCCTTTGATGCTATATATATTGTCCCTGTTATGTTTCCTATTGCGAATCTTTGTTTGAATCTGTACCGTACCTTTGATGATTATCTGTGATTTCTCCTTTTTCGGTTTGTTCTTCGTATGAAAATTTTGCAAACACTGTTATAATGGAACCTTTGATGCCGGTTAACTCGATCAGTATGTGATTGATCCCTTGATGACAAAATGGATCCGATTGAACACTTGTTGTTGATGATGATCGATTGGGTGTTCAAACTTTGCAGAATTTTCTTGACCGAAAATGTTCTTCACGGTTTCTTGATTCCAACAGAATCTGTAACTTGGTATATGATGGACTTGGTTGATTAAACCTGCTCTGATACCAATTGTTGGCCCCAAACTCTGGATCTTTGAATTAACCTTGTTCAATCTATTCTAATATTGGAAGAATTGATATGAAATAAACAAAGCTATATTGATTCAAAAGATGTGTTTGTTTACATAACTTTTATCTATATATACATAATGAAAATGTACGAATTAATGGTTGTGTTGCTTCGTTGGTGTGTCTTCCGAACCATTGCATCCTTTCAATCATTCGGTTATGCCTTTTCCTCCTGCGGTTGTACCCTTTCCAAGAGTCATGCCTTTTCACTTATTTACATAGACAATCCCTATACTTTCTAATACTTGATACATACTATAATAAGTTTAGTTTAACATCCAATACTAAGTTGTTGCCATGTACCTAAGAGTTTCACTCTGGTAAACCTAAATAAAAATCCCTACTTGCTACCGCGTGATAATAGTATAGGCTTATATATACAAGTTTTAATTAATATACTGCAGATTTAAGATGACAAGCATCTTACAGGAAGTGAGTATTCTGATTTTGTTGAGGTGTGTAAGTGCATGCCTTTGATTGAGTATTTGGAGAAGTATTTTATTCAGTTTTATTCAATTAAGGTGATATAGATCTTATTTTGCATATTTACTGAATTTCATGTAATTGATATAATACACTACCCTGCTGATTTGGTAGTTGGTTCAAGTGCTTGGCTTCATGCGTTATCCCACAGAGGCTCCCGAAATGCTAGCTAGTCCATCTCAAAGTTCTTAGTTAATTTGGACCGTCATTTGGGTAAGAAGACGAGTTATGTTATGCACTTCTTTTGGTTACAAGCTCACCAAATTTAGAGAAGATTACATTGGAGGTAGAAATGTATAATTGCTATATATTTCTCTAAGTATATGATTTTTATCTGTTTAATATATTAACTCAGACAAAACTGTTTTGTTGTCAATATATGTACTTCAATATTGCAGAAGGATTTCCATGGGAGATTTACATTCATGTCCTTGTAAACCTTCTAAATTACATGTATGTCCTTTTAAACTTAAATATTACTTCAATATCCTTCCAAAGTTTTGAAACTCTCATCTATATCCCGAAATATAATTTATCTATCTATAATTTATTTTTACTTATACAATGACTATTTTAGCCTTAAAGTCATTAAAACTTCTCATCCTCTTCAAGATCTGCATTATATTATCGTTTAGAAACCCTTCATCTACAAATGAAATAATGAAATCAGGCACAACGAAAGTTAATTATTAATTATGATATTTTTATTATATTGGAATAAATCGGTCGACGGAACTAAATTTGAATAAATCAATTAGTAATTACTTGGATATCCCCTTTTATCCATCGTCATTTGAATTTATTTTAGAGGATAAGGGTAATATTGGTGACTATATTGATGATTGTAGATGCTCTATTGTGATATATTACAAGAGATTTACATGGGAGATATCGTGCAGTCATGCATATACAATTAGGACTTTGAGAGTCTGAAATGATTCGAAATATGAGCAGAATGGAATATGTTAAAATAGTTTGAAGTATTAAAGGGTAAGATGGTCATAAAGTTTTTCAAATAGTATTTAGATTTAGATAAAAGTTTAAAGTAAATTGATTATATATTTTGGATACAAATGAGAGTTGAAGGATATTACTGTAATATAGAAGTTTGAATGGATATGAATGTAATTGTAAAGGTTTATGAGAATATGAATGTTAATCTTCCAACTCTTATTAACTTGCAAGACTATTCATATGGTGTTTTGGATCATCTTCGAGAATTGGAGATTATAAAGCAACAACCACAAGCCTAAAATGGATTTTGTGAAGCTTATCTTGTGGCAATCATCAATCCTAATTAAATAAAGTACAATTAGTGATTATCAATCAAGTTACTCTACATGTTGAAGTAATGATCCTAACAGATTTGCTCCAAAATGCACGTGCATCAAGTAATGCACAATTCATCCGATAACAATGTGATGATCTTTACTTTTCTTAAAATGTATATGGAAACTGATCTCAACACTTTATTTGGGATAGAAAGAGTATTTAAGGTTTACAATATATTGCTGGCTATTGATAATCTGATGCGATTATGCTGAGTTGCTGACTAGTGGTTTCATATTTGTGCTCACTGTCATCATCTTAAACAATTCATGTTTACATAAATACTAATTAAAATATACATATTTCTTGAATAAATAAATATGTACACAACAACACATATCTTCCAGAAAGCTGTTTCAACTTTTAACTCTCCAAACGCCCAAGGTATCAATCAGCAACCCAATTCTTGGGCCCAAGTCTCCACCTACATTACGTTTTTTTGCTTGGTTCAATTTGTTCCAACTTAATTTCAAGCGAGCAGAGTTCAAATGGGTATATTAATTTTGAGTAAGAATAAGAGAATCAATCTTAACCACTTATTTTCATCAAATAACTATTTCTCTTAGATTAAATATCTCACAATCGATAAGTCGAAAAATCATGAAAATTGCACAATAAAATTCAACGTTTTCTCCTCTTCGATTTTCCGTCCCTCAAAGCATACTTTTGACGATTTTTATTTTATTTTTTGGTGGGTTTACAAATTAGTAACACACGTGTTAGTGATTGATTGTATATTTGATTTGCGAGTTAGGGTTTAGGGTTTAGTACAGGTAAAAGTTTAGGGTTTAGTATGATTCAGGGTTTAAAGGTTTGGGTTTAGGGTTTAGGGTTGGGGGTTTGGGGTTTCTAGGGAGAAACCCCCAACCCCAAACCCTAAGCCCTAAGCCTTAAACCCTAAACGCAACACTATAACATGTGTTACTAATTTGTAAGCCCATCAAAAAATGAAAAAAAAGTTGTCGAAAATATAACTTGTTGAATCTTAATTCGAAGATGATAAAACACTGAATTTTATGGTGCGAATTTCATAATTTTTCGACGTGTTATTTGTGAAATATTTATTTTTTAAAAATTGTGAAAATAGATATTTGATAAAAATGAGTAGTTGAGATTGATTCCCCATTCTTATACAAATTTCCATTCTCATATGAACCCACTTTACTGTTTAATCCACATCATATATTTGATTCATCATATAAAACATTTATTTGGTGTTCGTGAGGTATTCAAATCAAATAGCTTTAGTTAGCAAAACAAATATGAATAAGTTTCGAGAAGTGCGTTTCAAGCTTTTGAAATAAGTATTTCTTACTAGTATTTGAAATTTATAGACATCAATCAAAGGGCTTTTGGCCCAGTGGTATGTGGGTTGACATTAATTAATCTGAGTTAAAAGTTATCATGTTAGAAATAAAACTAAATTGAAACTAAATTTTTAATATTAAAACTTTTGATAGTTTGTTTATAGAATACAAAATACATGGTAATTAACCCATTCTAAAATTAGTGAAGTAGTTATTATCTTATTACATCATTTAAAAAATAATGTGTATCCAAACATCTTAAAAACAATTTAGGGCCATGGTTAGAAAAATCCAAAATTTTAATGGGCAAATATCACACAAATAAATGATAAGTAATTATATTCATTTAATTTAATATATTAATAAACTATTTTGTTGATATGGGAACAAATAATTTGTAATTTAAAAACCCTTGATCTTCGGCATTTTTTGGCACTGGAAAGTAGAAACTGTTAAAAAGTAACTCTGCTCTCTTTGCATTCTACTTGCATTTCTGGAGAGAAAAATCAAAGCTTTACAGGTAAATAAAAATCTACACTATACAATCATCTCTAAAGTTTTTTTTTATATCAGTATACATTTAATATAACTATATACATTTTATACACTTGTGGTTGATTTTGCCCTGTTTATTTCTCCCAAATTCATAAACCCTAACTGCAACTGATCACAATACACTTCCACTATGAGGGTAGTTTCACGGCTTTTATTTTATTTTTTTATATTTAGTTAAATTTTCACACTTGTTAGGTACTACCAAAATTACATAAAAAAGTTCACTATCAGGGTAGTTTCAAGGATTTTTATTTATTTTTAATTGTTATGTTTTCTGTAATGTAAAGTATGAATTTTTACATGTACTGTATTGTAGGCTGTGTAAAGGATTCAAAGTTTTGTTCTTTTGTATGTGAGTTAGTGATGTTGAGTATTGAGTATAGCTATAGTATACTCTTACATTTTTAAAATGCATAATTTCTACCCACCATGTTTTTATTAAGGAAAAATTGCCTGCAAATGTAACACAAACTCATAAAGTACCAATCTTGATTCTTGACTATATGGGGTATGTAAATTTTGTCAGTCCCGCAAAGGTAACTTTTAGTCTTATAAAATTTTTCGTTTTTAAGGGAACGTTAAAATAAAATTGCCAAGAAATGTAACATACCCTATTTAAAAGTTCAAGTGATGCAAATATGCTATTTCTCAATGCGAGAAATTGGACGCGTGTTACCTTCTGGGAGCGAGGAAATTTTACATATCCCGCAAATTCTGTAGTTTATGTTATGAGTACGAATTTTTGCAGTTTTCCCTTTAACTGGATATCTTGTGTATTTACTGAAGTAATATGTAGATCAGTTAACAATCTAATAGTGTCAATCTTAACAGTTTTAAGATGGAAGGTCAAGATGTACCTCTGGATATGATGAACAACCTTCCTCCAAATATAATACAAACAATGCTGACTCTTATGCCATTGCGAGATGCATTTAGAACAAGTATTCTGTCTCAAAACTGGAGGGATCATTGTGTAAACATTCCCAAACTCAAATTCGACGATGAACTGTTTCAAGGACCTGCTTTTAAAAATGTATCCATCAAATGTAAACTCTTACACGTTATCTATCCAATCTTGTTACTACACAAAGGTCCGATACTCGAGTTCTATCTTTCTTTATCTCAACTAAGTAGTTGTTGTGAGATTGACCAAATCATACGTCACTTATCAATGGATGCTACTGTGAACAAGTTCGTTCTTTCAATTGGGGTAGGTGATGGTCATAAGCTACTACCATCATTCTTCCGAATGCAGCAATTAGTGGTCGTAGAACTAGAAAATTGTGTGTTTCAACCTCCTTCGGCTTTTAAGGGATTTAGTAAGCTTATCAGCTTATCTTTTCGCAATGTCTGCATAACTTCGAAAGTTCTTCTGCGTTGTATCTTGAATTGCCCGCTACTTAAGTCATTCACTCTGGTATGATTCAACTAGAATTACCACTGTAGAAGCTAGAAAGGCTAATTGTGTAATAAAGTATGTTTTTGGTAACTGACTTGGTATATCTTATTAAAAACTTTCAAAATAATCGATGACATGTTTTTTTTCAGAATTTGACAATAGGTCAGCTTTTAGTTCTAGGTAAATAAAAGTCAACTTGGTCAAAGGCATTCTCCAATGTCATCAATTTGTATTTCTTGAGTTAAAATAAGATGGTTACCTGAAATGGAAATTGGATCAAAGTTGGTTATCCGATTTTTAATAAGCAATTAAGCCTTTAGAAAAAACTCCTATGTGTTGATATTTTATTCAATATGTATTATAATTGCTGCAGATTGGAGATGAAAAACATCTAATGGGATGTTGGAATTCTGACTTTGTTGAGTTATTCGAGTGCTTACCCTTGGTTGAGCATCTGCATATGAGTTCCTATCCCATTAAGGTAATACGTATTAGTCGAAGATTGCATTTAATCTCAAGTAATTTAGTAAGAAGACAAACTTGTTTGCTAAACTTTTTTTGTTTTGGATATTGGATAAAGTGTTTCGCTACAGGTGCTATACTACAGAAGCTCTCGATCTCGCTAGTCCACCTCAAATATCTACATTTATATGGATTGTGCTTTGCGAGAGAAATTGATTTACGTGCTGCACTTCTTTTGGCCACAAGCTCTCCAAATATAGAGACAATAATAATGGAGGTAATATATAAATCTACTTATATACTACTATAAGTCTATAATGTGATGCATATGATTCATAAATAGTTTTATCTATTCAACCAAATGGCCTCTGGCCTAGCAGTATGTGAGGAACCCTTACACCAAGAGGGTTGACAAATATATATATATATATATATATATATATATATATATATATATGTAATGTGTGGTAGTATATAATATGTGATTCATGATGTGCAAATGTTTTCCGGTTAAAAAAAAAAACTTTTATTTATTTATTCAATGAGATATGTTTCTTTTTGATAGATGTGCTATAACCCGAAGGAAGATGTGTCACAAACTGCCATGAATCTTCTGGATCTGCAAGATTACTCGTATGCCAGCTTAAAACATCTCCATGAAATAAAGATAACTAACTTCACTTGCATGAAGCCATTAAATGATTTTGTAAAGCTTATCTTGGCCAAGTCACCAGTGCTAAAGCTAGTAAATATATTGATTGACAAACGGATGGATGTTCAGGATGAAAATAAGATGCTAAAAGAACTTATACAATATCAACGTGCATCAGGAGCAAAGTTTAGATTTGACCGTCCGTAACTTTTGGTTTGGCGTACTGATTTCTCTAGAACTACCTTCACTTCATTTTTAATGTCCTTTTTGGTTGGTTATGCTTCAAGAAGATGTTTTGTGATGAACTGATGACTGGATTATTAAATGTTTGAACATCACTTTTAAGTTTAATACCCTTCATGTACTGGTATATTCTAAATGCTTGCAATCTTTTCTGTGAAGTTTCTGTCTGAGTTTACGGACGAAAGGTACATATATTATTTTCTGTTAGGAGTTTATATTGAAGTTTAGTGGAATGATCATTTTCTTAAAGTTTAGGTCGCCTTTTGGAATTACTGTTGAAAATTGGTTCTAAACCGGCTTTGGTAATGTTACTGTGATGTTTGTTAGAAGAATTAGTAACTTTTTAAAAAATTATTAGGGTAGTAATATTAGATCATATGGTATTGTTACAGAAATAGTCATGTTACAGTTTTAGTGTTATATACAGAGTCATAATTTTAATTAGCTTGGTATAAATAGGTGTCATAAAAATATTTGAAGATAACTTGAGAGACCATTTTCATAAATTAATTCAGATATGACTTGAAGCTGTATCCTCTTGACCATTATAATTCTAGTTAACTTTTGACCAAACTCACGTGTGAAATTCCTTTTATTCCTTTTCAGATAGCTCTCTCCTAATTCCACTAAATTATAAAATTGAAGTATATTAAATTAAGACTACCTGATTAATACGGAGTAAGATTTATATTCTATTATTATAACCATAAATCATTGATGGCTGAAAATGGAAGCTTCCAAGATCCAAACATGCGCGTTATTACAGCCAATTTTTGAAGTCAATGAAAGTCTTCAGTCAAACCTTCTGGTTTGTAAGAAAAGTCAACAAGTGCCAATTTACCTCATGTTTTCCCTATCTTCTTCTTGTTCTTCTCACACCCATATATAGACCTGATATTCAAAACATTTCATTCTTTTATTTTTTTATTCCACAAATATCCTAAATTCTATTTTCAAGAAACTTCAAAGGTTACACAGCTGAGTTTTTCATTATCCTATATTTTTAGTTATTCTTTCTGGGTTTAAATCATTTCATATACAATTACTGGGTGTCAAGACCCCATCAATAAAGCACCAATCTTTAGCTGTTTTTGAGTGATACTTGATCTGGGTACTCATAAAACAAGTTTAGTGAAATAAGTTCTATAAAAAAATGGGGAAAGGAAGGAGAAAAGAGATGCATTTAAGCAAGATGTACTCATTAAGGAGAGGTGGTTTTGAAGAAGATCATTCACAAATTGGTGGACCAGGGTTTTCAAGGGTAGTTTATTGTAATGAAAATGGTGGAGTAGAGGGTACAATACAAAATTATGCTGATAATTATGTGAGGTTAACTAAGTATACACCAGTTACATTTTTACCAAAATCGTTGTTTGAGCAGTTTAGAAGAGTGGCTAATTTCTATTTTCTTGTTACTGGGATTCTGGCTTTTACACCATTAGCTCCTTATTCTCCTGTTAGTGCTATCCTTCCTCTTATTGTTGTCATTGGTGCTACTATGGTCAAAGAAGGAATAGAAGATTGGCAAAGGCAACAGCAGGTGTGTTTTTACTTCCAAATTATTATTGTAATTTCATTACTTTTATTTAGAATTCTAGATATTTTTACATTCAAGATTAATGATTTATAGTTTGTTGTTGGTAATGTTTGAAAGTTTAACATAGGTTATAGTATAGAGTTGTTGGCCGTATTTGTATACTAGTCCCTGTGTTTATACGGTATTGGCAGATCAAATAAATTTTGTGTCAACAACTAATATTTAATGTATAAGTTTCCTCTGTAACTTTGACAGATCAGATAAAAGTTTTGTTTCAATAACGAGTACTCTTCAATAAAACATAATTTGTTGTTGGTGTTGTTTGACTTATATGATTTTCTAAGTTAAAAATGTGAATTTGATTTGTAGTGACGTATGCCATATTTTTAATTTAAAATTCTATATGTATATGTTGGTTTTGTTAGATTCTTGATTTTTTGAAACTTCGTGATATTTTTTGATTGGGCAATGAATAATCCACCAAAAATATGCATTAACCGTTTGTACTGTACACATTAATAAATAATCAACGCATAGTTTTGGCGAATTTATTAAATATTTATTAAATATGGTAGTGTTTTTATGCCCTTAATGATTACACGAAAAGTTTAAACCTCTTTTCCTCTTGCAATCATGGTAGATCTTATCAGCAGTCAAGCTTGTATAATTTCTAAATTTCAAACCTTTTTCAGGATCATGAGGTAAATAACCGAAAGGTTAAAGTCCACCGTGGTGGTGGGATTTTTGAAACCAGAGAATGGAAAAAGCTAAGAGTAGGTGATACAGTCAAGGTAGAAAAGGATGAATTCTTTCCTGCAGACCTTCTGTTGCTTTCGTCTAGTTATGATGATGCAATCTGTTATGTCGAAACAATGAATCTAGATGGTGAAACAAATCTGAAATTAAAACAAGCATTAGATATAACTTCTTCATTGGATGAAGATTCAAAGTTTAATAACTTCAAAGCTACGATTAGATGTGAAGATCCAAATGCTAGTTTGTATACATTTGTTGGAACAATGCAGTTTCAAGAACAACGGTATGCACTTTCTCCTCAACAGCTTCTTTTACGAGATTCTAAGCTGCGAAACACGGATTACATTTATGGTACCGTTATTTTCACGGGACATGACACCAAAGTTATTCAAAACTCAACCGACCCGCCTTCAAAAAGAAGTAGAATCGAGAGACGAATGGATAACATCATCTATTTCTTGTTCTCTGTATTGTTTCTAATGGCATTTTTTGGATCAATATATTTCGGGATTGTGACTAGAGATGATTTGGATGGGAATATAATGAAAAGATGGTATTTACGACCCAACCAATCTGATATTTTCTTTGATCCTGAACGAGCTCCAATGGCGGCTATATATCACTTTTTAACAGCGGTCATGCTTTATAGCTACTTGATTCCCATATCTCTATATGTATCAATAGAAGTCGTGAAAGTGTTGCAGACAATTTTTATTAACAATGATGTACATATGTATGATGAGGAATCAGACAAGCCAGCACATGCCCGAACTTCAAATTTGACCGAAGAACTCGGTCAAATTGATACCATATTGTCAGATAAAACCGGGACTTTGACTTGTAATTCAATGGAATTCATCAAGTGTTCGGTGGCAGGAACTGCTTATGGACGCCGTGTTACAGAAGTTGAAAGAGCTATGGCTAAAAGGATGAACGGTCAGGATCATTATTCTGAAATTGACAATGAAGCTTATGCTCATTTAACTATCAAAGGATATAACTTTGAAGATGAAAGGATTGTAAATGGGAGATGGGTTCACGAGCCACATTCAGATGTAATTCAAAAGTTTTTCCGTTTATTGGCGATTTGTCATACCGCCATACCTGATGTGAATGAGGAGACTGGGAAGGTGACATATGAAGCTGAGTCACCTGATGAGGCGGCATTTGTCATTGCAGCCAGAGAACTTGGTTTTGAATTTTATAAGAGGACACACACGAGTGTTTCTTTTATGGAGTTTGATCCTAAATCTAAGAAAAATGTAGAAAGGTATGATCTTTTTTTTAGTTGGTTAACTCTTAGTACTGAATCTAAAGTGTACCTATGTTTTGCTTATTTATATTTCTTTTTGCAGGTCGTACGAGCTCTTGGACGTATTAGAGTTCAATAGTACACGAAAGAGAATGTCTGTTATAGTAAGGGACGAGGAAGGAAAGCTACTTTTACTTTGTAAAGGTGCAGACAGGTTAGAAAACTTATTGCTTTCTTGAATACTTATTTTATCAAATTAAGGCGGTGTTTGGATGTACATCTTGTAATGTGTATGTGATACTAATAAGATAACTAGTTTTCATAAAACAGGCTCTAGAATATAGTGTTTAAGGGTTCTGTTACTGGTTGAAGCTGTAATCTTTATATGATAAGATGTACAAGTGTTTGGCAACTTCTAGGAGACCAAAAAAGCCATTTTTGTTCTAATTCCTAATATTTCTTTGTTATTGTTTTTGGTCTTCTCAGTGTTATGTATGAAAGACTTTCCAAAAAAGGGCGACAATTTGAAGAGAGCACGAGAAACCATGTACATGAATATGCTGATGCAGGATTAAGGACTTTGATACTTGCGTATCGTGAACTTAATGACAAAGAATATGGAGAATTTAATAAGAAATTTACGGAAGCCAAGAACTCAATAAGTGCACAGAGAGATGATATGATTAGTGACGTGACAGAAGAAATCGAGAAAGATTTGATACTTCTTGGTGCAACTGCTGTAGAGGATAAACTTCAAAAGGGGGTGAGTTCACTGTCCTTTGTGTAAATATGGGTTGAACATGTCTTTTTGAGTATGGGTCGGGTTAACCCTCTGAACATCTTTTTGTACAGTTTTAAATGTAAAACTTAAGGCAAATATGATTTGATACACTTACTATTATAACAACAACAAAATTCACTGAAATGATTTAGGAGGCTGTATGCCTTATAATTACACTTTTGGGCCACTTTTGGACTGTTTCTATTCTAATTAGGTCATTTTATTCAACCCATTTGAGATTAAGCGTAACCCACTTTGACCCATTCATAAGAAAATGGGTCGAAATTGCTTAAACTACATATGCATATACTCAAAGCTTCGTCTCTTATTCATTTACAGGTCCCAGAGACCATTGACAAACTTGCTCAAGCTGGAATCAAGATATGGGTTCTGACCGGTGATAAAATGGAAACAGCCATTAATATAGGGTAAGCTTTTGTCACTCTTGTTCATTTTTCATTTGGTTGACTTTATGGAGTCAAATGTGTATTTCCAAATTGAAATTCAAATGAAAGATGGTTATCAAACTTTCCTACAGGAAACAAGTAATTCTTGTCATTTTTGAAGTTATAAGATGAATCCATGAATGTGTTGACATTTAAAATTAACCTTGATTTTTAATTATCTATTGTATTTTGGCAGCTTTGCATGTAGTCTGCTTAGACAAGGAATGAAACAAATAGTAATAACCCTAGAATCACCTGAAGTTATAGCAGCAGAAAAAGCTGGGGACAAAAATGTCATTGCCAAAGTGAGTGAGCTCATTATTTATGTGAAGGATGCTAATTTCGAGATTTTTTAGTGGAAAATAATGAATTGGTCCTTGCAGGTGTCAAAAAACAGTGTCCAGAAGCAGATATCAGCAGGAAAGTCTCAGATTAATGCTGCTAAGTCTGAGGCATATGCTTTAATTATCGACGGAAAATCTTTAGCATATGCTTTAAACGATGACACGAAAAATGAGTTTTTAGGTCTTGCAGTTGGCTGTGCTTCTGTTATATGTTGCCGTTCATCACCAAAACAAAAGGCACTGGTTAGTCTTTTTTACCCCGAAGCTTTGTAAGATCGCACACATTGTTTAATAATGATTGAAATAAAAGGAAATATTAATGGATTGCAGGTTACAAGACTTGTTAAAGAGGGAACTGGAAAGACTACTTTAGCCATTGGTGACGGAGCAAACGATGTGGGAATGATTCAAGAAGCTGACATTGGAATCGGAATCAGTGGTGTTGAGGGAATGCAGGTGCTTAACCATTACAGACTGTATATAATTATTACCTATTCTGGGAATGTTGAAGCTAAACTTGCCTGTTTGTGCTAGTAGTGTGTATGTACTTTTTATTCTAATCATTATGTTTTGTCAAATAGGCGGTTATGTCCAGCGATATCGCAATTGCTCAGTTTCGATTTTTAGAACGCTTGCTACTAGTACATGGACATTGGTCTTATAGAAGAATTTCTTCAATGGTACGAATTGAATCTGTTCAGGAAGACAGCTTACAAAAACTTGCCTTCCCAAATCATTTTATATTTGATAGTTATTCTTTTATATTTGCAGATATCCTACTTCTTCTATAAAAACATAGTATTTGGAACCACAGTTTTCTTATATGAGGCTTATGCATCATTCTCCGGGCAACCTGCTTATAATGATTGGTATCTGTCCCTTTACAACGTATTTTTCACATCACTTCCTGTAATTGCATTGGGAGTCTTTGACCAAGATGTATCCGCTCGATTTTGTCTCAAGGTATGGAATACTTAAATCCTATTCATTTTCGTATCTAAACTCGCAAATTACAAGGGCCATTTTGACCCGTTTACTTATCAAACACGTAGAAAAAAATGTCAACAAGAAAATGTGGCAAATGGGTTAAATGGCTCAAAGTTACCCATATATTATTTCTAATGTATTAAAACCTGTTAAAATCATCTTATTCAAAAAATTAGATTACTCATATATTATAATTATCTTAATCACATTTGACACACTAATTATGTATGAAAAAAAAGAGGATTTCAGGCCACCCCAATGGCCCAATCTGACCCAACTTGACCTGTTTCAACCCATACCCAAAACTTACAATTTGACCGACTTGCCTATTCTTTTACCTGTAATGAAATAATGTGAAATCTTTAATAACTTAAATTTGTATCCTTTCTTCGGTTTCCTATGGCAGTTCCCTTTGCTATACCAAGAAGGTGTACAAAACACGCTGTTTAGATGGCGTCGCATATTCAGCTGGATGCTCAACGGGCTATTCAGTGGCATAATCATCTTTTTCCTCTGCATCAAAGCCTTAAACCCCGAGTCTTATGACAAAAACGGAAAGACTGCCGGTATGGAGATCATGGGGGCCACATTGTACACTTGTGTTGTATGGGTCGTTAACTGCCAAATGGCACTAGCCGTTAGTTACTTTACCTTAATACAACACATCTTAATCTGGGGAGGAATAATCGCATGGTATGCGTTCCTCGTAGTATATGGTGCACTACCATCATCCATTTCGACTACTGCATATAAAGTCTTTGTGGAAACACTCGCTCCTGCCCCTACTTATTGGCTCGTGACACTTTTTGTGGTGATTGCTTCTTTGACTCCTTATTTTTGTTATAAGGCAATTCAAATCAGGTTCTTTCCTGGATACCATGGGATGGTTCAATGGCTAAGACACGAAGGTCAAACCGATGACCCTGAGTATTGTAACATGGTGAGACAACGTTCTATAAGGACTACAACTGTCGGGTTAACAGCTCGTTCAGTAGCAAGGGATAATAACTTGTATAATTTGGATCGACATCTTTAGATGATTTAAGAGATTTGACATACTGCAAGTTTTTGGATTGTTGTTTAATTTGTACAGTCTTTGTTGTAAATTTAGAGATTATAGTTCCATTTATTATATACGATTCCATAAAAAGAATCTTAGGAGAATTTTTTGTAAATATAATGTAAATTATGTACAGAATCTAGAGAAGATGTGTATACTAAACATTTTTGTTGCCTATTAAAAGAATATAAATTGCTATAATTACTTGTACCATGAACTTTAAACTTAAATATAGATAAATATTAGACATCTTAATTGGTCCCCCTTCTATATTAATTAAAACTTGTGACTTATGAAGTTCAAGATCAGGAAGTGCACGTTTGTATTAAATATTAGATAAAGTCCAACAATGCTATATTAGATAATGTATAGCATTGTTGAGGAAAAGAGATGGACGGTTAAGAATATCTAATTCGCCGACGGTCAAGAAAGGATGAAAATTGTGGTAGGATTTTGCTCTGATACCAGATAGTGTTTGTATTTCTGTGTTCCATTCTGAACAACGCAATACATTATCTCATATTAAAATGGGGTTAATTGTTTGGTTACTTTGCTCGTTTTACTATTGTATGTAACAAACTTTCAAAACATATATTGTATGGAATAAACTTATAAAAATCCCTATTGTATGTCACAACCTTTAAAAACATTTATTGTATGCAATGAACTTGCAAAAAATCTCTATTGTATGTTGCGGGTTACCATGTGTACATACCAAACTGAAAATGGCTCTTTAACATTGGTTTGTGGCGGCACGAGCAAACTTTAGCAGATCATTGACTACCGCACCATACGATAGTGATTTTTTACAAGTTTATTGCATACAATAGATTTTTTGATAGTTTGTTATATACAATAGCATTTTTTACAAGTTTATTACATACAATAGATGTTTTGAAAGTTTGTTACATACAATGGTAAAAATGGCAAAGTTAGATACATAACCAAACAATTAACCCCAAAAGTGTAGGTTAACAGATTCACGATTATTTTTTAAGATGACATATATCTTAATTAGTGTTGCACTTTTTAGACTAATAATGGGCTGAACATGGAGGTTGTCATGATTTCACCATATATGTATTATATAATATCTTCATATACAAGATACAATTCAAGTGGGATTACGTACGTGGATCTCATGTTTTGTTATGGGTGCGTTTGGCGATAAATTAGCTTGAGGTGGAGTTGGTAGTTGATCAGTTTATCGCCGAATCGAGCTGATAGTTGAGATTCTTTGGAGAAGTTAGTGATTAGAATAAGTATCGTAGTGTAGGTAGAATTAGGTTTAATGGTGGAGTTTGACGTTTTCGTAGCTAGCCTAATAGACGAATTTTCCAAGTGCGGTGTTTGTTCTAGTTTTTGCCCCTAGCTATGATTTTCATTTTGCTCGTGCTAGAGTTATAGATGTTGTACGTGTGATATATTATCTTCATACAAATATACAATCCAAGTGGATTACACACGTGGATCTCATTTGTTATGGGTTACTTGTTTATTATATATCTAACTTTGACATTTTTACTATTGTATGTAGAGATGAGATCATTAGATTACATGAATTTATCAAAGTATGGAAGTACCAATCATATTGTATCATGTGTACAAATAGAGTGTTCCACATGTACAATACTCATTTACCCTCAACATCAATTATCTCACAAACGACAAATCAAAAAATTATAAAAATTGCACCATATAATTCGTCATCTTCTCCTCTTCGATTTGTCGTCCCTCAAGGCATACTTTCGACAAGTTTTTTTTTTCCTTCTTTTTTGGTGGATTTCACATTTTAATAACACATGTGTTAAAGTGTTAAAGTGTTGCGTTTAGGGTTTGGGGTTTAAGGGTTAGGGTTTGAGGTTTGGGGTTTCTCCCCGAAACCCCAAACCTCAAACCCTAAACCCTAACCCCTAAACCCTAAACGCTTTACAAAACGCTAAACCCTAAATATTTCTAAACCCTAAATATTTCTAAACCCTAAACATTGAACCCTTATAAACCCTAAACCATCAATCATACTAAACCCTAAACACTATACCCTAATCCTAAATTAAATGTATAAGTATGTAGTAACACATGTGTTAATAATTTATAAAACCCACCTTAAAAATGAAAAAAAAATCGTCGAAAGTATGCCTTAAGGGACGACAAATCGAAGAGGAGAAAATGACGAATTTAATGGTGCAATTTTCATAATTTTTCGATTTATCGTTTGTGAGATAATTGATGTTATGGGTAAATGGGTATTGTAGATGTGGAACATTCTTTTTGTACATTTGGCACAATATAATTGGTACTTCCATACTTTGATAAATTTATGTACTTCCTTGAACTTTTCTCATTGTATGTAACAAACTTACAAAACATCTATTATCTATTATATGTAATAAACTTGTAAAAAATGATATTGTATGTAACAAACTTTCAAAACATCTATTGTATGCAATAAACTTGTAAAAAATCGTTATCGTATAGTGCGGTAGTTAATGATCTGCTAGAGTTTGCTCGTGCCGCCACAAACCAATGTTAAAGAGTCATTTTCACTTTGACATGTACACATGGTAACCCGCAACATACAATAGCGATTTTTTACAAGTTCATTCCATACAATAGATGTTTTTAAGGGTTGTGACATACAATATGGATTTTTACAAGTTTATTGCATACAATATATGTTTTGAAAGTTTGTTACATACAATAGTAAAACGAGCAAAGTTAGATACATAATCAAACAATTAACCTTTTTTTTTTTTGTTATGGTTTTATCATGTTAAAGGTGCGTCGTTTGACATAAATTAGCTTGAGTTACGTTGGAGTTGATATATAGTTGTGTTTGTTTCTGGAGCTGATATAGTCAAGGATTGGAGTAGGATTTTTTATTTTTTTTAGAAGCTACTTAGAAGTATCATATTTGATAATACTATTTGTATACATAATCTGATATCTTCTAACATTATTCAAATGCATAATAATTCTTTAAGTGCTTCATTAGAAAAAATTGTAGTTAAGTGTTTATGTTTAAAGCATTAATTTTTGTTAATAAATTAAAAACATTGGATAAAAAGGTGTTTACGAGATAGTCCAACCCAGACCGGTCTTTCTTGACCGGCGTAAAATATTACATGTGTAATGTGTTGATTATCAACCCTGACGGAAAACTCCTCTTAGCCATCACTTCTTCGATTATGCGAAGTCAAATGTTTATTGCAATTCAAGATAAATGAAATGTCAAAAATGACTATCTATATAATTTAGTTTATGGGGAGTTGAAGTTTGATTATGAATTAAAAAGAACTGGTCTAGAAATTCCATTTTGGACACCCTATTGAAGTTTATCGAATTTCCTTGTTGTTTAATTACATAGTTTCTTCCATTCTCAACCACCACGTCATTAAACCCGCCAAGCCTGCTGATTATGTCACCTCTAATGAACATAGTAATATCATTACATTCATCAATGGAAGCATATAGGATCTAACACCTTAAAATGTTCAACTTGGAACCTTTAACAGAGGAATTTTAGGAATAATTTGTAACACTATGTATCCATTTAGATCATCCACAATGCATTAATCTTTTTAAGGTCTAATACACTGTCACATCGGCATTCCTCTATTTTCATATAATTCTTCACAATCCATTAACCCTCCTAAAGGTTGGATAATTAAACATCATTTAACTATATTTTATTTCTTAAATCTTTTTTTTTTTGTATCTATATAAATCGATATTTCATAATACAATAAATATTGATTACATCACCACCTAAACTACAAGTTGGTTGGAGAATATTGACAAATAAGTTATATGAATCTTAGACAATTAGCTCACTGTGATTCCGTGGTCATGTAACGAGTTTCAACTTTAATTCTATACTTAATGGTATTAATGTTCAATTTTAATGCAAAAATACTGTTTATATAGGCATGTCAATCCCAAATTAATTGTAATAAATTTAATCTTCATGTCATGCAAAATGAATTAAACATGCAGGGGCAACACAAGGATGAAGAGAAACATGTAGGCAACACAACCTTTGATTTAAATAATTTATTAAATAACAAAACACTATTAAAATAAATTAATGTAAAAATACGGGACCCATTATATCAACCAAGGAAGTTTAGTACAGAGAAGTGTATGGTCCAACCAACTAGGTGACAATATCAGTATATCACAATGCATCACTCTATTATGGATGGTTTCAAAGAGAGTGACGATTGGATGACCGTCTTTCGTCCGGAAACACTGAGTATTTATTGTTCATTTTACTTAGGGAAAAGTCCCGCGAAATACAACAAACTTTGATCCAAAATCTATTGTATGTGATCAACTTACGATGAGGCATAAGAATGCAACCAACTTTCGAAAGTGGGGTTTTTGATGTAATTTGCTGACATGTCGTTGAGTTGTCAAACTCTCAAGAAGCTATGTGGCACATCCGTACGTCACGTGTCACCTTCAACCATCGACACGTCAGCAAATTACATCAAAAACCCCACTTTTGAAAGTTGGTTGCATTCTTATGCCTCCTCATAAGTTGATCACATACAATAGATTTTGGACCAAAGTTTATTGCATTTCGTGAGACTTTTCCTTTTTACTTATATTAAACAATGAACAATATATCTTATGCTTATACGTTGATCGATATTTATAATACAAAATCATAACTCATTTATACAATTGGGCTGACTATCCTAACCTACACTATACATTAATAAAAGATTGTTAACCAGTAAAAAAAAATTTGTTTATTAAAAACGGTATTTTACTCTTATTTACTCATCTTAATAATTTTTATCTTGAATTTTTAATTCAAACTTGGAACACGAAGGACAAAGATAATATTTTATATCACTTATCAATTAAAAAAGAGCATGACGGGAATAATAATAATCTATCAATCTATCAACCCTTATAATGCATTTAGGATTCAAATTTAAAATTTATAAATGTTATGTGCAAAATACCAATGTTACCCTTTTCATTTGAATTAACAAAACTAATATGGTAAGTTTAGTTAACCTTATTGCTCTATATAATATACCGATAACTATATTATTTTTTATAGATATATATTAAAATGTATACTTTGTCTTTGAGTTTATTATAAAATTTACAACGAATGATCACATAACTTTTTAGTCGATTTTTAAGATACTTTTGCATAGCGCATGTAATAAAATATTATAATAATATAAAATATAATTAATATGGCAGTATACAAATATAATATTAGTGGCGTCTTTCTCCATACAGTTCAATTAATTAATATACTACTCCACTATGGTCAAATAGAATCAGCATATTTATTAGAGACAAATGGTGCAGTAGCAATTATTTGCTTGTGTTCTTGGTCAACAAAAATGCGCCATCGGTGTTCTTATTTAACACTGTAACGTCTCGCTATATATATATATATATATATATATATGTGTGTTTAACAAAAAGAGGGTCTCATTCTACATACATATCAATTTTTTTTACATAAAATATATATTCCTTGTCATGTCAAGTTATATTGTATCAATGGCTAATTATCTAACATGGGCATGGGATCTCATGACTCATCTTTCTTTCTATCAGCAAAGGCTACACTTTCAAGCCAACAAAAAGCAACACGAGTTTGGTGTCACGCGGTTTCATGATCACCAGGATATGAAGCGTGCGGAACCCGTGGATTGTGCAGTGTGTTTGTCCAAGATCGAAGAGGATGACGAGATTCGAGTGTTGAGATGTGATCACTTTTTTCACAAAGGTTGCTTGGACCGTTGTGTTGAATATAGACACACGACATGCCCTTTATGTCGTGATGTTCTAGCTGGACCACGGATGGTTTGTGACCTTGGTCGTGAGTTACTGTTTTTTAGTTTTGCTTCGAATAATGATTCGAGTGATGATGATAATGGCCATTGGTGGATCCGGTAATTAAAGCATATATAAGTATGTAATTAAATTAATATATATATGCATGCATGCATGAAATTAAGGATTTATTGGAGATCGTTTTTTTTTTCGGTTCTTCACGTACTGTGTTATTCTCTAATATAGATTAGAATTTTGTGAAAGAATTATATATAGCGATAAGGTTTAAGTCATGCACTTGAGCCTAAATATAGTTTCGAAATAATCAAAGAAAAGAATAACAATGACGAATAGATCTACAGGATCAGCGAAGCCACGTATCATGTTTAACAGGCGCGGATGTAGAGGGGGCATGGGGGCAGTCGCCCTTCAAGAATTATCATGTAAAAAAAGTGATATTTTAAGGGTATTTATAATATTTCATAGGTTTTGCCCCAACAAAGATGAAGAAATATTAAAAAAAAAATCCCCTAATATATAAATTCTAACTCGGCCCTTCATGTTTAACACCCAAATTAATTAATCTTTACCAACATGCATTATATATAAATTGATTAATTGCCGTAATCCAGCAAAATTTAATTAATTTGCTGCCTATATAACAAAACCAACTATTGAACGTAGGCTCGATGATGTGGTTTCCAATTCAAGGGAAAGATTGTTAAATATAATGTGATATAATCGCATATATCATTTATGTTTAATACTACGAGATCTTTTTATTCGTAAAATTCTTATATTTTTAAATATATACGCACATGAATAAAGACTATCATAAGGTGCGCGCTTTTGTGAATAACCACTCATGCCCGCATACTAACGCCCGCGTGTTGTGACGAGATTGTTAAACATATATCGTTGGTTGAATTAAATATTACAAATATTTACTCAATAATATTTCTTAATAATTTAGATCCAACTTTATTTATATTGTAAGTATCTTCACTTATTTCTTAATTACTCTGTTCTAGCTAACATATAAAATAACCAAACACTATGAATAAAAAAGAGAAAGTTACACCGATCGTCCTTTATGTTTCCACTAAATATTACTGATCGTTCATTACAAACTTTTATTACACTCATCATCATTTATTTACAAACTTATTACACCAATGGTCCTTTATTTGAATGTCGATTAACTACTTTTGTTAGCCTGTCACGTGTAATTCATGTGAAGGCATGAATGCCATTTCCTTTACCTCTTCTCTTGACGCCTTATTGATTACGTCCTCATAAGAAAACCATTCAGATATAGGTGTTAATATGATCATATTCGATTCATATTCGATCCAATGCCGTCTATAATTTCAATCATGGATAATTACTTGACTTTTTAACTAACTAAATCTGACAATTGTTGTGTGTATCCAACTGTTCAAGCGTATATTGTGTAGTATGTAGTTTTTTGACATGACAACTTATAAAGATGTCACATGTTATCTTATATAAAGACACAGAAGAAAAATACCACAAATTACATATAATGCAGCAAACTAACAAAGTTTTTACAAATAATACAAACCCGGATAATTTGATACTCACTATAAAAGTAAAATCTTAGTTGATTACATTTTCAATTACTTATTCTTTTCAACCCCTTCACCTGATATATATGATATACAATATGACACATTCTACAAAAGCTTTGTTATTATTATCATTATCATCGTCATCGTCATTGTCATCGTCATCGTCGTTATTATTGTTACTCGGTATTATTATTTTGCTGAAAATGACGTGGTGGAAGCCGGCCATCAATTCCTTGCTTGTTCAACCTTCACTTTGGTTATGACTTATGAGACGATTATTTACCGATTGACACAATGAGCTGATCTACTCATCTACACTCTACATACAGGCCGTTGCATGCGTGTTGAAAGACTTTATGCATGCGAATACGACATTGCGATCCCAGTTCCACCATTAGAATGTATGTAAATCATGTATATATAGTCACATAAATTAAGTAATATGATCGATTGAGCGATCGGTAGATATGAAATGAAATGAGATTCATTCATGTATTGTAAAGATATGATATATACATGCAGAGTATTAAATATTAATTTACCAAACTTAAATGAAGTTACTAATATTTTGGTTCCCCTTACCCCTTTGGTATATTTTCTAAAAGGTGTCGCTCATGAATATCTGGAAGAGGAATGTACACGTTGGTATTATAGCTAGCTCTAGTAGGTACCTACATAGATTTAGGTTATCATAAATGTAACACAAATTTGAGTGTTTTATGGGCCGGATGATTTCACGATATGATGTTTCATAAATAATATTAAATACACGTTTTATTTCGTTAATTTGTATGGTTTTATACACCACGTGTTGTTTTTTTAGAGTTTATATGCTGAATCAACAGTGTACTTTTATTTTTACCTCGATGTCACCAACCACTAGTATACACGAAAGGATATAGTCCGGTTAAACATGCCTTTAGGGTCCGGTTGTTTAGCGTCCTGTCATCTAACCGGACTCTATTATCTGGAAAAGCATACCATTATTCCTACATGCAACCGGACTCTAATAATTTGTTAGAGACCATTCTCTTACACTAACCGAACTCTTTTACACAGGACTCTTTTAATTTTTTGTTCCCACCAAAACTGGACTCTATATATAGATTAAATTAAATTAAACATGCATATAGATTATATAATAATATTCTCGGAATCATTTGTACCACATTGAGAAAACATAAAATTTTATATTATATAATCCAAATACAACCAACAATACTCAAATCTGCTCACTACATAAAATAGTGTCATCCAACCATCTGTATTTATTCAACATAAAACTACACTTACGACCATATAAGCACCTTCTAATACATTCTAAATACCTTAACATTGATCATATCCTACAAAACTATCTTTATCACCTTTTGGTACATCTTTCCAAGTATCATGCTTGATAGAAATCTTAGCTCTTATTAGTGAGACACATTTAAGAGCAAATGTAACTTGTTTTCCAATAGCTTGTTTATTATGATCGAACTCGATTTCTATTATCTTCAATTTTGCCAATATGGTAATGCCTTTCTTTTCTCTTTTATTATCAAAATCGACAACATACTTTTAAAATGCCGTATTGATGTCACAACATACCCTTTTTCACCGAAAAGCTTTTTAAAATTCTGTCGTGGCTTTTCCATGTAATTTAATTTAAATGACAATGACAATGAATGCTTTCACGTAAGTTTTTTTTCTAATACAAGATCATATCCCAAAATCAAAATCAAAATCAAATTCAACACCTAAATTTCTTCCTGTTTCAACTTCAATTCTTTCATCAAAGTGGGCAAATTTATGGCTTAATCTTGATGTTGGAGATTATGATGAAAAGTTTCTTGAGTTTAGAGATCGATAAGATGGTCACGACGTTCGTTTAGTGATCGAGCTGCAGATTTTGTTAAGAACGAGACAAAATGCATTAATTGGAGTTTCAATATATATATATATATATATATATATATATATATATATATATATATATATATATTCAAATCGAGTACACGTACATCACATATTTCCATGTTGACATTTTAAAATAATTCAAAATGCATTTTAAATAAAAGTTACTGGTTGAACTGATGATTGCCGGTTGAATCTGGTCACTTCGACACAAGTTTTGAAAGTATATTGTTGACACCAATGATAAAAATGGTTCATCGGTAACATCAAGATAAAAATGGAAGTACGTTCGTAATCTAGTCCATAAACCTATTTTATAACATGTCACATGCTATTATATAAATCACACCAGAGTTAATCAAAATACCAATAAACTAACTGAGGAAGATTTAAATAAGAACAACTCTAAAGTTAAAAACTGTGAGAACCACAGAGAAGATATGTTTATTCACATGTGATTAACTTCAATCATATGTGAACATTGATGTACGTCTAATTGAAAAAGAAAAAAAACAAAAAAAATCCTAAGATCATATCGAAAAACGCAAAAAAACAAATATATGTTCACATGTGAACAATAATGTGAACAAATCAGTTAACATGTGTTTTAAGACGTAAATTTATGAATTTTTTGACTTTTTTCTTTTTCAATCTAACATAAATCGGTGTTCACATATGATTGAAGTTAATCACATGTGAACAAACATGCATTTTTTGTAGTTCTAATAGTTCTCAAGTTTAAAGTGGTTTTCATTTAAACCTCCCACTAAACTAATATAGGTATATATGTTTATTGACAAACATAATATTATACGGAGTACTTTTTGTGTAAATTAATCTTTTATATAAACGCGCTTTTACCGTTTGATGAAGAGATATATATAAATCTCGATGCATTTTTATTTTTATTTTTATTCATACGACCAAGAATAATCAAAGTTGTAATTTTGAGGTGTACGTAATTTTAGCATAAAACTGGATTTCGAGGAGAGGTGTATGGTTCAATATAGTTTTTGAAGTAGAAAAGACGGTAAGTACGTGCGAAACCTTATTCAGGTCATGCAATTTCGTGTTCGGTTGATCTGCTCTACTGTTTCCAGTTTGTTGAGTAGTTAATACATCCGTTCCAATTTTTCGTTTTCTTTTTTAAAGGGCAGAATTATATTAAAGAAAATTAGCGAGACGCTAGGCGATACCAAAGATCGACCTTGCCTAAAGATTAGACTCATCCTAAAAAACACGAGAACATTACCTTACAACACCGACAATATAGAAACCTTTGTAATAAAGTCTAATCCTAAAATACCACTAACAACCAACCACTCCATACATAATACCAATTTACAACGCCATGCATTTTCCAAGTAATGTAAGCGCCTTTAATGATCTTAATTTTGGAGAACCTTTTTTCCATTCATACAGAGAACTATCCAATTTTTTTATTTGTTAATTGAACCAACTTAAAAAGATTCATAGTTCTCAATTTTTTCGGCTTCTTCACCCGCTGAATTTTTACCAGTCGATGCTTCCGAGATTTCAAATAAATTGGATCCGGAAACAAATTGTCATTAACATCATTATCTAATAAGGCCTTACTTGAACTAGAAGGCCCAATTATTTTTGAAATAGAGCCCATTAAAGTAGAGTCCGTTTCAACCGTACCGATTTGTTCAGATATTGTCATTGTAGTGTCAGAACTCAGACGTACGCATGGCAAGCATCTGACCAAACAAGTTGACCATCTCGCATCTTGAGATTCTCCATGTTTCCATCATACTTACTGTTAAATTTTGGTTATTCAAAACTTCTGATCATATCGCCGGTGTACACTTCATCTTCAGATTTAACAAACAGTGGGTTGCTTGTCCGGTAACCTACATTCGACGGTAGCAAGCTTATTGTATAACAGTTATAGCTTATTGTACAAGTATGTAGAAGCATAACTTTATTGTATGAAACAAATTTGATATTGTATTTATCAACACCTCTTGTATAGTTGTATATATCTTATCTTACTGTACGTAATGTCATTATAGTCAGAAGGGTTGTCCTTTTGTGTGCTATCAAGTTGTATCTTTTGAGACTTTCTTGTAATATACTCCCTCCGTCCCAATTTTATTGTCCACAGATAAAAAATACGCAGTTTAAAAAAATGTATTGGTTGTACTCTACAACCAATAAGATTTAATCTCTCACCACATTGCAATGTTTTGATTGGTTGAAATGTAAAAGTGGACAATAAATTTGGGACATCCCAAAATAGAAATGTGGACTATAAATTTGGGACGGAGGGAATATGTACTAGTGAATTTTTGGCTTTCATAATTTTTCCGTTACTGTAGAAACTATTTACTTTAAAGTTTGCACATTTACGGTTTTCATGCTATCATGTATTGTATTTCATGTTCACAGATATATTACGAAAGTTGATATATGTTGCTACAATGATTAAGTGTATTAAGATCGTAACTAATTCTGCGACTAGTTCCCACTTAATGCTTCATTGATGTGTTGATTATGATTCTTGTGAAGACCCAACCGGAGCAACATGTACCTATAATGATCAACAAACAGCTGTTAGCCTCGCCGTAAAGGGAGAAGAGGGATTCCCTTTTCAACCAAGCTCGGGCGTGAAAATCAGTATAACTTTCAATATGGTTGGATGTAGCAGTTGAGCTATGAATGAGAGAGTTATTGTCCGTCTATACCTTGTGGTTGGTGTGTGGTATTCATACCCTCACCATGGTAGTTGTGTTGTATTGTTGGTATTGTTCTTGATCTACTTTCGTTGTCTTGGGGTAACACATTACTATTTTGATGTATGTCTCGAGTTTGTCTTTCTTCCCTTTATTCGATGCGCCGCTTGCTTATTCCCTATGTCAACGTTTATATTTTCGATGTACTGTTCATTGATTTAACCATGCCTTGTTACTGTTCCCTTTTTTGACTGTTGACGCATCGGGGTTGTTTATCGAGACCGAGCAAAGTTGCTTGGTGCCCTTCGACTTTTGTTACGTCCAGTGTGTGGTTCGATTTGGCTTTGTCTTCTTCGGCCATTCGTTAGCCCGCAAGGTGCGACATAACAATTCTTGATTTCCATGTTCCCTTCGGCTAATTACTATGCCGGGGATACGGTACATCATCAGCCCCCCAATATAGTATGTCATTTCATGCAAATGATATACTAGATTACAATTTAGAGAATATTCTTATTTCGTTAGCGGTTCCCCTTCGGTGTCCGACATGTGTATCGGCTTGTACGCTAAATTTTTATTTTGCTATACTCATATTTTCTATGATATCTTTATATATATAAAAAATTGTATATTTTCCTCTCTTTGTTTTTATTTAATTGCACGGGTAACCGTGATTTGACCTTTCACATATTTGCCACTGATGTCCTCTGCTACCATCATTATGCCTATTTTATAGACCTGCCTCTACATCTTCTTTGCTTCTTTCTCAATGTCTATCTCATTTCCATTATAAATACTCACCTCCTTTTTATTATTTTACTCTTACACATTCACTTCTCACTTTCTCTCTCTATAATTTTCTCATCTTTTTTTTTGTTTTCGGATCCGGATCTGCTGCGGCTTTGTGGTTGCCCCGTATTTGTAACATCCATTCCCCGGGTCTAGTAGTATTTTAATATTTTCTGACTATGAATTATTATTTAATGTGTCAGAAAATAGGTTCATTTGTTATTTGAAAATAAATGGGTAAAAGAGTCAAAGAATTTATTGTGTATAATAAATTATTAACTGTTTTAAATTAATTCAGTTGACGGTAAAATAAAATAATGTTTCCTCGCAAATGGTTTTAAGTTCCAAGCAATGATAAGTACGGGGAATGAAAATTTACCAATTATATGTTATACTCTATGTTGAGTCGGTTTAAACTCAAACTTATCCCCTGTATACATACATATACACGACATAAATACATACATGAAGAAACTTTGAATCAATTCATACAATTATCAAATTGGAGCTTCATAATTCGAATTCAAGCTTCAAACTCACGGATTATCATCTTCTAATCATTCTAATCAAGTTGTAAGTCTCAATTCTTGAATTATGAACCCTAGAATTTGGGGGTTTTAGTGTTCTTGGTTAAAATCCGAAATTAGGGTTTCAAAAGTGTAAATTAAGGTTAGTTAAGCTTCAATAACATGTATTAATCATTCTATCATCATTATAAACATGTTTTAATTGCTAATTCTTGAATTTAATGTAAACCCTAGAAAATGAATTTTGTGTATTGGATTTAATTAGCATGATTAAAGTGAAATTGAAGCTTGAAATGATGATATAGTTGTTAGTTGATGCTTAAACAAAGATTATAATCTAAACCCTAACTTAGAAATGAAAGAATTGGTGTATGATCATGAGAAAAGTCATGGGTTTAGTTGATTTTGGAAGAATCAATGTTTAAGTTGATTGTTATTATGGAATGATTGATAATAATTAATTATTGATGATGATTAATATGATTTGAGCTATAAATTGATTATGTGTTCTTGAGGCTAATGATGAATTTAGTGATTATAATGGGTTATATGATAAAATTAGCATTGTTTATGGCTAAGAACACTTGATTTAGAATTAAAGAGTAAAGTGGTAACTTATTTGGTTAAGTATTCATTTGACCAAATGTTAGTGTTTTGATGAATTATTGATGGTAAAGATTGATAATCTTGGTTATGGTTAACCATGTTGATTAGTGATAATTGAAGTAGATTAATGTGATAAGATGGTCATGATGATCATAATTTGATAAATGATTTTGAATTAATAATGTTAAGATGGTTATTCATAACCTTGGCATGATTGGTGTTAAAGTAATGTAAGTTAATAATTATGTATATGATTGAATTAGAAAGTGATTATCATGATCATTAATCATGACTAAGTGAATAATGAATTGAGTAATAATTCATTGAAATTGAGATTATGAATCATGTTGTATGACTTTAACATGAGTTGATTATTATAAATGAGTTACTAACTCGTTATTTATATTGTATTCTCAGATATGGAGAAAGACTCAGTGACATTAGACTACTGAGTGGACAACTAAGGTGTCGGTGAGTGGATCTTAATCCTCGGTGTAATTTAGTTGTAACAGGTTTGGTTACAATGGGTAATCGTATTATTACTGCTTTTGGTTTGCCATGACTAATTTGGTTTGATAGTAATAATACTGTTGATAGACTGGTTAGTCTGATATGTTGACTTGATTGAATATGTGAATACGCGATCACTTGATATTTGGCCTTCGGGCATCAGTATTGAGGTCAATCTATTGGTTGGGTTTGGTTACTATTGTAAGACGACAGGAATTTCCTGGTACTTATCGTTAAAGGGAAATTAGGTCGTATGAGATTAGTACCAAACTATCGGTCTATTCTGTATTGGCCTTACAGATTGACGGTAAGTGTTCTTGGAGAATCCCCGGGTATCATGATATCTCAAGAACCACCGATCCTCATTGTATTGAGATGTTATCTCATTGATATTATGTGTTTACTGTTGGTATTCTTGGCTGAAGGTTTCCCCAAGAACCATCGATCTATTGTGATGGTATTTGTTTACGATGATTTGCTGTAAACAAGGTTGTTATGCTAAGTTAGGCTGTTGGTTATGTATTCCCTCACTTAGCTTTGAGCTAACCCCACCACTCCACTTCTTGCAGGTTATGGTTTTGATATAATGGGATTGTCAAGAAGTTGTTCGGGACAGAATGTTTGACCAAGCTTACTCTGATATTACTTTGATAACTTAAAGTTGTATTTGGAATTAAATAACACCCATTTTAGATATACTATAGTTTTTGAAATATTATGGTTTAGTTACATAATGTTCTATAACTTAATTGTTAAAGTTTGTTTGGACTTACGCTTCCGATGTAAAATACATTTAAATAATGTTGTAAAAGATGGGGTGTTATAGTATTGAACCCAAGTCTGCTTCAGCTCGACCTTCTGTTCGACTTCCTATCATCCGTACGTTCATCTATTTTTGTCTTTCTGTTGTTATCTTTAATCGCTTATGCCTGCGGATAATTGGAAAACCTCGTTTTCTGTTATGGATCAAACGATGGTTGATAATTTTTGTAAAAAATGGCATATTCCGAGTAGCATAGCGCCGTTGAGTCCTGAACCCGATCGTCACATCAATCAGCCACCGGAAGGGATGATCGGCGTATAGACCCGTTTTTTTAATTATGCCAATATGCGCTTTCCCTTTTCCCGATTTCTCCTATCGGTTATTCTATATCACAATTTTCATATTTCCCAATTAATGCCACTTGGGGCTATGAAGAGTGTTACTTTTGAAATTCAGTGTAGGGCATTGGGTTTCGAACCTACAATCCCTCTGTTCCGTAGGTTTTTTACTTTGGGTCGAACCGGTTTGTGGATTACCATTGAGAAAAGACCGAAGCCTATTAAATCATGTATCACCTAATCTCCTTCCAGTTTGAAATTGTGGAAAAGATATTTTTTTCTTTGTTAAGTGTTCGGCTGCGCCGATCCAGATGTTGTGGAAACCGAACGACGTTGTGTTAAAGGATGAAATGCCCACTGACGCCGAGGCGGGGCATGCGCAAGTCGCTGCCTTGATTGCTAACCGTATTCGTGTTCGCACTCTTTCCGAGCGTGCTTTGTTGGTTGTCGGGATTAGCCGACAATGGCCTTTTCCAAACCGGATCGCTTATCTTGCCGAAGAGGGTGAAGGTGTGTATAGGATTATGTTACTTAGTTTATGAGATTTTGGTTATGAAAGCATTGTATATGTGAGTTAATTCTATTTTTGTTTCTTTTATTTTGTATGAAATAATCCTTGTGTTTTTTTTTTTTAGAAATGCAGCTGAGTGATTTTTTAAAGAGAGCGGATTTGAATAGGGTGAAGTGTGGTTCTAGAATTAGAGTATAGGGGGAAGAAGAACATTTAAAACGTTTGGAACATGTTTTTGTGCAGCCTTCGGATGTTCCAATCCAACTTGCCAACCCTGATGCGTTACCACCACTTGCTCCAAAAAGTTCTCGACGTAAGCGTTGTGAAGAATCCGGTTCTGACTTGGAGGATTCAATCTCGAAGAAGAAAAGAGTGAAGCGTGTTACTAAGAAAAACCAAACCGTTACTGATTCTGAAGTTTTTGTGTTAAAAAAGAAAGGGGCGAAGCGGGTTGTTAGCAGAGACAGATGTGTTACTGACTCAGGAACCGTTGCTCCGAATAAAAAGGTAAAACGTGCCGCTCATCGTAAACAATCACCGTTAAGAGACATGGTTGTATCTTCACCTTATTGTGATTCAGAAGGTACCCTATACAGCTCCTCCTTCGAATCACTTGAGTTTAATTTCGAGACCCCTTCGGGTTCTGGTATGAATACCCCTGATGTTTATTGTTTTGTTGATCCTCTTCTAGCCAAGCTTTCCCGATGCTCGGCAACTTCCAATTGATGTGGTTAAGCACCTTCGTAATATCCCATCCACTAAGACTTTATCTGAAAGCTTTGCTGGTCCCGCTAATGACTTTGGATGATTAGATACTGAGTTTGATGATACTGGCTTCCAGGGTATTGGTGTTGAAAATATTGCGTCCAAGTTAAATGTCGAGAATGTTGTTTATGGGCTAGGTTTTAGTGATCGGGTGAATGCAAATTCTACTTCGGATCATGTTATTGAGGATTATTAGCTGCTACTGACATCAATGCCGATGCGTCTTCAGCCCAAATTAAGGGTGATGGGCTATTGCCGAGTGCCGAGATTAATGCCGATGGGCCTTTGGCCCATGATAAAACTGATGCATGTGGGCCTTTCATCATACATTCTGATGATCCACTGGATCGTGATGTTTTGGGTGGTAGCAATGCTGTCCATAATGACGATGACGAGGCTTTTCAAAACATTAGCCCTTTTGGGCTTGATCCATCTTATGCGAATATGACTTTTCGGCCCGTTTGGGACATAAACAATGGTGATACATTATATGACGAACATGTTTGTCGTGAACTTATCCAAAATCTTGCTACTGATGCCGAGATGTCTGTGATGAAAAATAAGTCCTCTAACCAAGTTATGGCCGATTATTATGTGCACGAAGCTGCCGCTTTATCTAATGGTAGGGAAGCCATTCGTTGTTGGGAACTATGTTATGATTCACTTCGGGTAGAAAGGGCAAAAATGCGTGAGGCGCATAAGGTTATTGTTGCCCGTGATTCTGAAATTGCGAGACTAAAAATTATGGTTGAGGATGCCAATGATATGGCTATCTCTGAGGAAGACTTGTGGGGTTCTCTATGAGCATAAGGATCGCACTGACTACAAGGTATCTAAGTTGCAAAGGAAAGTTGACCATGTTAACAGAAAGTTAAGTTCTATTGACGCTAAGTTGCAGGGGTCTAGGCAGCTTGTTTATGAAAAAGATCGTGTTATTTCTAATATGTCATCGCGTATTTCTGAGCTCGAGAAGGATTTGGAGGAAGAGAAGAAGAAATGTGCGGATAGAGTGGCCGTTGCCGAAGCGGATAGGCAACAGTGGGTTAATGAGTCTCAAGATTTTTCTAAGCGTCTTTCCTTGGCCATCGATTAGAATGATCAGCTTCGCGAAGAACATCGTTGGTTTGCTACAAATGCTGCTATTCATGCTTTCGAAACTCTTCATCGTAGTCATGAGTACCTTTTGTCTCTTGCCGAGTTCCAAAATGCTAGTATTGATCACGCGCGACATGAGGGTTTGGTGTTAGGTTATCATAATGCCCGTTTACAAGTTCCAATGGATTGCTCCGAGTACTACGATCTTGGAGCTGAGGCGGTTATGGGTGCGAAGGCCGATGCCCTTGCAGATATTCAATATCCTTATTTGGCTCATTTATGTTCTGATTGTGATGTTAGTATTGAAGAGTTTCAATCTATCAAACCGGAAGGGTATCAACATGCCGAAGCACCTTCTTCCACCATGTGATTGGTGTACTCTCTTCCTTTTTTTTGTGTGTCTCAGTAAGACTTGTAATCGTAACTTTTGGGATTAGTAAACGATGTTCATGTATGGATGGTTATTAATAGTGTCAAGTAGTTATCTTATCATTACCACTTGTTGAATCCATATTATTTTTGTGTTTGAACAAAGCGTCCTTTGCAGACACTTGGCTATTATAGGTGGCCAATACCATGATTTATGTTTTTCAAAACATAATAGGCTAATTTGTGAGGTAGCCTGACCCTTCGGTGCCCTAGCCATTGCCGAGGCTGCCGGAGCTAATTTAGGGGTGAGCTCAACCACTACTTTGAGTTTATTTTAATGATCTAAGAAATCACAAACGCACACTCTTTCATTTCATGATGAATTACATATGGAACTTAGACCAACAAAATTAGTTCCTACATCGGTAACTCATATTATACTAATATACGAAATAAAGACTTAGTTATAGTACTTGCGCTGTAACACCCGCCAAATTAGGACTAGTGATTAGTACCTCATCAGTTGTTAATACATGTAATTAGTTTTGTGTTATGCTAATTAATGTATCGGAATATATATTGATTAATATATACAAATATACGATTTGATTAAATCGTACGCTCTTGAAATCGAATGTAATTCGGTTCAATTAAATACGGACGTTGGTGAACAACTTTGTTAAATAATATAACATTATTTAATAATGCTATTATATCCAAAATATTATTTTGATAATATTCTCTAATTATTTCATATCTTGTAAATAAATGCCTACGCGACTTAAAACATTAAATGCGCAAACAATCGAAATAGAGCCAAGTTATATACGTTTTATAGCTCAAATATAAAGTATTTGGTGAAATACCTAAATAAGAATACTGAATAATTATTTATATTCTAAAACTTACATTTCAACACATATAAAAATAATTAAATGTTTAAACGATCGGGAAAACGAACACTGCACGGAGCACAATTGCGGAGACTGAAAATGGGGCTTTCATCAAAACCCCACCACCTCCCCTTTCCTCCTTATTTCTCACTTTTCTTTCTCTCTCCCTTCCTCTTTTTCTCTCAAACTACCATCACACCACCACCTCACTAAATCACCAATTACTACCACGAAATGACATCGGATCACCTCACCCGTTTGGAAGAAAAGAACCACCGCATCACGATCTACCTTCCCATCTTTTCGGTTTCTCCTCGCGTAAACTTGTAAGTTCCCGACAAAATTCTGAAACCCATCGATTTCACTTATTTTTACATGTTTACGGCTTGTCTAAGCTTGAAATGTCCAAATATGGGTTGGGTAAAAGAATCGGACCAAACGATCGCTGGAAAACCTATTTTTGGCTCAAATTCCGGCCAACAGCTCGTTGTGTCGTAGAGGCTCCAGGCCACCTGCGACACAAGCCCTTATGTCTCTAAACCCCCACTTATGTCGCATATAGCGACACAAGTGACTATGTCGCAAACCCTCCGGATGTCGCATTTAGCGACACAAAACACTATGTCGCAAAACCTATTTCCCTCGCATATAGCGACACAACATTTTATGTCGCATAAATTGCGGATGTCGCGCTTAGCGACACAAGCCCTTATGTCGCAGATATGATCTGCGACACAATAGACTATGTCGTACCTAGCGACACAAGCCTTATATCGCACGTAGTATCGCATGAAACAAAACCAAGAAAACACAGATTTTACTAAGTGTCGAGACCTGAAATTTTATTACTTGATTTCACCCAAATCCAAGTCCAGGTGCGTTTTCCAAGTCCAGCTCGACCCCAGCCAGGGGTTCCGCCCCTTGGACCCCACCAGGGGCTGTCGCCCCTTGGACCCCGCTACCAGGGGCGCTGCCCCCGGACCCCCGTCATCCAGGAACTTGTAAATACTTTTCACACTAAGTGTCGAACACTTACAAATAATGAAACCTGATACAACGATACATATAATAATAACACTTTGGATTATTATTACAAACCGTCACCAACGGGCCATATTTGTTTTCAAATTACAAACGGATTACTAAACAAACACTTGGACATTTCCTAGTTGAGTGGACAACTAGCATGGGTGATCTTTTAAGACACCAACTTATTTACTTGTTTGCTCACAACCTTGTGCGTTTCGGACGCCAGAAGGTTGCAGGGTTCGGAGAACCAACATACGGGATTACACCCGACACCCTTACGAACTTACATCCGCTCTACTTGTTTGATTTCCCAAACATACTTCCTAGACTCAGGTGAGTCTTACAGCCCCACTTTTACTGTTTTACTTACGGGGTGAGATATATTGCTTACTTTTCATGAACACAAGTACTGAACTACTCATTTTACTATACGGGATTGCATGAGTTACTTACCATTTACTGAAGTCCCTCCATCATACATCGTTAGTTATGGACTTAAGCGCGAACACTATTTAATGGATCCATTAGGTAAATGACCCTCCCCGCCCGGGGTAGTAGTGCTACCATGAACCGTTCTGTATAAACGGGCGACTATCATTCGTTACTTACGCTTTCTCAGTTTCGAGCATGTCGCGGGGGCAACTTATTACTTACGGGTTAAGCTTCGATTATGAGCCTCATGGCAATGGTATAAACTTACATACATTTGCAGGATTGCAAATACTTGATTTACGCCTGCGGGCACCATTGGTAAGATCTTGTGTTCAAAATCTGATATTACTTACAAACCTGTGAGATTCACCAACATTCGTGTTGACCTTTTTAGCATGTATTCTCAGGTACGCATACGGAGTAGGATTACTCCCGGACATAGCTAGAGTCGCATGATTTCAACATAACTGCATTAACAGAGATTCTTAGCATTATCTTTTATATATTTCGATTATGTAATTGAATCTCCCGCCTTACGCGTGGACTCTAGGAAATTAAAACTTTTGTATCGAAAACAATATGTTTTCAAATGATTTACTATGAAATGTAACTATTTTCTACAAACGTCTCATTTAGAGGTCGTTTGCTTGTGATTATGAGTTATGATATTTGATTAGTAGCGCCCCGTGTTGACTTCCGCTGCATTATAAATTTGGGGGGGTGCTACATGCGCAGATTCATTCCGTTCCAGGTACGCGGTAATTTCCTATCCCTTCCATCTGTCAGCTCGTATGATCCATTTCCAAAGGCTTTGATCACCCTGTATGGTCCCTCCCATCGCGGGCCCATTTTACCTTGGTCTTCCATCCTGCTCACTTTGTTTT
This sequence comes from Pseudognaphalium luteoalbum, assembly GCA_963422505.1. Classification (NCBI taxonomy): domain Eukaryota; kingdom Viridiplantae; phylum Streptophyta; class Magnoliopsida; order Asterales; family Asteraceae; genus Pseudognaphalium; species Pseudognaphalium luteoalbum. The sequence continues at coordinate 24,814,143 of OY730195.1, read as the reverse complement.
TTCTCAACACGTAATCGTCTGGACGAAAGCTTGTCTTCCTAACACTCTGATTGTAGTACTGCGAAATTTTCTTCTTGTATTTTGCCTCTTTGATTGCCGCGATCTCCCTTCGCTCCTCTAGCAGATCGAGATTTTGTCTTAACTCAGATACATTGTTGCTTCCAACATTGGTATTCATGTAGCTTGGTATGCCTACTTCCGCTGGTATCATTGCTTCTGATCCGTATGTTAGGCTGAAAGGTGTTTCCCCATTACTTGTTTTTATCATTGTCCTATGTGAACACAGAACATGTGGCAGATGTTCTATCCAATTTGAGCCATCACCAGCTATCCTTGTTTTCAACCCTTCCACTATACTCCTGTTGATTCTTTCTACTTGACCATTTCCTTGTGGATGTGTCACGGATGTGAATATCTGCTTTACTTGCATGTCTTGACACCATCCTTTGAAGGGCTGTTCTGAAAACTGTTTCCCATTATCCGTCACTATTTCTTGTGGTATGCCGAATCGGCATACTATGCTATCCCATACGAAACGTTTTACATTTTTTCCAGTTATCTTTGCTAAAGGCATTGCTTCAACCCATTTTGTGAAATAGTCTACTGCCACCAATAGAAACTTTTCTCCTCCCTTTCCTGCTGGGAATGGCCCTACGATGTCCATTCCCCATTTTTGGAATGGCCATGCTGATGTCACCGAGATCATGTTTTGTTTTGGCATTTTCACTATCGGTGCATGTATTTGGCATGCGTTACACTTTTGTATTTCATCCACCGCATCTTGGTGCATTGTAGGCCAATAATATCCCACATTCATTGCCTTAGCCACTACTGATCTGGGACCTTAGTGCATCCCGCATGACCCCTTGTGTATTTCTCGAATAATGTAATTTGCTTGTAGTGGGCCAACACAACGGAGCAGCGGTCCTAAGTAAGACCGTTTGTAGGGGATCTCGTTTTTGATTGTGTATCGAAGTGCCTTTATTTGTAACTTTCTTGCTTCGTTAGGATTCTCTGGTAGGATTCCTTCTTTCAAAAGATTAATGATTGGTGTCATCCATGTCTCTCCTTCTTCTTCCACCACTATGTTCACTTTATTCTCATCGATTGATGGTTTTTCCAAGATCTCGACCAACACCTTTTTTGTTAAGTGGTCAAAAGCTACCGAAGCTAACTTACTTAGTGCGTCAGCTTGATGGTTTTTACTTCGAGGGATCTGATCAATTTTTGCGCTTTCGAACTACTTCATCAGCGTGCGAGCCCTCTCCCGATACTTTTTCATGATCACACCTCTTGCTTCATACTCCCCATTTATTTGTGATGCTACTAGTTTCGAGTCTACATACACATTCAACCTTCTGACTTCCAATCTTATTGCCAGCCGAAGCCCATCCAATAAGGCTTCGTATTCAGCCTCATTATTGGAGGCGGGAAATTTGAACCTAAGTGCATATGTGTACTCTATTTCTTCCGGGTCTACCAGAATAAGTCCCGCTCCCGATCCTAATATATTCGACGCACCGTCCGTATGCAAACTCCATCCATCTCTTGCTTTTTTGCCACTATCGTGGTTTTTTGTTTTTGTAGGCTCTGTTTCGGTTGTATTTTCACATGGTGTTTCAGCCAAAAAGTCCTCCAAGATCTGTCCTTTTATCACGTGTCTTGGTTGATACTCAATGCCATGCTCCCCGAGTTCTATGGCCCATTTTGCTAATCTGCCCGATATCTCAGGTTTCCGTAATACTTGCCTAATTGGTTGATCTGTTATTACAACAATTTGGTGTGCTTGAAAGTAACGTCCCAGCCTCCGCGCAGCGTGTACTAGTGATAAGGCCAGTTTTTCTAGAGGTGGATAATTCACCTCTGGTCCATGTAACGCTCTACTAATAAAGTAGATGGGCCATTGTTTCGAGTCCCGCTCAGCCATCATGACCGCACTTACCGCTTCATTAGCTGCAGCCAAGTAAACGTACAGTGGCTCGCCTACCTTGGGCGCGACCAACATTGGTAAGTTTTTCAATAATTTTTTTATTTCCTGGAAAGCCTGCTCAGCTTCATCCGTCCAGCGAAAGTTTCTCCGACCCAGACACAATTTTAGCGTCTTGAAGAACGGCAAGGCACGTTCCGCCGAACGAGAGAGATACCTGTTTAGAGCTGCTAGCTTACCATTGAGACTTTGCACCTCCTTCATCGTCCTTGGGCTTTTCATCTTTACTGTTGCTCTCACCTTATCCGGGTTTGCCTTCATCCCTTTTTCCGTAATCACGTGACCTAAAAATTTCCCTTCCTCCATCCCGAAGGTACATTTCTTTGGGTTAAGCTTCATATATATCCTTCTGAGATTATCAAAAGTTTCTTAGATGTCTACTAACATTGTGTGGGCTGAGCGAATCTTAATCACAATATCATAAACATATGCCTCCAAATTTCTTCCAATCTGTTCTCTGAATGCGAAATCAACTAAGCGTTGGTATGTTGCGCCTGCATTCTTAAGGCCGAATGGCATCTTCCTATAGCAATATACACCTTTTTCGGTGTGGAATGTTGTTTTGTCTTCGTCTTCTCTTGCCATTTGGATCTGATGGTAACCTTTGTATGCATCAACAAAACACTTGAATCTAAAGCCTGATAGTGACTCCACCTTCCAATCCACCTCTGGGAGGGGATATGGGTCCTTCGGGCATGCATTATTTATGTCTTTAAAGTCAATGCATATTCTCCATGAGCCATCTGTTTTCTTCACCATTACTGGGTTAGCTATCCATGTTCTGTACTTAACCTCTCTCAATATACCAGCTTCTACCAATCTGTCGACAGCGTCACATGCGGCTTGGCTTCTTTCCGGGGCAAGGCTACGCTTCTTCTGCACCACCGGTGTGACATTCCTACTAACGTTTAACTGGTGTTCTATAATATGACGGGGTACCCCTATCATATCTGCCTCTGTCCATGTGAAGACATCAGAGTTACGACGTAAGAGCTGAACTAGCTTATCTTTAAAGCAAGTTGGGAGATCCTTCCAGATCCCCACTGGTTGGTCTGGATGTTCAAAGTTTACTATTACCTATTCTTCCACTTCTGGTTCAGGCACGTACTCCTCCACCGGTTCCTCGTTGCCATCTTCACATGACTCCGAGCTCTTTTTGGAACACTCCCCCATTTCATACATTTTCTTTTCAATCTTAAGGCATTCTTGCACCACTCTTTTCTCCGCTCGTATTGTTGCAATTCCTAGTGGTGTCGGAAATTTGATCATCGCGTGCATCGTAGATGGTATAGCCCGAAGAGCCGATATCCCGGGCCTGCCAAGGATTACATTGTAAGATGAAGGAGCATCCACAATGACGAAATTGATCATTATCGTTCGGCACAACGGGTAATCTCCGAATGTGACTGGTAATTGGATTTCACCTATTGGCCACACTCTTTTTCCCGCGAATCCGATCAATGGTCCCTTTACCTCGCGGATATCCCTGCGAGACCCCGGGTCTAACGCTTTGAAACAATGCCCATACATTATCTCCGAAGCACTTCCTCCATCCACGTAGATCCGATGTACCATCTGGTTTCCAATTTTCGCTTTTATGACCAACAGGTCACTGGTCGGCCAAACATTGTTCATCGGAGGAAATGAGATTTCTTTGTCAATCCACCGCTCAGGGGATCTTTCCTTTCTTTTTCCCCTGGGTGTGCCATTGTGGCTGATTGTCATTACGATGGTTGTTTTTGTTGTTGGTTTGCTGGCCTTCGGTTTTTTTTACTTCCTTAATAAGGTGTGAAAGTTGGCCGGATTGGAGAGCCTCTTCTATTTGCTTCCTCAACTGGAAACAATCATTCGTATTATGGCCCCTCTCGTTGTGGAACTCACAATACTTATCCAAATTTTTTTTTCCGGATTGCCAGTAAGCGGTGGGGGTGGGATGAATAATGCCTTTGCTTCCACGGTTGCCAATATTTCCTCCGGTGTTTTTTACAATGTCGTGAAGGGCATATTCCTGCGATATTGGACCCAGGTGTCTGTGCGGCGGGGAGCGCACGGGACTCCTTGCGGTTTTCATACGTCACGAAGGGGCGAGAAGAGTGCCGCCTTTCCAAGCATGCCCCCTTTTGGTTAGCCAACCTTTTTGCTCATGTGTCTGGTACTTGGGATGCTGCAACCTCTTTTCCCCGGATGAACGCCTTTGTCACTTCGAACATTTCTTCAGTGGAGTTGGGTACTTTGTTGTTTAACTTTTCAATTAACTGCCGATTTCGAATACCGTGCATGAAGCCAGATATTTGCATTAGTTCATAGTACCTTTAATTTCAATGCTCTAAGCCTTGAATCGATCCATGAAGTCTTGTAGGGACTCATTCTCCTTTTGTTTGATATCGTGAATTTCCACCGCGTGTCGCGTGTATCTCCTTTGAGAAGCGAAATGCCCCATAAAGCTTTGTCTTAACTATTCGAAGCTATCAATACTACCTTCCGGCAAATTATCGTACCACACTCTTGCCGCAGCTGACAGTGTCTGTGCAAACATGTGACACCATAAGGGCATAGACCATTGTTCCATTTCAGCTACTCCTGAGAATAGATGCAGGTGGTCTTCCGGATCAGTGGTGTCATCATAAATTCGTACATGAGACGGCATCCTTATGCGGGAAGGTCTCTTACAGTTGGCTATACGAGGTGTGAACCTTCTAGCTATGGACGGTGTATATGGAGAATTCAATTCATCGACAGGGTCCTCTCCAGATTCTTCAGTGTCGTATTCACTTGACGCAACCGATATCTACTTTTCATATTCTTCCGAAGAGTCATCTTTACCTTGCCTTTGTTTTCTCCTTCGGTACCTCTTTCTCTTCGGAGGGGTGACTGACCTTAGGCGCTTTTTACGCCGCTGTGACCATCGGAGTCTGCTCATCGTGCTTTCTCTAACCTTTTTTCTGGATACGGTGATACCCAAAGGGTTTTCCGCTGAAGATTCCGACGTGTCCGAGGACTCATCGGTTTCTTTTTCGTCATACGACAATTTTCTGAGAATTCCCTTCGGCCTTTCTTTTTCAATCGTGCTCATCATTTCCTTAAGTTTGTCATAGTTCTTCTCAACGAATACGGGAGTTATCTCTCCCTCCTCTTGATTTGATTGACCTACCCCCTCACCTTCATGGGGGATCCCTTCAGAAATGATTTTTTCGGTCCCACGGATGGCGCCAAATGTTGCTACAACGATTAAGTGTATTAAGATCGTAACTAATTCTGCGACTAGTTCCCACTTAATGCTTCATTGATGTGTTGATTATGATTCTTGTGAAGACCCAACCGGAGCAACATGTACCTATAATGATCAACAAACAGCCGTTAGCCTCGCCGTAAAGGGAGAATGAGGGATTCCCTTTTCGACCAAGCTCAGGCGTGAGAATCAGTATAACTTTCAATATGGTTGGATGTAGCAGTTGAGTTATGAATGAGAGAGTTATTGTCCGTCTATACCTTGTGGTTGGTGTGTGGTATTTATACCCTCACCATGGTAGTTGTGTTGTATTGTTGGTATTGTTCTTGATCTACTTTCGTTGTCTTGGGTAACACATTACTATTTTGATGTATGTCTCGAGTTTTCCTTTCTTCCCTTTATTCGATGCGCCGCTTGCTTATTCCCTATGTCAACGTTTATATTTTCGATGTACTGTTCATTGATTTAACCATGCCTTGTTACTGTTCCCTTTTTTGTCCGTTGACGCATCGGGGTTGTTTATCGAGACCGAGCAAAGTTGCTTGGTGCCCTTCGGCTTTTGTTAAGTCCAGTGTGTGGTTCGATTTGGCTTTGTCTTCTTCGGCCATTCGTTAGCCCGCAGGGTGTGACATAACAATTCTTGATTTCCATGTTCCCTTCGGCTAATTACTATGTCGGGGATACGGTACATCATCAATATCGTGAAGACAAATAAAACACTAAGAATTGTGATCGAGATGAGAATCACAAGCAATAACAAATTATACTTTTAACTTCAACTTAATTACTTTGATTTGGCCATTTAACAAATATCTTTAAGTTCATTCATTGATCTCAAGATCGCATCCTAGTTAACATATATGGATAGAAATTGAAGTAACCAGTAAAGAGACACAAAAACATACTAAAAAAAACGTAAAGAAAATACTCCCTCCGTCCCGGAATAAGTGTCCTGTTTCAGATTTTGAAGTCTTTCTTTTTCAACTTTGACCTTAAATATCTTTGTTTGTGTTATATAATACTTTATGAAAATTATACCGATGGAAATACATTTAAAACTCAATCCATTCATATATTTTGCATCAAATATTATATAACACAAACAAAAATATGTAAGGTCAAAGTTGAAAAAGAAATACTCAGAAAGTCAAAACAGGACATTTATTCTAGGACGGTGGGAGTAATAAAGTAAGTGTTAAATTAAAATTTTAAGACGGTTTATTTGATATGATTTGTTACCATATATATATCTAACTAATAAAGATGAGAAAGTTCAGCTAGAATGGTACGATATGATAACAACAAAGCATAATCCAGTAAAGCTATATATATCTAGAACCAAATCCTCGAAATGTTAACGGGTAGTGAAAAAAGAATATTTTGTAGAGAGGATCTAGATTCTTTAATTATTATATATGAACATAAAATATACAATAGTGGTGTGTCTTTCCATCAGCACATATATCATATATATATTAGGGTTTATTGTTTCGTTATGTATTAAACTTTACACTTTTTATTATTGTATGCGACAGATTTTCATTTGTTCTATTGTATGTAGTGAACTTATAAATATTGTCTATTATATGTATTATTTCCTTTTTGGGAAAGGCCAAAAAAGTAAACTTTCCTATTTGAGCTTTACCCAAAAAGGAAATAATACATACAATAGACCATATTTTCAAGTATAATACATACAATAGAAGTTTTCAAAGTTCAACACATACAATAGTAAAAAGTGTAAAGTTTAATATATAACGAAACAATAAATCCTATATATTATTATTAATATTAATTAATTATTAAACTAAATTACATTAAATGCTTATAGTCAACAAAAATACGCCAACTTCCATTTGCCCAGCCCCTCTATTTAAATGTTTAACCAACAGAGGTCTCAATCTACGTACATCACTTGTGAAAATGTTTTCTAAATTAGAAAGCATGTCAAGTTATGTCGTATCGATGGCTAGTTATTTAACATGGGCATGGGATCTCATGACTCATCTCTCTTTCTATCAGCAAAGGCTACACTTTCAGGCAGACGAAAAGCAACACGAGTTTGGTGTCACACGGTTTCATGGCCAAAATGTTATGAACTCTGTGGACTGTGCGGTGTGTTTGTCCAAGATCGAAGAAGATGACGAGATTCGAGTGCTGAGATGTGATCATCTTTTTCACAAAGGTTGCTTGGACCGTTGCGTCGAATATCGACACACGACATGTCCCTTATGTCGTGATGTTCTAGCCGGACCACGGATGGTTTGTGAGCTTGGTCGAGAATTACTCTTTTTAAGTTTTGTTTCGAATAACAATTCGAGTGATGATGATTATGGACGATGGTGGATCCGGTGAAGCATGTATTAGAATTGGAATATATACATACATATATACATATAACATAAGAACGAATACGATTTCCGGGAATCCTTTTCTATCCTTTTTAACGTGTATTTATTTAATTTCTAGTGGATGATATATATTGATCATTGGAAAGAATTATACATCGTAATTGTTTTGACGTACGATATTTAAGCTTAAAATAAAAATCTTATAAATTACTCAACATCATTTTGGAAATTAATCATATATAGCGTATTAATTATCAATTTATCAAATACGAATAAGTGAAACCTAATCCTATATAACTTTTAATATTCATGCATTTTATGAAATGCATGTGTAGACAGTAGACTAGAATATATGCGGACCGTTTTCACGATGCTTAATTAATTAGCTAACTTTTGTAATAGGGTTAATTATTTGGTTATGTATTTAACTTTGCCCGTTTTACTATTGTATGTAACAAACTTTCAAAACATATATTATATGCAATAAACTTGTAAAAATTCCTATTGTTGTCACAACCTTTAAAAACATTTATTGTATGCAATGAACTTGTAGAAAATATCTATTGTATGTTGCGGGTTACCATTTGTACATGCCAAACTAAAAATGGCTCTTTAACATTGGCGTGTGGTGGCACGAGCAAACTTTAGCAGATCATTGACTACCGCATTATATGATAGTGATTTTTTACAAGTTTATTACATACAATAGATGTTTTGAAAGTTTGTTATATACAATAACATTTTTTACAAGTTTATTACATACAATAGATGTTTTGAAAGTTTGTTACATAAAATAGTAAAAATGGCAAAGTTAGATACATAATCAAACAATTAACCCTTTGTAATAAAACCATGCAACTATTTACCATAAATTAATCATCAAAACTGAAATTTATTTGTCTTCTACTGAATCTAATGCAATATTAATCGGTTTAATATGTTAATACGAAGTCTTAATTATTAATTAGTACTATTAACTCACTATCAAGATTCAAGAGGACGTTCATGATCTAATATTGGCCGGTATGAATTAATGCATGATCTTTATTTTATAGGTTTCTAATTTTGCATTAATCCCTAAGAGTACTAGTTAAACATTCCTTAATTATGTTTCATCCATTAATCAAACACTCATTTTGTATATTTATAAGTCATGTATTCCATAAATAAAATGAATTATTCCAAGATCAGTTATAAATTAACATGGTAACTTTGAGCTTAATTAATAAGTTAATACTTTGAATCTAATTAATGAATGCTTAACTAGTTCTTTGTCAAAAAAATTATATATATATATATATATATATATATATATATATATATATATATATATATATATATATATATATTTGGATGTTGATGGAATAAAATGGGGAACCTGAGCTTTTTGTAGTTTCATGAAGTTATATAATTGTTTGCAAAAAGCTGAAAAACTAATTATATTAAATAACAACTTAACAAACAAACGTAAATTTGTTTGAATTGATCGAACGCCCCTATTCTTTTAACGGCAATTTGATTATATTAAAAGCTAGCTAGATGCCATAAGATAGAAACACCAAACGTACGTTTAACCGATAATCACTCTTAAACAAAGCTTATAATCACCTAAACACGACGAATCTAATACCAAATGTAATATACGTACTAATGCCTACCAATTTAAGCATAGGTTACTTTTTCACAAGATTGATTAGTATACTGTCTTAAAAATAAGGGTAAAAGTGTATGACTATCATTTATATCATAATAACATAATGTACTGATTTTTTTTGGCTTAAAACATTTTGTAATCAGATTATAAACACTGATTATGAGACATATGATGGTTTATTGGAGTACTAATTTGTAAGATATGGGGGTGTTTGGCACAAACATTTATAGAGATTATAGAGAATTGAGTTTCTAGTTTTAAAAATCGTAATCTCTTTATTCTCCGTTTGACAACAAGATTATAGTAGGGATTAATAAAAAAAATCTATGAGAACTTCCTAGAATTACTTTTTAGAGAAATTTTTCCAAGTAGTTTGAAAAAAAATCTTCAACTCTAGCTTCATTCACAATCTCTAACTTCAACTATGCAATTACAATCTGGGATAAATTGCAATTTTGTCCCTGTGATCTAGTCATTTTGTTGATTTTATCTTTTTACTTTTTTTGTCGTATTTTTCATCCCCGTGGTTTTAAAGTTTGCTGCATTTATCCTTCTGTCCTTAAAATTAATAGATACATTATTAAGTTAGTGTGAAATGATCAATATACCCTTTGTCTTCCACAACCTCCACTCTCTAGACCCTAGATTTACACCTTGATTTATTCCTTTCTACATTCACGAAAATCACAAACTCAAAAACAAACACAAACAACATACGGAGTATTTAATCAAGTCAACCACAAATTGATGTACTTACATAGAAAATAGAAAATTGATGTACGTATAAAAACACAATTTTGATGTAAATATAAGAACAACCTGGGAAAAAAAAATAGAAATCCTATTAGACTACTTCCATCCGTGACTAAAACTGAATGAAACTGGCAGAGTCACGTCAGCACCACGACAGCTTTTTCCCCAAACTGACTGAAACTGACTGACCACTCCCATCCATGATCCGTCACTTCATTTTCTCGGACCCACTGACTAATTTATTAATCAATTTAAAAACAATAATTCAAATAAACACAATAATTTAAATAAACCACATTAAAAATAAAAATTACAACATTTCCTAAAAATAAAAAATACAATAATTTTTAAATAAAAAACTACAAATCCTAAAAATTAAAAAGTACACTAATTAAAAACTAAAATTCCTAAATTAATCTAATCGAAGCTCGTTTCGTCATTTTCGTTTGCGTTTTCCTCCTCGGTTTCATCCTCGTCTTCGTCCGACTCGCAACGTCCATATTTTTCTTCATATTGTGCTACCACTTCTTTGCGAGCGCTTTTGATAATTTTAATTTCTTTTTTTGACGGCTTTTTTGGAAGTGTTTTACAAAGAAAGCTAATAGCCTTGTAAGCCGCCTTTTTAAGTGCGTTTTCCTTAATCAGCTTTATAGCTTCTTGTTGCGCTAGAGCAGTTTGTTTGATGGCTTCAAGTGTATCAATCTTTTCAAAACGAACACTTCGTGAAGACGAACCGGCGGAGTTTGAAGCCATACTTTTGGCTGACTTTCGGCCAGGTAGACGGCGGATGTGGTCGTCTTGAAACAACCGTTTCATGTTTGCATCTAGAGCCGAAGCAACCGGCTCGTCATCCACATCAAGAATGGTGACAAAAGGTGCGAAAGTGTCTTGGTTAGCCATCACGTCCGGCTCCGCAAAGAATTTTGGGAAATATTTTAAAACATTCCAAGATGTTTCATAAATGAAAGCATGTTTCACTTGTTTGCAAAATGCTTTTCGGGCAGCCGTTAACACGACATTTTTGTCGACTCCTCTTTGTGGTTGAATTTATTTGAAGTGTTTGTAGATGCCTTGGAAGGCTTTGGAATCGTGTGAAATCTTATTCCATTTGCCAGTAAGTTGATTGAGGTTGCGCTCGCGTGAAGATGGCACACAAGAGTTGTAACCGGCTTTTACTTTAGCCCAAAATGAATCGTTTGTTTGATTCTTTCCTTGGACCCCATCTCGGAACAATGGATCCACCTTTTTGCCAAAAATTTTACCTCATCGTCGGTCCAACGTAGTTGGCAGCGTTTAGGCTCGACGGGTTGTTTTCCCTTTTTCTTTTTCTTTTTGGGGTCGGGTTCGGGTTCGAATTCGGGTTCAGATTCGTATTCGGGTTCGGCCTCGGGTTGGGCCTCGTCGGAGCTTTCTTCCAACGTTTGAGGTATGGTGAAATTCGTTTGGTGAAGATTGTGATTAAAAGCCTTGGGCCTGTTTAAACCAACCGGCAGTTGGATAGCCCAGCCGGCGGTTGGATACTTTATCGATCAAAACCGAACAGCCTCCATTTCTGCCATTTTTACACACAAAATACACACATTATATGTAACACCCACTTTTGTGACCTGAGGGTAATTAGGTAATTTTCTTTACTTATAAATTATTAATTGTTATATTTATATATTGTGTTTTATATGTTTTGGATTATAACTTAGGAAGTTCGGTTAAAAGATTAATTGTGACTAGTAAAATAGTAACCGTTTTAAATAGTTATAGTTCACGGTAAAATAAAATAGTTTTCCTGCAAATGTTATTTAGGTTCCAGACAATAGAATTAGAACGGATATAATAATTATAACTAGTAAATCAGTTTGATGAAGAGGTGTCGACCTCTTTTGTGTAACTATTCCCAAACCTAACTACTATCATTTGGAGAATACATCATCATCATCATCATATATCTATACTTCATCTACAAATTGAGGTTAAGAAGCTGTGATTCAAGTTTAGTATTTTCATCTTCTTCCATCTATTATTACAATTGTAAGTGTTTTGAAGTTATATTATATATATATATATATATATATGTGTTTGATTGAAATTAGGTTAGATACATGAATGATTTTGGTATAATATTGAGTTGCAAGTTGTTATTGATGTTTATTCATGTTAGTATGATGTTATAGGACTAAAGTATAGCTTTAGAATGATTAAAACCTGAGTTTGAAGATGTGTAAGTGTGAAATTCGTAGCTAGGGTTCGTGTTGTAGTTAGTGCAGGTTCTGAGTTTAAACCCCATAGCCGATCGGCTATATGGGTTGAGCCGATCGGGTAAGCATTGTATAGCCGAACGGGTAAGATTAGAGGAACGGCTAGTTTAGTACAAAAAGATTACAGAACTTAACATTGAAACAAAATCTTGGAAAAACTTACATGTAGCCGATCGGCTATAGCTAGTGAGCCGATCGGTTATGTACTGTTTAGCAGATCGGGTAAATTTAGCCATTCGGCTGAACTAGAACTAAACATAGACAGAAAGTGACCTTTAAATGAATGTGTTGAAAATTTGTTATTCTAGCAGATCGGGTCATAGTGAGCCGATCGGGTAAAACTACGTAGCCGATCGGCTAAGGCAATGTGAGCCAATCGGGTATGGAGCTAAAACAGGAATAAAATCAATGTAAATATTGTTGTGCTTTTGTGTGTGTGCATAAGTATATATATACTTGTATTAAGTGAGTTGAATAAGTTGAATTGAGTTATTAATTTAAGCATTTTGTTGTATTGACAGATAACTCGAAGACTCAGTGATTTAGTCAGCTGAGTAATTGGAGCAAAGTTGACAGGTGAATAAACTTGGAACTTCGGTTCGGTTTAGTTGTAGCATATTGGTTACAACGAAATAAACATAGTGATTATTGATTGTTGTTGATATATATATATATATATATATGAAATTGTGAGGTATTGTGTAGATAAATTGGAGGTCAACTACTGTTGGACTGATTGTTACAGGTTAGTCAATGTGAGATTTGTGATCATGTGTTGAGAATGGAACACATATTGACTAAAGGTAATAATCAGTTATCGGTAAATCACTGTATTGGCCTGCAGTGATTGTAAGTGTCGCTTGGTGGGCCACCGCGGACTGAGGGCGCCACAAGGACCACCGATCCTCTTGATGATGTTGTGTCTATGTGTTATTTGTTACTAATTAATATGGTTGAGCTAAGTCAAATTGTTGGTAACAGGTTTATTCACTTAGCTTCGTGCTAATACCGTTAATGTAACACCCCCAAATTTAATGTTTTGCGGAAGCATAATTTGGGTGTTACTAATCAATAATCAAAGCACACAGATATATAGCAAACGACTCTATATGCGTCGTTTTAACAAAATATATTAATATTAAAAGGTTTACAACAGTTTGAACTCGTACATAGCTCGTGTTCGTAATATGAGAGATTTAAGTATATAATTAGTTATACAAAATCTAATAATGCAATGAAATCTCTGAAGTTTGCATGAAGACTTGAGCTAAGATGCATCCTGATGGGCAGTCTAAATCTACTGCTGAGTACATGTGATACATGCTAAAATGGGTCAGCTAACGCTGGTGAGCTCACAGGTTTGAGTATCAAATAATATTTTATGAACCGCAAGATTTAAGTATTGATTTGCATCCAGCAAATAAAGTTACAGATAATGTATACAACCATGAGCGCATAGTCTGAGCTTAACTCGAGGGTCGGGTCCCATATAGAGAATTCCGAGCGAGGTGCCTCCACGAGTGCCTAATCTACACTCGTCTTCCCAAATATTAGTACGTCCGTTGCAGAGGTTAGCGTGACTAACCCGGACGAGGTGGGTCAATCCTATATGGTACCATATACTAATATTCACGCTACTTTCGTATTACCGGACTATACTGACGGAGGACTTTGGTTTGATTAGTTGAAAACAACTCATGTAGTATATTGAAATATGTACTCGTGTTCATGTGTTAAAAACGGAGCAATGTATCACCCCTAGTAAAACAGTAAAAAGAGGGGTCATGAGACTCACCTGAGCTTGAAGAGTTTATCTTAATAAACTTAGATTGATTAACCAAGAATCGAAGTCCAACGACTTGTAACCTGAGGGTGTCCACGACACGCGATGGTTATGACATGATTGAGTATCTCAAAGATCACCCTTGTAGTTGTTTGTTCAACTAGAATGTCCAAATTACCATGATTTGGTTGTTTGTTTAAGTGTTTGAAAATGTGTACGGCCCGTTGGTGATTGTTTGTAATAATAATCCCACATTATTATTTTGATGATTTTGAAGTGTTATACCTAAAAGTAAGTTCCAATGTGTTTTAGAAGTTGTGTCGCATTCGTGTTTGATGTTATACAAGTTTAACACTTTGTGTGAAAGTTTAGATGTAACACCGTTACTCGTGAACCTAGGGTAAGGGCGAAGCCCGTTAATGATGGGAGTCCGTGGGCAGCGCCCCTGGTAGCGGGGTCCAAGGGGCGGCAGCCCCTGGCGAGGTCCAAGGGGCAGAGCCCCTGGCTGGGGTCGAGCACCTGGACTTGAATTTGGGTGAAATGGGGCGTCAAATTTGGGCCTCAATACTTAGTGTAAAATTAGTTTGAAACCTTCTGTTTATGCGTCACTTATAGCGTCACTTAGGGGCTTGGGCGACACTTGGGAAGTGTCGCTAAAAATAGTAAATCTGAGCATGTGCGTCACTTAGGGGAAGTGACGCATGGTAGGGCGTCACTAAGGTAAGTGTTGGTATAAATGTCGGGTATGGGTCTAAGCGTCACTTAAGAAGTGTCGCTAGAAGTGTCGGTTAAAGCTTCTAGGCGTCACTAAACAAGTGACGGATGTAAGTGTCGAGAAAAAGGGGTTTTATGCGGCACTTATGCAAGTGACGCATGATTAGGGATTTTAGCGACACTTAATGCGTCACTTAAGTGACGCATGAAGTGACGTTATACTGCACCTTCGTTGCGACACTTAAGGCTGTTAACGAGTTTTCGGAAAAACGAGTTTTGTCTGATTCTTTTACCCAACCCTTATAAGGACATTCTAAGCTTAAAGAAACAACTAAAACTTAAAAACACTTAAAATCAAGAGGTTTCGAGTTTTCGTCGGAAACTTACAAGTTAATGAATCAAGATTCCGGAAAGGTAGGAGTGTAGATCGTGACGCGGTGGTTCTTTTCTTCCAAACGAACGAGATGATCCGAGGTGGTTTAGTGGTGTTATTTTGTAGATTATGTTGATGGTGGTTTGGTGGTAAAATGAGAGAAAAGATAAAGAGGAGGGAGAAGAATGTGAGAAATGAGGAGGAAGAAAAGGAAGGAGTGGGGTTTTGATGAAAGCCTCACTTTCTCAGCTCCTGTAGTCGCGCTCCGTACGGTGTTCGTTTATCTAATTGTTTAAACTTTTTAAATAATTTAATACACGTCTAATTGTGGGTTTTTAAGATACGGGTGTTTTATCGATAACACTTAATAATAGTGTCATAAAATACAATTCAACTTTATTCCGGTTGTTTGCGCGTTTAGTATTTAATCGTGTAAACGTCTATTCATACAATACAGAAGGGTCTAGAATATTATCAAAATAATATTTTTGGGTACTATATCGTTATCAAATACTTTTATATTTAATAAAATTGGCCACCAACGTCCGTATTTATTTGAACCGAATCACATTCGATTTGAAACTTGTACAATTTACTCAAATCGCGTATTCATATATATTCAACAATATATAAAATTTGATACATTAATTAGCCTAAAACCAACTAATTACGTGTATTAACAACTGATTAGGCACTAATCACTAGTCCTAATTTGGCGGGTGTTACAGTTAATCACTCCTTGCAGGTTTTGAGATGATTTGAGCCGGGCAAGGAATGATTGAAGAATGTTTGACCATAGTCATACTCTGATGTTCTTCAAACTTTGATATATGTTTTGAATATATAATGCCAAGGGTACAATTAGTATTTTGTAAATATTAATAACTAGTACATATAACTTATGTAAATTTTGTAGATGACGTCATGTTATCTATGTTTATAATGTAAATGGGATTTCGCTTCCGACTTTAAAAAAAATGGATGAAATTTTTGGTGTGTTATATTATATACACATACGACCGGACGATTGCCAAGCATCCGATAATCATCATCTTAATTCATATTTTGTGATTTACTACATCTCGGGTATCATTTAATATCCGAATTTTATATTTTCGTATTTTTCTTAATTTCATAATATGAATTTTGATTGTGTTTTTAGGTTAGAAATTAGTTAATAGTTTTGTTTATATGATTAGGATTACTTAGAAACTAGTTAGGATTAGTTAGGTTATGATTTTAATGTTCAAGGTTTGATTACGGATTAGAAAATTGATTGCGGATTGAGTCGATTAGGGTAGAAGCTCAATATTTGGAAAGAATACATTTATTATTAGTTAGAAAAAGTTGCATTTTTAAATTAGACATTTTATAAAATAAATTTTCATATACGGATGAAACTTTGAATAATAAACGACTAAATTTTTGAATTTTATATCTAAAAATAACTTTAAAATTTCTATAAATTTGTAGAGTATCAAAATAACAAAAATATGGTACTACAATTAATTTTGAATTAAAAACTTTTAGACTCGATATTATTTTGAAATAACAAAAACATGTTATTATACATATTAATACATAAAATGTAATTTTACAATTCGATAATATTTTTGAAACAAAACAGATTAAACTTGTTTATAATGAAAATTTTCATATATAGACATAATTTTGAATTTAATATATATTTTAAATGAAAAGATTCGATAAAATTTCGAAAAAAAAATGAAAAACATATCACTATATACACTTAATAAAATGTAATTTTAAATATATTTTCATTTATTGATTCGATATTAATTTCGAAACAAAAACATATAATTTTTCATAAACATGATTTTTAGATTCGATATATATTCGAAATAATATATTGACTAAATTATTCATTTTCATATATGAATATGATTCTATGTAAAAATTATGACGTTTTATAAATTTTTAGATTTGATATTGCTTTCGAGACAAATACTATTTCATTTAGAACTATTCATTCTTTCTTTATAGTTTAGTATGATATTATTTAGATTCAAATTGATTTAGAAATTACGTAGGTGACTATCATATATTAAATGTTGTCTGCATGAATTCATACCAACCGGCGGTTGGAATATCCAACCGGTGGTTGAACCAAATTTAGAGCAGAACCATGCACCCGATAAAAATTTTATTTATTTACTCACACGTTTTTAAGTTTTATTTTAACAGCCAAGACGACTAGACGCCAGCGTGGACGTGCACTTTTGGACAGAGAGGATTTCCAGCTACATCCTTATCTATGTTTTGAGCACGAGTCCATTTGCGAGGAGCGTAGGGCAGAGTACACCGATAGGTTGACAGAGTTGATTGCACAGCCTATTGAGACGCCTGATGTACTGGATTGGTCAGTGATTGAGAGAGTGGTGGATCCACGTAGAGATGGAGAGACATGTGATGTTACATCGAGGAGGTTTATGACTCAGAGTTATGTTTTATCGTCATGTGACATCGGATTTGTTTCTCTTGCTTGGTTACGATTATTTTAGATACGTGAGATTATATATAGGGAGTTAGTTATAGAGTTTTATACTACTCTTAGGTTTGATTCCACTTCTAGACAGTTTGACTAGCCCTCGATTTCTTTTTACCTTGGAGGCCAGCCTAGGTCTATGAGTTTGTTAGAGTTTGGAGTTGCTGTGGGGCACTATACACTAGATGAGCTCCATAATCCTTATTTTGTAGAGCATTTGACAGCAACAGTTTTAGAGCAATATTCTTTGGTTGAGGTAGCCCAGTATTAGAGACAGATTGCTACCGTAGATTATGGAGATAGAGCACCTTCTGATATCCATATGAGGAGTCCTGTGCATAGGCTTTTACATAGATTGATAGCATTTTCTGTTTGTGGGAGGCCGGATTTCTTCTATTTACACGCTATGATTTAGGGGACGCTGATCAATGTCCCTAGGAGATTAGTTCATTGGATGACCACAACTGCGATTGGGTTTAGAGTTAGTAGTAGTATGTGCGGTGGACAGTACATTACGAGGATAGCTAGGCATTTTGGTATGGGACCTGCTGACTTTTTGACTTGCACACCAGTTACACCAGGGATGTCCTTGTTAGGCGAGGACAAGTTGATTGAGTTAGGTATTATCCAGGAGGGTGTACAAGAGGGGATTTTGTTATGGACACCTAAGTTAGCACCTGGTCAGCAGCCAATTTAGAGAGCTCGTTTGAGAGGACCACCTGTAGCACCAGAGATTCCACCACCACCAGTTGATCCACCGGTAGGTAGAGGTAGAGATCGTGGTCGAGGTCGTGGTCGAGATGATTTGTATGAGCATATTCAGCAGAGGTTGGAGAGGATTGAGATTGCTCATGGTAGGAGGTTTGTTTTGATTGGTCAGAGATTATATATGTTTGAGCAGAGGTTAGATAGGTTTGAGCGTGCGAGCTTTCATAGGTCTGATTATCAGCATGGGTTATTGCAGCAGTTTTTGAGGGATAGATCTATTGAGTTTCAGCCATATATTCCGATAGTATTTGATGATGGAGTTGGACCTTCTCGACAGCCTGGGCAGATGGATGATTCTGATGATGATTAGATTTGTTATTTGTCAGATATTTTTGGATAACTGTACTTATTACTTATCATTTTTATTGTTATGTTAATTAGTTTGTTTTGTTTATAGAATTTCTTTTGAAACTGGTAAATAAGTTCATAGCTTTATTTACTTAGTTTATCTTATGAACTTTGTGGGTGTGTTCACAGGAAACCCTCACAAGACTATAACTCGTCCACTCGGGATACTGATGGGTTTAAAGGCTTATTGCATATGCTAAATGCAATCGTGATTAACTACGAAAGTGTGGATGTTGTATATTATTTTTAAACAAGACAATCAAGATATTTTCTACTAGCCGATGAAGAAATATGTTTCGACAAGTCAGGGAGTTTTTCGTTCTATTTTTCTTTTTCTTTTCCCTTACTCACTATGATTATCATTAATATACAATGAGGACATTGTATACATTAAGTGTGGGATGGCGTTCGTAAGGAAAGGAAATTTCTTTAATTTTTTATTTAAGTTTTTATTTGTCTTCTAAATATTTCATAAACTTTAAATTTTTAAGTAAATAACTAGGTATTATTAGTTGGAATTCTTTTATTAAAATTTTTGTTTTATATTTAAAAGTTTAGACTTTAATGTGGATTAACTATTTTATACATATAACGTAAACAACTTAATAATAAAGTGATATATAGTTACATGATATGATGTATTAATAGGCAATCTATAAAGATTTCTGAATATTAATAAATTAATAAATAATTTGTATATTTTTTATGATACATAATATGATGTATGACATAAAAAAGTCTTAATTCTTAAGTTTATTATACAATAATTTTATATATCTTTATATTTATGTGAAAACATTTGGGGATTTACTAATTGTTTCCTCTTTGTACGAAAGTACAAACCTGGTCTCTAATTAGTATTCTTAAATAAAGCAAAAAGAAAGAAAAATCTTTTAAAAATAAATAAAAATGAAAATCAAACTATGCCGCTTTGTTGTACGATTGTATAGACCTGTCACCGCTGGTTTGATTAAAAATAAAATTGCTTTACCTGAATCAAGTTACGTCGCTCTGTTGCATGTTATGCAGACCTGTTACCAATGTCTTGATTCTTAAAAATGGTTTTGATATACTTATTTGGAATATAAAAGAAATTGTATAAATAAGTTTAAGAGTATATCATATATGGAAATTATAAAGTAATATACATACTAACAATAAAGGATGTAGTCAGAAAAATGAGTATAGATTGTTTAAAGTGGACAATCATATTAGTAATCATTAATGAGCTATATGTTACACAAATAATAATAATTTTTATTTGTACATTGTAGTTATCCATGTTAATTTAATTGTTTAAATTTTTAATATATGAAACATATTTTTAATTTAAGTATTCTGATTCTTAAATATTAGTTTGATGCTTATCAATTTTTATTAAGTTATTCTATTTGAGGACAAGGAGAACTTAAGTGTGGGGATATTTGATAACATCAAATAATATCATTTATATACTTATTATCCCTATATTTATATATACTTTTAGTACATTTTTATGGATTTTGGTACTTAATTCTTTCATATTTGCAATTTAGGTATAAAATACGAGGATTGAAGGAAAGAAATGAAAAAAGGAGCTAAAATGAATAAAAACTCGAAGAAAATGAAGACTTGAAGAAAAGAAGACCCAAACATGAAGACTTAAACCATATTATTGAAGATTGGGCCAAAAAAAGAGTTTAAAATAGTATTTGAAGAAAAGAAGCCCAAGAAATAAGCCCAGCCCGAAGTTGAAATATTTTAGAAACAAGACTCAACTGGCGGTTGGGATGTCCAATCGGCGGTTGAATATTATATTAGTAAGGCGGTTCCAGACGCGGAAGTTGGCTTGGAGAGAAAGACTCCAACCGGCGGTTGGAAGCTCCAACCGGCGGTTGGACTGGCGGTTTTGAAAACTATAAATAGGGGTCACAGTTTAGGTTAAGGGATATACGAATTTTAGAGGTAAAAGTCGATTATTAAGGTTAAGGAACGACTTGAAGTCGAATTTGGAGGCTAGGAGGCTAGGAGGCTAGAGATTGAAGACCTTCAAACCTAACGAAGGGTAATTCAATATCTTTGGTTTGTATTCTAAGTCCTTTTACTTGATAAATGACTGTTTACTTGTATTTGGAATCTTGTTTATAATATCAATGATTATTGATTATTTCTTTAACATATTTGTTTGGATGAATGATGTTTGTATGATTAAGGTTATGTCTATATCGATTATACGATTATTGATTATTTCTTTAAGTATATGTTTATGTTAATTGTATCTATGAATGTTATTAAGGTTATGTCTATATCGATTATATGATTATGATATCCATGCTATATAGAGAACTCTTGTGTGAATTGACTTAATAATTTAGGTTTATGTTTTGATTATACCTAGATAAACGAGAACTTGGTGATAGGTTATAGTGATTACTGGATTAAACTATAATTGATTAGATAATAACATTCGAGACCTCGAAATTAGTTAACCTTAATATACGTTGAAGCACTTAATCTTAGGGTATTGAGCTGGACCAAGGCCTTTATCTACTTTTATATTTCAACATAGATCAATTAGCTGACAAAGATAAACATATAGGAGAATTTGAATACAACATAGCTAGTCTAGATAAATTATATCTTCTATCTACCTTATTCAGCTTAGATAATTCTTTAATTACTTTAATTGTCTTGTATATCCTAGTTTGGTATCAAAAGTAAGTAAGTATATATATATATATTCATACGGAATTAAAATGTACCCCCTTATCTGTAATATTATATGTAATTAATTGTAATTGAAATCATTATTGTTGAATAAATTAATTATTTTAATAACACGTTCCCTGTGTTCGATACCTGGACTTACTTGTAAAAGCTATATTATACGAACAGGTTATTCTTACCTGAATTTTGTGATAAAGTATTATTTAGTATTTCTTTGATTTAAAACTTGTTATGAATTTATTTGCATATACTTCACGCACATCACCTACCTTGTGGGTAAGGTGGCTAGTATAACTCGAGTGTCGTCCAAAATCAGAACAAATTGAATTGAATTGAATTTGATCTACCAAAGATAAGTTCACTGTATGATTGGTTTTAAAACAAGGTAGGTAGATTTCGGTTTTATCTAAACTACTGACAGAAAGTAAATGACAGAAAAGTAAATGAGATAATAAGTAGCAGGTAGAGAGTGATTGTCAAAACTTCAATATTAGGTTTTCGGGATGATACTATATGATTGATTGGAGATTATCCAAATTAAGAATCAACTAAACGGTCGGAGTAAACACTAGGATCCTACGTTCTAGGTGTAACCCTGAAGCATATGTCATTGAACCCTAGGTTATCATGATTCTGATCAGCTGAGACTATCTTAAGACCCACCACACCGTCTCTTTCGGAGACCAAGTGACCCTCTAAATGGGGTGCAGGAAAAGGGCAACAGTTCACTTATACTGACCTTTCTTAACACCTATGTCTATCTGATATTAAAAGGATAATACTGGTTGTATGCTATGTAAGTTAAACTATTGGTTACGTAGAGTCAAGGGGTTTAAGCATCTGGGAACACAGCCAACATCCTTGCTTTCTTTTCTAGACTCATAGTGTATCTGATTAAGTTCTAATACTTCCGTCATGAATTAGACCCTCCTTTGCCATCAGGAGTTCATCCCTAGGTATGTGAACAGTGTATAGTGCTTTTATGTTCCACAGTACTCTAACCCTAGGTATATCTACAGTGTTTTAAAGATCGTATAAGTCTTTACACAGCTTTATAATCAGAGGTAGTTTCACGGTGTACTACAATATTTTCACGGCTTAACAAGACCTAGACCCGTGTCTGGAAGGGCAACTTCCAAGTAATCCACGGTGAGATAGATCATCGGCATTTCCTTGGCTTCCATGTATTTGTACTCTACCAGTGGTATTTCCAACACTATACCGAGTATTCTGACGTTTTACGGTGATCCCACAGCTTCATACAATATAGGAGATAACTATATATTCGTAGTTAGGGTTGATCAGATCATATCCTAAGTCAATAGTCATGTGAGAGACCGGAAATGGTGATTAATTAAGTCTATATTCAGGATAAGCTTAAAACATGTACGCATCATAAAAACTTCCAATCATATATAATATTAATCAAACATCATCCCTCATCCTAACATTTGATTCCAACAATCACATATTAATCTACGTAATAATCATGGCAACAATCATAAATTGTACCGCAATAACATGCAAAGCAAACATTATAACAATAAGAGAGAGAAAATTAGTAATACCATATTAGTAGAGTAATACAGAGGATTACAACGTGCTGAACTTGATTACATAGACATTACCAACCTAAAAAACTTCCTCTAGCTCAAACAACTACTTATTTCTCTCTAGTTCTCTAGAGAGAGAAACTAGAGAGATAAACTAACTACAACTATTACAAAACTAGAGAGAGAAACTAAATCTAGAGAGAGAGAAGTGTGTAGGTGTAGAATGAAGGTGTAGAGGTGTGTTGAATGAATGAAATGAAGCCACTATTTATAGGATAAGACATGAAGTTGAGGCACCACCCTTTAAGCACAAAGAACAAGCACCAAAGCTCAATCGGGGGGTAGCAAGCAATCGGGGGGATATTGATGGCCTTTGGGTACCATCTAACAAGGAAAACAAAGAGGCAGATGGCCCCTAAGGGGCCGTATACGGCCCTTAAGGTTCCGTATACGGCACCTAGGGGGGTTGGCTTTTGTCTTCCGTTTGATCTGTTCGTTGCTTGTATCACCCGTATCTTATTCGTTTTAAGTCTGTTTTGCTTGATTCTTGCGCCTTTGGATTCATTTTTCTGTACGCTTCAAATGACACTAAGTTTGCCAAATTTGGAGATGTATAACTTTTGCGTGTTCCGAATGACGATCGGTGGTGTCACAATTGCTCTATCTTCTTCGTTCTTCACCCGTTTTCCATGATTCTTGAACCACCGGTCTCGTATTTTCCTATGGAATCATAGGATATGCATTAAGATCTATTTCCATGTGGTGAATTATAATGAGAAAACTGGAGTGGCTTTATTTGCTTTGATTTGCTCGATAATTAAGCGTTTTTACTAATTTTTATCACAACGTCTATAAATAGACCACCTTGGTGATTTTTGATAATAAATGATTGTTTTAAAGTGTTTTCACCAAAGTTTAGTCCAAATAGTGTGGAATTATGTGCGTAAAAATATGACTTTTTACGTTACATCATTCACCCTCGCCGTTCACCACCGTCGTGCGGCCCAGCACGTTGAATCACAAGCCGTTTTCCTTTATATTTTTTGTTTCAAAAGGTTACAAAAAAATCAAAATATAGCCGTTTAACAGCTACTTTTTTAAAAAAATATATTATTTTTATCCCTTTTTTCTCTGTAAATACCTCTCCATTTTATACAAAATTTTCACACAATTCTTTCTTTCTTTTTTTTCTCAATCAAAATATAAAATGAGTGATTCTGAATTTTACCATTCACCTTCAACCAACAATGATGTTGAAGTTTTAACAGTTCTTCGGCAATATCATAACCAAGTTGTAGTGCCTCGTGAAGAGGGCGAATCGTCCAAGTGAGGTCGTTTCAAACGTCGTTACATTTACCGTGATCAGTTGACAGCGAAGGAATCTTTAATGAACGACTACTTTGTTGACAACGCAAAGTACCCGCCAGAGTATTAAAAGCGTCATTTTCGTATAAGTAAGCGATTATTTCTTCTGATAGTAGAAGGTATATCTAGTTACTCTCATACCCCAATCCCGGATTATATTGATTATTTTCGCCAAAAAGAAAATGTATGTGGTGAACCGGGATTTACCACTATTCAAAAAGTTACTTCCGCCTTACGTCAATTGGCATACGGTACGTCACCGGTTGCCTTTGACGAATATATACAAATGGCGGAAAGAAATTCTCGCGAATGTTTGTTTAGTTTTGCAAAGTTCATGATTAATATATATGCAAATCTGTACATGCGAAAACCAACGGCCGATGACATTCAACGTTTGTACGATAAACATGGTAATAGACATGGTTTTCCGGGCATGTTTGGTAGTATAAATTGTATGCATTAGGCATGGGCGAAATACCCTAACGCGTGGAAAGGATAATATATACCAGGTGACCACTGCACGACTATCCTACTATCATGCTTGAAGTTGTTGCCTCGTATGACATGCGGATTTGGCATGCATACTTTGATGTTGCAGGGGCTAACAACGACAATGTTCTTAATTCTTCTCCATTGTTTGATGAGTTTCTCGATGGCTCTGCTCCTGAACAAGCATTTACGGTTAATGGCATTAAGTAGAAAAATGGGTACTATCTTGCTTACGTGATATACCCAACATGGGCATCGTTTGTTAAAGGATTTTCAGGTGAAGTTTATCCAAAGATAGTCAAGTTTACTCTAGCATAAGCTTCTGCATGAAAAGATGTTGAAAGGGTCTTTGGTGTGCTTCAAGGCCGATGACATATATTACAAAAACCGACAAGAGCTTATAAGGTCAACCATATTAAAAGAATCATGTATACATACATATTGTTGCATAATATGATCCAAGAAAACCAAGGATTCAATATTGTTGAAAACGAAGAGTATTATGTTCCTGTTAGGAATTTGCAAACGACTTTGATTGAGAGATGTGATATACATAGACAGAAAAACAAGGAACTACGCGATAGTGTCGTCCACGACAACTGTAACACCTCAAAATTTTAAAAGTATTATTGTGATAAGTGAATAAATAATTGTTTTAAGTTGATAATGTTGTAAGAAAAATAAATGGTAGAAATCGCGAATAATTTTTAAATTCTAGACAATAGATTTAAAAAGGGACCAAATGTGACATGCGTGTACTGATATATATATATATATATATATATATATATATATATATATATATATGTTTGTGTGTGTGTACTTTATTTCTTTATAAAATATTCCACACACACGTAAACATTAGAAAGAAAGAAAGAAAAAGAAGAAGAGAAATAAAAAGAGTAAATCGTCCATGTGGTTATGATGAAGCTAGAAAGAGTTACAAATCAAGAATTTTAAAATCATTATCATCATCTTTACCTCCTTCCTCATATGATTGTAAGTTGAATTCCTTTATTTTATTAACCTAAGAAATTGGGGGTTATGGTAGAATTAGTATGAGTTAATGATTTGACATGAAATTAAGTTAGGAAGGATGTTAATTTGATGTTATTAATCTGTTGATACTGAATAAGAACTGAGTTTGATGATTATTATGGAGAAATCTGGATTTAAAACAGAAAGAAAACTGCAGGTCGCTGGAAGAGACAGACTACCCGACGGGTAGTTATAGTACCCGGCGGGTACTTCGGGAAAAACCTGGGTACCCGGCGGGTAATCCGAGTACCCGACGGGTAATAACCAGAAACAACAGCTTTTGTTAATTGGTTAAGGATTTAAGGATTTTGTTGGAACCTATTATAATGACTGATATGTAAAAGTAATTAAAGAGTTGTTAAGTCAAAGAAGTAGCATAATTAAAGGTTTATGATTGAGTTAAAGTGAGTATGATTAAGAGGTTAGTGACCAAACTAAAGTATGATTGATTAAGTAAAGAAAGAATTAAGTTAAGCACAATATGAGAAATCTTTTATGTGGTTATGATGATTATCAGGGACTAAATGTATTGTTATGATTATGTGTTTACGTAATAGGTAATCCAGGAGTTGAGACTTGACATATACTCGTATTATGATCTACTCGCTTATTCGGCTAAAAGGCAAATATGAGTAATATGGGGAATTAAATAGTTAATGATTGTGTAATATTGGAATGCTTTTAAGCATAAAGTATTATACAATTATGTGAAGTGTATTATAACTGCTATTATATGCCATACTATGTTATGAAAAGTTATATTTGAGATTGTTTATGTGTTTTGGCTTCAGTTGGATATATGTTACAAAGTTATTATAATATGGCATGTCGATAAGTGATAAACGAACTGATATGAAAGAAACTGTGATATGTGAATTATGTGCATTGGGAATTGTAGAGATTGGTTTATGATAGGTGACAGATTTACAGATAAAGGCGTGTTTTGCACATGGTGATATTTAGCCGGGTAGTGCATAATTCATTAGCTCGATGTTAGCCGGGTAATGAATATGTCACTAGCTCGATGATATTGTAATTGTGTACTGGGGTATGGCCCGAAGATGTAATTCTATGGGAATTGCATATATTGTAATTGTGTACCGGGGTATGGTCCGAAGATGTTAATTCTACGAGAATTGGCATATTATGGTTAAGGATCCTTAACGCTACAGTTGATGTTTTAAAACGCGTATCATTCAGAGGTATGGTACAAATTGGAAAAATTCAAATGATCTCTACAATGGCCCAACAATGATATGACTGATTAAACTTGTGATATTTGCAGTTTATATTTTATGTGAAAGGTCATTATTTATATAATTGTTCATATTATTCACTAAGTTTCGGTTTACCCCGTTCAGTTGATTATTTTGTAGGTATGTGATTTGTTCGAATCATGGACTTAAAGAATTACATATGACTATTAGAGGATACGTAATTTGGAGCTTGATTAAGTGGTAGACAAGCTTCTTCTCTTATGAATTATCGTTATGACAAAACTTGTATAAATCGCTCAATTTTAATAATGTTTATCGTCAAAGATGAAGTTATGGAGAGATCATTGGTTAAAATGTTTGTATGAACGTTTGACTGTAAAGTCAAAAAGATGAATCAAACGTTATGGTATTTTATAAAATTTATAATATACAGTTTTAAAAAGCATATGTTATAAAAAAAATCAGGGTGTTTCAATAACCTCTGAATCGATCTTGTGTAACATATTTGGGAGAATTGTTCGTAGTTTTATGCTTATTTAATCTTGTATTTTATTTCATTACTTTTAATTGATGCATCTTTTTTAATGTACTTTTTAATATTTATGACTTTTAATTAATGTATTTTTATTTTTTTGTTTTCTTTTAATATATTTGTTTTTATTTGATTTGTTTTATTTAATTGGTTTTATTTTATTTATTTTATTTTAAAAATAATAAAATAATCAACCGAACACTAAACCTCAAGGTTAATCATTATCTCACTTTTCAGCTTCATTGTTCAAACTAAACACTGAAACTCCATCAACCACTCTATGTGCTCTGCTAATAATAATTAATGTATGCTTACACGGTGGGGTACCGTAAAATCAATGTAAACGAACTATAATGATCGCAAATTCACGATTCATGGAAACGTCGTTTTTGGTATCTAGAATCCTCGATACTTACGAAAGTTACATCCGATTAAATTGAGGCCTTGTTTCTTTGGTGTGGAATGAAATCATCGTTCGTAACACTGATTCGTTTAGGTTTAAAGTGTTTGAAATGTTTTAAAATACCACTGAACAATACGTGCACGGCAAATTTGGTATCACGGTATAATAAAATACTGTCTTTAATCAATTAACTAAATTTGGTGTACACCAAATTTTATAATATGTTACACCATATAAACATTAAATCTTGTACCAAATTTTTAAAGTTTCATTGTAACACTTGATTTAAAATATCTTTAGAAATAATGATTACACAAAATGAAAATTGTAATTTGAAGAATACTCAAATAGGCACGGAGGATCCAGAAACGAAAAGAAGAGCTTATTTAATCATTTTTGTATGATCTCACGTAAACTATTTTCATTTTTGTATGATTTACAAGTACAAAATAAACATTACAAAAGTGTAATCTTAAAGCAAATTGTGTCACAATTTTGAAAAGGAATTTACAATTTCTAGATCTGTCGTGCCTACTCCACCAAATTTTTTAAGTTTCATTCTAACCCATACCTACACTTTTTATTTTTACGTGGATCGTCCCTATGGTTTGCAAAATGTTGCATGGATAATCCCTTTGACTAACGGTCATTTACAACTACCGCTAAATGTAAGGGTATAAATGTTATCATTAATTAGAGACGGCACACGTAATTTTATAAACCGTGAAGACCGTCCTTGTAACTTTTACGTCTAAAGTATTAACTAGTGTTATACCCGGACGGTGCCCGGGATGTACTTCCTAAAATCGAATGCAATTATACAGTTATGTTATCATTTAAATTTGTGTACGTTTGGTTGAAAAATAACTTGTAAACAAATAAACGATAAACATAACCATATAAAAAGTATATCCGTATCCATATAAAATGTGCGTCAAATGCATCAGCCAATGAGCTCATACTTAAGTTATATATCTGAGGTTCCAATACATCAGGTAATCCAGTAAGTAAGATCTGTAAAAGAGTGTGACACGCATATTAGCCAACTGTGGCCTATTACCAATTACCAATAAATATTAAACAAACTTGTGACCCAGTTTCAAGTACATGGGTTTAAATTGCCACATTGCTCAGTTTTGAATGATGACTATTTCCTTGAATAGCTATATGTGTCATAATGCTAAAGCATCCTTGAAAATATAGTATTATAGCAACCTTGTTGGTGTAGGCGTCTCTCTGCATCATATTTTTTCAAAAAAAATTCTTTGATCTTCACAAAATTGCACCTCTAGAAGCTCATTTAAGGAGAGTTTGAGATCAATTTTCATTTTCATGCCTAAAAACTTAATTGCATCTTACTCGTGTTGCATTGATGAAGACGTTAGAGCTTTTAAAGCCTCAATTTTTTTGAAACCAAATCCAACCACTTCTCCAAAGACGCGGGTAATAGTTTTATAACTGCAAATGGCAGTAAAAGTCATGAAAACGGTTCAATACAAATGACAAAAGTTAATATAAGGGCCCTTAATTACTAAGCTACAAAGTTAACTCCAAAATTTAAATTGATGGCTTGATCAGTTGATGGTGTTGTAGAGACGCTTGTCTCTCATACGCCATATGTATACATTCCAAACCATTTCAATGATTCCAATGCAGATACATCAAATAACTATAACAAAAAAGAAACTAAAATAATGGAGTTGTTATAAATACATGCAATTTTAAATCAATGTACCAGTTCAATCAATCAAAGAATATAATAATGAACATAATACTCCTCCTAATTCAAAGGATAACGTTATACAATTTCAATTACACAGTCATTGTCTCAAATCGGAAATCCACGATACTTTAAAATCATGATTCGTATTTATGCAAATGTAACAATTTTTTTGTAAGTTTAGAAATTAGGTGCAAGTAATATACCCGTACTGCACTTTGTTTCATATCTTCGGGAATCAACAGTTTCATCGCCACTTTCATTGGACAATGGATCGAGATGCACATGGTAAGATTGTGTAAATAAGAATGAGTTTTTTTTTAAGGGTTGAAGTATACCACCAGTGCACAACAAAACAAACCTCATAAACCAAACAAAAAATAATGGAGTAGTTAATTAGTAAATAGAAACTGTGAAGTACTGAAATGGGGAGAATTTTTCTTTGATATACTAAATTAAATTGAAGCTAATGTTTAAAGATATCAAGGGGAGAAGATTCTGGAAGAAGTTAGAGGATATATAGAACGTGGGTTTAGTAGTGGCGGTTTTCAGGCAGTTTTCAGAAGTTACATGTGAGGAATATGTCAATAAGACCACTCGTAACGCACTAATGTGGCTGGCATTCTCACCCTCCAGAACGTCAGAACGCCCCTAACGTGGCGTTTTGGAGGGGCATTCTCGAAGCGTTTTGCGGGCAAAAACAGGAGCAGAACGTGCGTTCTGATGGGACTTACGGCTTTTTTTTTCTTTTATCTTTACTTTCTTCCCGCTCCTCCACCCTAACGGACACTTTTTAATTATTTTTTTTCAAACCCTACTTCTCTATCTATATATACTCCACATTCACCTCAAACATTTTTATACACCTCAAACATTTTTATACACTTTCACCTCAAACACTTTCACCATTTTCACCACAATTTTATAATCTTATTTCATCAACTTATTTCACCACTTGCATCACCATGTCGAACCCAAATTCATACCCAAATCCCGACTCCAATCAATCCCAAGATACGGATAAAATGTCATACACCAATCTAATGTTATTCGGAACGGTAAACACACCCGGAGCAAGCCGGGCGGAATGTTTCCACCATACGGAATGTATCAACAACAGTTTGATCCAAACCAACAACAATACGGATATTTTCCTAACCCGTATTTCCAACAACAACCGTTCCAACAACAACCGTTCCAATAACAACCGTTTCAACAACAACCGTTCCAACAACCTTTCCAACAACCAAAACAACCCGATGAACAAACCTCCCAACGACCCGGAAAGCAAGTAGTGCCATCCCCTTCAAAAAGAAGCCACAAAAAGAAAAGTGACGGGGTAAAAAAGTCGTGCAACAAGCGGCAATGGACGCCAAAATGAACTGGCGTGGTTAGGAACATGTTGGTGCGACACGTCCGAGGACTCGGCCGTCAGCAACTCTCAAAGGAGAGGAACTTTTTGGGGTACGGTTGAAGAAAAGTTTTTGACCAACAATTATGGTTGGGTTCGCGGCGCCGACCAACTATCATCCAAGTGGCGTGTTGTTAATAATACATGCAAAAACTTCAACGGTTTCTATAATGAGGTGGCCCAAAGTTGGGGAAGCGGTCGAGACTTAGGAATGATGTACGATCAAGCCGTATCCGAATACTACAATGCGTACGGAAAGACATTCACCATGAAGGAGGCTTTGGAATGCGGTCAAAGATCACCCGAAATGAAAAGCACCACCGCCGGTTGGCGG
The DNA here is from genome assembly GCA_963422505.1 of Pseudognaphalium luteoalbum. Lineage (NCBI taxonomy): Eukaryota > Viridiplantae > Streptophyta > Magnoliopsida > Asterales > Asteraceae > Pseudognaphalium > Pseudognaphalium luteoalbum. Next base: position 24,782,657 of record OY730195.1, on the reverse strand, counting down.
AACCGGATTACGCGACGAGGAAGATGACATTTTTGATCAATCTGTTGATCTCTCTGCCAACACTCCAAACGAGCTATTTGGGCCCGACCCGCTTCCAAGGCCCATGGTCTGAAATGGAGCCCGAAAAGCGGCTAGGAGTTCGGGTTCTTCCGATGCGGCGACATCATCCCGATCATCCACCCCGAACGAAAAGGTGGATGAGGCGATAGAGAATATGTCCAAATACAAAGCCGAAATGTTAGCTGCGAGAAAAGCATCGATTGAGACGATCACCTGCCAAGAAAGACTTCGAACTGCTATGCAAGGTGTTCAATTCCTTGCACTCAACACTGCCGACATCATGGATCCAAGTGATCATGCAGCAGTTGCGAGAATGAAGAAAACGTTTCGGACTGAGTTTCAGAAGTTCTACGAACCCGAAGATGAGAACGAGGATGATGACAAGTAGATTGTATTTGTTGCTTTTTTTTTCTAATTCTAGGACTTAATCGCAATCTTTAATTTATTGTATTTTTATTTTTAGGATTGTAACGTTTTCATTTTTAGGATTGTAACGTTTTCATTTTTAGGATTGTAATGTTTTTATTTTAATGAAGTAATCGCAAATTTTAATTTTCGTAATTTTTTTCTATCGTAATCTATTTTAATTTACATCTATTTATATAATTATTGTTTTGTATTTTATTTAAATTGTATTTGTTTTGTTAAATAAATGAATATTAAATTTAGTTAGTGGGCGAGTGGGTCCCAGAGGGGGAAAAAGGGGCGTTCTGGTTTATGGGTTAGGAAGGTGAAATGGACGTTCTGGTGTAAATGCTGACGTGGCGCGTGAAAAATGGATGGGTTACGAGTGGTCTAAAACCGACCATAGATGAATAACTTCCATTGCCACGTGTCAATCTGTGATTGGTAAAAACTAATTTAATTGACGCCCCAAAATGAAAGTCAACAAACATGGATGGATGAGATCTATCGGTCAAACGACTTAGCTTGGGTAATATATATTTATATTTACTAGCAATATACCCGCACAATGCAGCGAAAATTTTATATGTAAGATGATGTCGAGTTGATGTCGATAATTGTAATGTATGACATTGTAGTTGTATAGAAAAGACTAAAACTTAAAAAGATTTCCACTCTATCTATAATGCAATGTAGTGAATCAATATTAATGTATAATGATTATATAGAGAAGGAAAACTCCATCATTTTGTTTACAAACCAATGTGGGATCAACTCCTTACATTTGATTTTGAGTAATATACATTGAGTTGTCCCACATTGATAATTAAAATAAATCATTCAAGTTTATTCTTTCTATTTAAAGATGTTGAAAATTAAGATTAAGAAGTGAAGTAGAGATGTTTTTATATGTTGTTAAAGATAATTTCATCTAAAAAATCTTTTTAGATTGTTTATAATTAATAATTAATTTTAATGAACTTTTAATCTAATTTAATTAAATTAATTTTAAAATAACAACTTTTGACTTAAAATATATCATCGCTTGGGTAAATGACTTAATCTACACAAAATTAAGAATAGCATCATATTTTTAAATTGAACAATCACTAATTACTCACTTATAGCAACATAATATTAAGTTTTTGTAATGTGTTAATGTATAATACGGAGTATTTGTTAGTGTTTGTTTATGTTTATGTTTATTTTCCAAATCAAATCAATTTAGTTAATTCTTTTTTATACATGAGTGTTTCTTGAAGGTAAATGATGGCCGAGATTTATAATATACTAGTTTAAGACTCACAAAATTTACGGGTTGACTTTATAATATGTTTTATATGGATGTAATAAGTTTTTTGATGTTAGTGTACGGTATATCAGTTTGTATTGTTTTAATTTCAAATAAAAAATGTATTAAGGATTTGAATTGTGATAAATTTTGGATTGATAAGTCCAAATAAATAAATTAATTAATAGTGATAATATTGTGTATGATATCACCTTGTTATTTGTATTAATATTTCATAATAAAGATTTCAAATTTTGTAATTCGGTATAGTTTTTTTTCGTGTTTCAAATTTGTGTTGTATTTTCAACTAATTTTTTTTGTTTTGTCAAAGTTACATACATGAGGATAACCGAAACCCGTTGATAAATATGAAAAACCGATGGGTAATAATAATTGGGTACCCAACAGGTATTGAGTCGGCAATCAGTATGAATATTATAAACCGTTATGTGTACAGATTCACTAAAACCCGTCGAAAACTGAACCGTTAGCATCCATAATCCAAGCATTGTAAATTAGAAATTGATATGAGAATTTAATTTTTTATTAGAATTGAAAATAACTTGTTGGGGAGTTTTTGCAGAAATTTTACAATAAAATTTTTTTTAGGAAGAGATTGAATTATGAAAAAAAAAAGTAAAGTAGTTATTAAATTAGAATTTTCATAAAATATTTTGAGTATTATATACAATTAAAGAAAAAAATATATGATTTATATTGTAAATATTGAAGGGTGTATATTGTAAATATAGAAGAGTATAGTAGTCTTTTAGTCACATAAATATAGAATTAATGATGTCATTAAATTAATTAAGGATTAGATCTTAATTATTGATGTCAATCTAATGGCTAATATTCTTTCAAGATTACCGAAACCCGTAGATAAATATGAAAAACCGATGGGTAATAATAATTGGGTACCCAACGGGTATTGAGTCGGCTATCAATATGAATATTATAAACTGGTATGTCTATAGATACACTAAAACCCGTCAGAAACTAAACCGTTAGCATTCATAATTCAAGCATTGTAAATTAGAAATTGATAAAAGAATTTAATTTTTTTGTTAGAATTGAAAATAACTTGTTGGGGAGTTTTTGCAGAAATTTTAAAATAATTTTTTTTTTAGAAGAGCTTGAATTATAAAAAAAAATAAAGTACTTTTTAAATTAGAATTTTCATAAAATATTTTGAGTATTATATACAATTAAAGAAAAAATAGATGATTTATATTGTAAATATTGAAGGGTTTATATTGTAAATATAGAAGGGTATAGTAGTCTTTTAGTCACATAAATATAGAATTAATGATGTCATTAAATTAATTAAGGGTTAGATCTTAATTATTGATCTCTATCTAATGGCTAATATTCTTTCAAGATTTTTCTTTTAATATATAAGATAGATATATAAGATAGATTGAACTTTTAAAAAAAAACTATATATAGTTTTAAAATTTTGCAATTTAACGATTACAAAAAATTAAAATTTGCAATTTAATGAACTTAAAATAGAAAATATAAAAAAATTACATGTAATTTAAAATTATTGAAATTTGAAAAATAAAATAAGATTTCGCCGTTTGACTAATTTAACTTTTGAATTATTATTTTTATATTATTAACTAGATCATAAAACGCGAATTCGCGGGGCTATAAAAAATTAATATAATGATTTTGGCCCTCAAGGTTTCATTTACATATAGCCTACACTTGAGTCTCTTGTAAATTTTGTATTCATTGATTTATTCAATACTTTGTCCTTATTATTGATGCAAATATTATAAAAAATATGGTTACGAGATTGAAGGAAAGACAAGCCAACGTATTGTAGGTGAAAGCAAGTCATCATTATGGTAAATAAAAAATGCCTCTTGACGTAAATTGAAATGAAACATCTTAAAAGTTAAAACAATCTTATACCATGAGATCACTGATCACCTTTAAACAATATGATGTACGAAAACGAAAATATTTTTCTAGCTAAAAGGCTAATTCTGGGGTGTCAAGTCATCTTCGGTTTTGCACCGATTTAAGATAAGTCTTTGTAGGTAGTATTTCATATGCATTCTTATAAATATTCCATTGTTATACTCCAGCATGAGAAAGTACACCATATGTATTGTCATGATTGAAGAACAACATGTTGAAAACAATAACAAATGTGAGGATTTATCAATATATAATTAAGAAATTTACATGTCTGGAACCAAAAAAGCTACCTTGATATGTGTCCATTTATACGTATAAGTCACTTGACCCAATAACCGCCGGATACAAAAATTCCATTCCAATTTTTTTCTCCACCGCTAAACTTCCGTGCCATGAAACACCATCGTCTGCTTAAACCACAACTTTCATCACACTTTTGGAGATTGTGTTATAAGTAAGCAAAACACGACCGTCTATTAGCTTTACACCATCAATACATGTTATGTCAACATGATTAAAAATCATTCAATTATGAGTGATTTTAGACAAAGATAAGGTGGTTATGTTAAAAAAGGTCATTTTTGTATTAAAAAAAAAACTTGTCTTTTTTCCCGGTATTCACAAGAGAGATAGTTAGCTTGATCCGATTAAAGGTTTAACACCTGAATTTGGATCGGGTAAGTTAATTCAGACTATAAAACTCCAGGATGTCACCAGCAAGTGAGATACAAACTCAATCAATGCTATCAAATGATGTTAATAAAGCATGTGGATTCTCATTTGAAGTTTTGAAAGGATCCGGTTGGCCAAAACAACACCGTACAACTTAAAAATACAATCTTCACGACCATTGCCAATTTCAGTATGTGCTAAACCAAAACAATTTTCAATCAATTTGTAGTAGTAAATATTCAACCAGTATTAAGAATAACAACCGTGAATGAACATATACAAAAACAAAAACTCAGCTACACCTAATACAAATCTCAGCCTTCTTGACTGCTGAAAGTGAGGCTTGCATGTCACGGTAAACACCACAGCTCAAACAACACCCACGTTCAATCTGATTAGCCAAAACAGTTTCTTAGCACAAATATATGATTATACATTACTTCAATGCACTACCTACTCGTGCAAGGTATATCAACAGTCATAGGATATATAACTCAGAATCGGGCTTATCTGCTAGATGATCTTGCACATTTATGTGTCGATTTATGATTACCCAAATCTTCATATCTCAGTAATAATGATGATACTTGTTCATATTGAAAGTTCCATCTGTATTTGTTTAAGGTTTTTGTCCAAAGTCAATATATCATAAATAAATAGTTTCCAAGATATGCTTACAAAAGTTATTATCTTACAATGCTCATCAAAACTTTTGCATCCTGTGATAAATCCATTTAGGATGTTGTATACTTGTACGCACTAAAATTATTTAGTTACATTGACCAGTTTCTGAATAAAGTAGAATTATGATTCGTCCCTGTGCCAGACCCATATTGACCCATATAAATTGGTTCAAAATTGTCACCCCTAAGCTTTAAGCACGGTACCATTTAATCAATTTCCTCCTTAAAATATAGGGATCAAAGAATGATTAAATAATGGGTCGTACCTTTGATTTGATATGGTAAAATGCTTCTCATAAAAATCACATTAAAAGTGTATTATCTCTGGACAAATCCACACCTAATTACATAAAGTAAAGTAACCTGATCTATAACACTTGAATATATGAGAGCACACCTGTACACTCAAATATAACAAAGTAACACAAATACAACTTAGCCATCTAAATTCCATTAATCACTTGATCCACGTGTATATATGGTTCAACATCAAGCGGGTTGAAAAGTGCATACTGTTAACGTGATAGTTTGACCCATGTCTTATTCAAAATATTATGGTATTATTTCTACCCATTTACTTTTGAATTACTTGATTTCAGTTGGGTTAATATCGTAAACTGGTTAGAAGTTACCCAAAGTCTAGTATCTTTTATACATTCAACTTCAAAAATCATTACAGTAATTCAGAATGTTATATTATTTCTATAAATATGTTCTTTCATCAATGATATACAATGCATTCATGTTTAATTAAAAAAAAAACTGGACAATCAAAGGTTTGCGAGCCAACTAAATCTGATTTGACTCATTTGGGCGTCTATTAAAAAATTCCTCGTTTAACCAAAAAACCATATTGACCCGTTACCCGGACTACCCATCTTGCCAGCTCTTAATTATCAGTCAATTAGAGAGGGACAAATGATGAATTTGTTTGTGTGTTTGTACCTTTAGCTTCATCCGATGTGTGTTGTTAGCCTTATGATGCTTCATATGATGAGCGAAACTTTCACAAAAATCTTTTTTTTTTATGTTTTTATCGGCTCTAGATCACGATCACCAATATCCACGTTCAAGTCTTTCAATTCGACCCTTGGCCTTGATGAGTTCAAACAATTTATAAGAATGCAGAATAAAGATTAAGAAATATAGAAATTGGTTTGTCAAATGACCATATTACTTTTCAAAAGCTAACCTGATGACAACTTCGTCAGTCTTAAGAGTGTCATTCGAGTTTTCTGAAAGACAAACTGTGTGACACTGGCCTCAAAACCCTTGATAAATCTCTAATCATCATCAATTCTTGAACTATAAACATTGGCTTTTGATGTTCTAACATAGTCATAATGCACTAGTTGGTCCAAAATTGTCCATTATCTCCAATATGGGTGGTCTACTCTAGTTATCTTATCTTTAGACCAAGATTGCCCATCCACCTCTAGAAGAACCCAAAGATCAATATATAACCTGTAGTTTTCCAAGGATTCGACTCCCTATAAAAAAAATACTCAATTTATGTCTACATAACCCGCCAAATTTGCGACTCTCCAAGTTATGACAATAATCAATTAAAACAAACTTAATCCATTATTCAACCAGTATGTAAGCTAGAAATAAAATAATCTGCTTGAATTTAAGACCAAGTCTTGTAAGCACCTGGCTCCTTCAAGAAATTCAGTTCCTTAAATAAAAACACAATTATAGATTATAGGTATGTTGACAACATTTAGTAATGTGACTTGGCCAGTTCAACCCATTTGATTTCTACAACCGTTATCGCTAAATAATTTGTGTGACCCATTGTCCCGCACAGCTCCTATCAACCGATTGGTTAGTAAAATTGTTTAAAATTTCTTTCGATTCAGTTTTAAAGATGAGCTATAAAAGGAATCATACCTTCTCAATATCATCTTGTTCCTCCTTGCTAAAACCACTCGCAGAAAGTTCCTAATCAAGAAGACCTAATGTTGTCAAGAACATACTTTCTGCAAATTAAATAAGATTGTAAAAAGAGTATTTTGTCTTTACTGTTTACATGATGTATCATAACATTTCCGTCTACGTATTCCAATCGAACATATTATCCTACCTTTTCTTAAAATCCTGACTTCGGTATCATTTTTTTATGAAGAGAAGGGAAATAATATATCATGTAATCACCTGAAAAATTACCGTTGTTCCTTTTTTAGTTCCATCACCACCAATTATATAAACCAAACATAAAACACGGAATAAAACCAATACACCAATCAGGAAGAAAAACCATAAAAACCACATAAACATCATATATACACACAACATTTTTTGATTAAATGTCTACAAAGTTAGTCTACTTGAATGAAATCGACCCGACCATTTGGCTACCTCTACAAATAATCAAAGAGGGTATTATATTTCTTTATAGGGGGGACATATATAACTATGGAATAGAAAATTTTCAAGGATACGTCCAGGCTCACTAATACAATGCATGTAAAAATCGCTATTAAGCATCGAAATGAGTGAAGAAACGTACATTTGCATATGAAGTGTGTAAAAATAGATCTAAATTACTATCGTATAAGTAATCATTGCTTAGCCTTATATCAGTGTTACATCCTAAGCTCAAGACCATTTTTGGATACCAGAAATTATTCACATAATTTAATTACCAACACTATTATTTTTGAAACGAAAACAGTCTAGCTAAATCTAGTGGTATAGTGCAATACATGGACAAAAATCAAAATCAAATAATCTTTACAGATATTACTCAAACAACCAATACTTACTTCCCTCCTGGTATACTACCTGCAGTAATTAAGCATGTTCAAGCTTGAATTAAGTAATTATGCATACCCGTAAGGCTTCTAGTGCATAGTACTACGCACCATTCTAACGACAAAATATCAAAATACACACAAATTTGTAAAGCTATAATGAATAAATAAATAAAAAGAAGCAAGCAAGCATAGCTCTGCTAAGCTATGCAAAATATCTTAAACTATATTTTTAGCAAGTGTGCCGTATGGTTTTTGGTTTATTATGACAGTATGTACTGCTCATATTCAAAGTAATTTTTGCAAATATAATCCCAGTAATATTGAGGATGCAATTATTTTTAGCTGGTAATATATGAGCAGTACACAATATACATACTACTATGTATGTAATGTCTTATGGAAAGTCCATGAGATAACACAATAAATTCATCAAACAATTAACCGTATGGTATGAGTATCATTAAAAACTATTTTGAAGATCCCATCTCATCTATATCTATAGCTGTAAAACTAAATAACCAAGTAAAAGCGTACCTATGCGCATTGAAACACTGTGAACCCATATGAAGTTACCAATACTGAGCGTACTTATCTTAAGTGAACCCATCTCAAGCGTACCTCTGCGCATTGAGATACTGTAAAATCTTAGTGTCATTTACCTTTGTATTTGCATCATTGCCGTTCCATTGTATGAACCCATCTCAAGTTACCACTTACCAATACTGATACATATAAACGGTAGAAATTTCAATTCCTATACCATGCTTAACAAATGCAGGACAAACAAATTGAAAAGCTTACCGTCTTCTAACCATCAGGGTCCAAGCATGCTGTAATGTTGGTGTTGATATCAGGCAGTGGTCTAGGCTCTTGGATTATATGGCCACCGAAAAGTTTAACTGCTTCTGCAGTCTTATAAACATCATATGTGCCTATTGCTATATGTTAATAAGCATAACTTTAGTTACTGAGTTTGGTCTTTCCGGATCGTTATGTTACATTACACACAATTGTCTCCAAACATATGGTACCTGAGCATAGGCACCACCTTTATCGTATTCAGATTTCAGTGATGCCATAATTGTATGTCAACTCCAGCATACAATTTTTATTTTCAGGTCCATATCTCAGCAATGCAATAGTATACTACAAAAAAGATCAGTATACATTGCGACTTATATAAGACAAAGTAAATGAAAACGGATTACCTTATATTCAGGACTATCTTGTGTGCGCAGGAGCTCCATACCAAAAGCCTAAAGATATTACAATCACAAGTTATCTTTACAAAAAGATGAAGTGAGTAACAAATTGTCCCTAACGGATAAAGTGAGTAACATTATTTGATTAATTTTCAGCTAAATTAAAAACAACATGATGCTTCAAATGGATCAGAAGTCGCCAAAAATGTATTCAAGTTTGTTTTTAATTAATCAAAACAATAGTCAATATATCAATTTCGAAAAGAGTCTGTGGGTCAGCCCAGTCTGACCCGTTTTGACATGAACTACAAATTACCAATTTGGACACCATCCTGATTTGACCCATTACCCAACCTATCTGACCTACCCATGTTGACACCTCAACTGTGAGAACCAGAAACCTACACAGACTCTTGAGAAGCACAATCTACCAGTTTGCATGTTTGGTGGCAAGCAAGCTTTTATCAAAAACCAAGCGAACTCGAGATGTTTAGGTTAGTTTGGTTTACTAACAACCGACAAACAATCATTGAATAATTACTGACACATCAATATATATCTCAATAATAACTGAAACTAAACGTGAAAGGAAACTAACCTTTAGTAATGAGGCACCAACTATACTGATTGAATGATATTCCTAAACATCAACAAACCTAATTGAAATAAGTAATAACCCAAAATGAGATAATCTCAAACATAATCAGAAATCCCATGAACATGACGTATTTAATATAAGTACACCTCAAAGAGAAGGTGTGCATGTCCAACCTGGGCATTTCCATCCAAGGGAAGGTCTGCTGAGAAATATCATCTACCACAGCCCCGAGAAAAAACTAAAATTATAGTGAGACCATATATAATTATTATCTATGAGAATGTCAACTTAGATTGATTTAACCGCATGAACTCATTAAATACAGTCTTGAAAATGGTACTATGATCTATAAGAAAAAGGTGCATAGACATGAAAGTAGAATAAAGTGAAGGCAATATTAAAGAAACAGAATACCAAACCTCTGTCATAATTCTTTTATCACCATGTCAACCTTGTTTCTATTATTTATAGAACCTATTAGCTCTGTAGCCCAGTGGCCTCATTTATATCACCATTAGCATCCCATGTAATTTGAATCCTTAGCCCAGAGTTATACTGCAGAGTTCGAATAGAGTCTCTACCCTTTCCAATAAATTCAAAATTTGGGTAACTCATTCAAAATTATTTACAAATAAGAAAACCATATCAGAATCTGAACCAATAGAAACTTACAAATTTCTTCATCACGCCACAATCCGAAAAATTAGATACAGATTTAAGATTATTTTCTATTTCTGAGTAATTTGATCCTTTAGAGATTATTCCTGGTGATTGAAGAGTAACTAAACTTATTCATTCGAATTCTGTGCCTTTTTAGAATTCGGGAAGATGGGAAACAAACGAATCGAAAACACGATAGCCCAAAAAAATCAGATGAAGAATATTATATATCAATCGACACAAGAAAGCATGAAACAAACCTTAGGTCTAGCTTACGAATTTTGTGCCTTTCCGAATTCGGGATGACGATTGCTGCTATGATTTGTCTGTGTCGCCATGTTTATGCCTCCCCATTTAATTCCAAGTAAAATGACATTCAATTAGGTTTGTGGTCTTATCCATTTGAATCGATTGGTTTTTCTAGGTCGGAATTGACCGATTGTTTAGAAGCATATGGAAAGGGAGGGCATCGATTGGTTTTTTCTGGGTCGTGTCTGGCCGATGGTTTAGAAGCAGATGGAAAGGGGCGGGAAGCATTAGGGCATCTTTGGGAGTCAAAAATCTTATGATTAATTAATCAGTTCCCAATAGAGATGATAATAATCAGTGGATGTAATTAAAAGGGGTTAACCAATAGAGGGTGAATTAGAAGGAGATTAATTAATTAACCTTCTCCTTTAATTGATAAGAGAAAAGAGAAGAGAGATTAGGATGTACAAAGAAAATTAAAGAAGGTAATTTAACTATGCCCACTGTTTCAAAAGATTATATATTACTCGTAATTATATGGACTCATATATTAGTTATTATACTATTGAATAGTGTTTAGTGTTAAGAGTGTCTCCAATGTTAGTACTAAAATTTAACACTAACATAGTTTAAAAATGAAATCACATTATAATATGTTTACACTAAATAATTTTCTCTCTGTTGGTGCATCTTAGTGTGTCTGTCAGTTGGTCTAAGTCTGTTATGTGTTTGATATGTAATTAAGTTAGTTAATAACTTTTGTTTTAATTACATTTTGTGTTTTGGCGACACAAGGTCTTTGTGTCGCAATAGTTACCTTGGCGACACAACTTGTGTCGCATGAGTCGGCTTGGCGACACATCTTGTGTCGCATAGACCAGGTTAGGTCTTTGGTATAAATAGGTTATTTCGGCTCATTTGTCGAGGTTGACGAAATTGTGTAATCAGAGAGCTTATTGTAAGTGATATTCTTAATATAATCTGATTAGCTTTGAGTATTGAATTGCTTTGCTTATTTGATTAACGTTTATATATTCAATCAATTGTATTCCGCACGTTTGATTGAGTAAGGATTCGATTAGGTCCGATTACAGGGGTCCTACAAGTGGTATCAGAGCCAAAATCACACGATTTGGCATTGTTGAATCCGTTCTTGATACGTTTCTCAAATAATTGTGAGTATATTGAATTAAAATCTTCGTTTGAAAGGTGTTCACAAGCTGCTTCTTGCTATTTCTGGAAGATTTTAGGTTTATTTTTCGTCCATCAGTCGTAAATTTTCGTGTGGGTATCGAAAATTTTCGATTTTAGGGTTTTTTGGTCGCTGAGCAGCCGTTTCTGCGACATAAGCTGCGACATATCTTTTGTGTCGCGACTAGGGTTATTGCGACATACGTCTTTCATTAGGCGACACTAGATTGCGACATAAGACTTGGCTTTCTTCCGTCGCTATATATTGCGACATAAAACTTGGTTTTCTTCCGTCGCTATCTTTTGCGACATAAGACTTGGCTTTCTTCCGTCGCTAACTTTGCGACATATCATCTGCGACATATCCTCTGTGTCGCTTAAATCTTTTGCGACATATAGATTGCGACATATCCTTTGTGTCGCTTAAATCGTTTGCGACATAAATTTGTGTCGCATAACAGTCTGTTTTCTTTTTCTTTTGTGTTATTTATCTATTTTGCAGGTAATTCACAATGTCTTCTTCAACACACTCCATTCAATCTGTAGGAGCTATACTAAAGCAAAACAATGAAGTTGGTTCTGGAAATAAACCACCTATGTTTATGCCGGGCATGACCTATTCTGATTGGCGCCAACGCTTTGAGTCTTATGTTGGATTAAATGATCCTGAGATGATGATTTACTTAGAGGAGAGATATGAGCGTCCTCTAAAGTCAGGAGTCTACAATGGTCAAGCTCCTGAGAAATCGATTAAATCAATGACTCCAGAGGAAAGAAAAGCTTTTGATATGGAGAGAAAGACTCATGCTGCAATTACTATGGCTTTACCTCAACCCATTATGAGACAGTTTAAACATCATAAGATTGCTTACGATCTTTGGAAAGCTTTCGAAAAGAAATGTGGTGGTAGTGTCCAATACAGAAAGAAAAGGATAGATTTAATCAAGAAGCAGTATGAGGTTTTTGACATGCTTCAGGATGAATCTCTGGAAGATCTGTGCAGTAGATTTTCCCAATTGGTCACTGAGTTGATTGACGGAGGTGTAACTCTTGAGCGTAGTGATGTCAACAAGAGATTATTAGACTCTTTACCTAAGAAATGGCACACTAGGGTTCTTTTGATGGAAAAAGATGAAGACATCATGGATATGGAGCTTGAAGATCTTATTGGACATATTGAAGCTGAACTGCTTGAGATGCAAAGGAAAGAGACTAAGGCTACATCGCATCTCCAAAATCCAAAACTTTATGGAGTTGATGTTCCAGTATCTTCAAGCAGACCTTCTGTCACTGCATTTGTCGCTAGTAATGCTAGTGGAAATGTATCTTCTTGTAATCTATCTGGTTCTAATTATGTTCAGAATTCTGGAAATTCAACTGGGTCTCATTTTCAGAATTCAGGATTTTCTTCTGGTGAAGATTATGCCTCTACCTTTTCAGCCTTTTTAGCCTGTGCTGGAGATTTTTCCGATGAAGATTTTGGTCAAATTGACCAAGAAGAATTGGAAAGATTAGATTTAAAATGGAATATGGCTATGCTGACCAGGAGGGTGAAGAATTTTTTACAGAAAACTGGTAGAACTTCTGTAAATAATCCAGGTGAGAAAGGAATTGGGTTTAATAAAGGGAAGGTGCGCTGTTATAAGTGTCAGAATTATGGACACTTCGCCCGTGAATGTGAGAAAAACAAGGCACCATCTTCAGGTCTCACCAAGCCTTCACCAACAAAGGCAAAAGAGAAAGCAATGGTGTCAGCTGCGTTCATGCTGACAGAAACTCCATGGGATAACAGCTGGTCTGATGGAGCTGATGATGATGAGAACACTGCACTAATGGCTGAGGTTCATGAGGTAGATGATGAACCTTTATCTTGTGTTTCTTGTATTAAGCTTACTAATCAATTTAACAGGTGTAGAGAGGATAATGAGCGCCTTAATACAACAATTTCACAATTAAAGGAAGATAATGAGATGTTGAAAGAAAGTTATAAGGCATCTGAAAAGAAATTAAAGGCTATTTTTGAAGAAAAGAAAGAACTTAAAGCCAAAATTTTTGAGCAGCAAGATGAAATAGGGAGTTATGTAGATATGTTAACTCATGTTAAAAAGGAACTTGCTGATTCACAGGCTGTAGTTCTTAATTTGAATCGAAAAATCTCAAATTTTTCTACATCCTCTCTCGTCTTTGATGAAATCCTTCAGAAACAAAGGACAGATACGAAAAGCAAGGCAGGACTTGGTTATCACCATGTCCCACCTCCAAAAGATTATCTGCCTATGCCTGAACAGGAAGTCATTAAAGATTTTGTGCCTAATGGTTTTCAAAAGGACACAAAACCTGTTAATGTTAAGATAAGTAAGCCTGAGGTCGCACCTAAGTCACAAAAACCTATAACTAGTATGCCTGAGCCAGTTAAGGCATCCACTAGTGAACCTGATCATTTAAAGGTTCAAAAGGTTGACTTAGTCAAACCTCTTGATGTTAAGGCTGAACCATTTCAGCCCAAACCAAGTGCATCTGTTAAAGTATCTGAGTCAAAGTCAGTCAAGTCTGCTGTTATCACAAAGCCTGAAAAAGTTGAGGCTAAATCAATTCCTTCAGCCAGTTTAAAGGAGGAAATTGAGATTGAGGATATAACCGATGAAGAATACGGTTATTTAAAAAGGAAAACGGTAACAAATGATCATCATATCTTTACTAGTGAAGGGTATGATGAAATTTACAAAATGAATGGCAAGAAGTTACCTGAATCTAAAAAGAAGGTTTTTCAATCATATAATTCAAATTTTCATAAAAAATCTTCTATTTCAACCCAAGGTTCATCTGATGTGTGTACACATAAGTGTATTTGTTCTGCACATCCAAATGTTAACCGAGTTCCAAGGTTGACTCCTCGATCTCATACTAAAATTGAGAAACGATCTTGTTTCTATTGCAAGAAACAAGGTCATTTGATTGATTTGTGCCCATTACTTGCTAAGAAGTATGCTAGAAGGGGAGATGCACGAACCTCTAAAGCAAAAAGTTTCTCAAAAAATTCAATGAGAGGTTCAGCAGTTCTACCAAGTACCTCTTACAATATTGAGCAAGTTCCCAAACCTAAAAAGGTTTGGAAGCCCAAAGAGTCCCGTTCTGACTCTTCATCTAATAATGATTCATCAGCCAGTGATTTTGATGTGTTAAAAAATAAAATTTTGACTGATGTAATCATTGTGGATGATACCACCAGGTTACCCAAGTCTGTTAAGGCTTGGGTTCCCCTTACTCATTAATTTCTTTATCTTTGATGTCGCAGCAATCTGAACAAGTTCAGAATAGTAGATGGTATATAGACAGCGGTTGCTCGCGACATATGACAGACGATTTATCTTTGCTTTCTGAAGTAAAAACTTATAATGGAGGATATGTTGCTTTTGCCGGAGATAAAGGAGGAGTCATTACTGGACAAGGTACACTTTCTAATGGGCAAGTGAGTTTTGAGAAGGTTAATTATGTGGAGCAGCTCACACATAACCTGCTCAGTGTATCTCAAGTATGTGACAAAGAGTACACTACAGCATTCACTAAAACTGAATGTTGTATCTTGAAGCCAGGATTTGTTATTCCTGATGAATGGGTGCTGCTTCGAGCACCTAGACAAAAGGACACGTATATTCTTGATATGAAGACTGTTGAAACAACTCATCATACGTGTCTCCTTTCGAGAGCTCCTGAAAGAGAATCACTTTTATGGCACAGACGTATGGGTCACTTGCATTTCAGAAAGATGAATTATTTGGTGAAGCATGATCTTGTGCGTGGAATTCCAAAGCAATCCTTTGGAATCAATGATCTCTGTGTTTCTTGTCAAAAAGGAAAACAGCACAAGAAATCCCATAAGTCAAAGGTGATTAACTCGGTGTCAAGACCTTTGGAGCTATTGCATATGGATCTCTTTGGACCTGTAAATAAGAAGAGCATAGGAGGTTCTAAATACTGTTTAGTAGTTACTGACGATTACTCTCGCTTCTCATGGGTGTATTTCTTATCTACTAAAGATGAAGTTCCTGAAATTCTTACTTATTTGTTTGATAAGCTCGAGAATCTATGCAATCTGTCCATCAAGAAACTGCGATCAGACAATGGTACCGAATTTAAGAATTCTACAATTGAGTTGTACTGTTTACGGAAAGGCATTGAGCATCAATTCAGTGCAGCACGGACTCCTCAACAGAATGGAGTCGCTGAGCGTAAAAACAGGACACTCATTGAAGCAGCTCGTACAATGCTGGCAGATTCTAAACTGCCTATTACCTTTTGGGCTGAAGCAGTTAATACTGCTTGTTATATTCTTAATCGGGTTTCTGTCGTTAAAAAGCACAATAAAACATCGTATGAACTGCTTAATAACAGGAAACCTTCATTACAGTTTCTTGAACCATTTGGTTGTCCCTGCACAATTTTGTACACAAAAGAGAAGGTTGCTAAGTTTGGTGCAAAGTCTAGTGAAGGATTATTTTTGGGTTTTTCAAATAACTCTCCTAACAAACGAGTGTACAATTTGGCAACTAAGCGTATGGAAGAACATTATGAAGTAACATGTTTTCGTTATACTGAAAATCCAGATGGAAAGGGACCAGCACATTTGTTCAATTATGAAGCTATTTTTGATTCGTTTAATCTGTCCACGGAAGATGATGAAATGGATCAAATGGTTACTTTGCTTCATGGTCTCGATTTATCTTCAACTTCTTCAACGCCATTAAAAGCAACGACACCAAATGTCTCTAATACTCCACACCCTTCTCAATCAAATTCTCAAGCAAATGTTGATATCCCTGAATCATCCACAGGAAACCAAGAAACTTCTTCTGGTAATCCTGAGTCTGATGATGAAGATGAACATTTTGAGAATTCAAGGGAGTTTGAATCAGCACAAGAAGCTGACTTAACAAATTTGGACTCTGTCATTGTGCCTGACAAGATTCCAAGCTCGCGTATTCATAAGGACCATCCAGTAGATAATATAATTGGTTCTTTAGATAAGGGGATTCAGACGCGTCATCAAGTTGTTACGGATACACATTCTGTTTCACCTTCAGACTCATCTGAGTCCGCATCTCTTGCATGTCTGTCGATTGAGATTCAATCATGTTTCTTATCTCAAGTGGAGCCTAAACGAATATATGAAGCTTTAAAAGATCCCCACTGGGTTGAGGCTATGCAGGAGGAGTTGCAGCAATTCCGTAAGCTGCATGTTTGGGAATTAGTCCCATTACCTAAGGGTGCAAATCCAACTGGCACTCGTTGGGTATATCGGATTAAGAAAGATGATCGTGGAGTGGTCATTCGAAACAAGGCAAGACTTGTGGTGCAAGGTTTTCATCAAGTTGAGGGATTAGACTACGATGAGGTTTTTGCTCCTGTTGCTAGATTGGAGTCAATTCGGATTTTCCTGGCTTTCGCATCCTTCAAAAGATTTACTGTTTATCAACTTGATGTCAAGAGCGCCTTCTTGTATGGACAAGTTGATACTGATGTCTATGTCAAGCAGCCTCCTGGATTTGAAGATCCGTTGCATCCAGAATATGTCTGTAAACTTAATAAGGCTTTATATGGATTGCATCAGGCACCACGATTGTGGTATGAGAGGCTTTCTACTCATCTCGTTAAAAATGGATTTGAAAGAGGTAGTATTGACAGTACGTTATTCACAAAAAGAGATGGTGAAGACTTACTGCTAGTACAAGTTTACGTTGATGACATCATTTTCGGATCCACCAAAGATTCTATGTGTAAAGACTTTGAGCATCTTATGAAGACAGAATTTGAGATGAGTGCAATGGGGGAACTCACGTTCTTTCTAGGTGTTCAAGTTGAGCAGTCGGCCAATGGTATTTACATTCATCAGTCAAAATATGTAACTGATATGTTAACCAGATATGACTTGCTTAACTGTAAGACCTACGGAACTCCCATTGAAATTAATCATAACATTGGACCGGCCATTGATGACGAGGACTGTAAAGAAAAGGACTATCGCTCCATGATTGGTTCTCTTATGTATCTTACAGCATCCAGGCCAGACATCGTATTCGCAGTGTCCATCTGCTCAAGATATCAAGCTAGGCCAATGGTTTCTCATATGAAGGCAGTAAAACGAATTTTTGGGTATCTCAAGCATAGGCCAACACTTGGTCTATGGTACTCAAATGAAAACTCGTTTGAACTAACTGCTTATTCTGATTCGGATCATGGCGGCTGCAGTATAGATAAGAAGTCAACAACTGGTGGATGCCAGTTTCTTGGATCTCGCTTGGTTTCGTGGCAATGTAAGAAGCAGACTACGGTGGCTACCTCCACTGCAGAGGCTGAATATGTGGCTGCAGCCAGTTGCTGTTCTCAGATTCTGTGGATTCAGCATCAATTGTGAGACTATGGGTTACTTCTTACTCTAACTCCTTTACATATTGATAATACTGCTGCTATTTCCATTACACGCAATCCCGTACAACACTCTAGAACTAAGCACATAGAACTTAGATTCCACTTTATACGAGATTGCTATGAGAAACACTTGATAGACCTCGTCCACATAGATACCCTCAAACAGAATGCTGATCTCTTTACTAAGGCCTTCTCTCGTGCCCGATTTGATGAACTGATCAACATGATCGGTTTGCGCTTCTTTCAACTAAAGAAGTAACTTTTGGACTTGGCTTTGTTTAAAAAAAAAAAAAAAAAAAAAAAAAATTTCAAACGCAACAGCCACTCTTTATATTCTATCGTATTAAAGAAATGCGAAGTTGCAATATTTGTAAAAAGACGTTCAGTTGTGTCTGTAAACAACTAGGAAAATGATAGTACATTAGGATGCATGCATAAAATGAAAATTCTAAGGTTTATGCTTGATGTATCAGTAGGTTTATCTAGCATACTTACTGCAGTTTTTATAAACACTAGCTTCATCATATGATGTACTGGTAGGCATGTCATACTGGGAGTTGAACAATTAAAAAGTAATTCTAATAACATGTCTATTTATCATGTGGTCCACATTCTGGGATGTATGACTAAGTGTCTTAAATCTTTAATACCGCTTGGCATGCTTCCATTTTGGTTAAATAATATAAAATACTTTGGGGGTATATATTTCTTGTTTCCTCTGTTGTACGTAAGTACAGACCTGGTCTCATGTTATATATACTTAAAAGTTAAGCAAACGCAAGTCAATCGCACTTGAAAAAGTCTTACATTATAGGATACCTCACAAGGTCGCCAAAATGGTTTGACCAAGTCTGGTTTTGCTTACACCTGAATCAAGTTATGTTGCTTTGTTGTACGTCTGTACAGACCTGTCACCGCTGTCTTGATTCTTAAAAATGATTTTTATATATTTTCTCTATCTTGGAAGATATGTTCTTGTCGAAATTAATGGGATATGTCTATAGTGGGGACCACAGATACTTATTCATACTAACAATAACAATTTGTTTATCTCCGTAGATGTAACATGTTTAGGTGGTTAAACAATACCAGTAATCATCTTGAAATAATTTTTATCAAAAGTGCTTTGAATATGCTAAGTAAACTTAAAGAGGTTACATACTGATAATCGAGATAACACTTAATAATTTCTAATACTTGCATGTTCTCCTAATATGATTCCTTAGCAGACAAAATAACTACGTCACTAAAAAGAAAATTACTTTAAATTTAAGGTTAAATAGTTAAGTTATTTTATTTTTAATATTGTATTTTGTTACTAACAAGTCCGATTAGTTATTCATCAAACGATGTAAACCATTTGAGATTTCTTTCTCTGTGTTCTGCGACACACAATCTTTTCTGCGACATAACTTCTGTCGCCTTCTATGTCGCCTTTTTGTGTCGCATGGTGGGGCGGAGGTATAAATACCTCCCTCCAGTCGCTTTCACGGATTACACTTTCTGCGACATAAAATCAAATCCTGCGTCACAACTTCAATCTCTGCGACACAAAATCTGCGACGCACTTTGATCCTACGTTTCGATCATTCCTTGCTGTTTCGAGCAATCCACCTTGTGCTTCTTGTTTACTACCTTCTAATCGAACGTTAGGTACTTGTTTCACCCTCTTTTACCGTGTATTTTGTGCTAATTGTCGTTATATATTCCGGTTTTTTTAAGGGTTTCGGGATTAGGTTAGTTACACACGACAAACTAATTATTTTGTGTTCCTATGACCCTTTTCGTGCTTCTGGTATGTTGGCGTACCCTAGGGTATGCCTCATTTTCAAAAACCCCAATTTTTATGATAGGGTTTCTGGGTTGCAGTTCGTTGTTCATAATTGCGACATAATTTGCGACATAACTTTTATGTCGCACTATTTCTAAAATCTAATTTATGTCGCTTGACTCTGCGACATAACTTGCGACATACCTTTATGTCGCACGATTTCTAAAAATCCAATTTATGTTGCTTGATTCTGCGACATAACTTTTATGTCGCCAAGTAATTGTGCGACATATATTTTATGTCGCCCATTGTTAATTTGACATATTTTATGTCGCTTGATTCTGCGACATAACTCTTATGTCGCCACATGTTTATGCGACATATCTTATGTCACTTAATCGCATTGTATAGCCCCTTACCTTTTGTCCGATTATAGCCATGGCAGGTGATTTCATTCAGGACAATGGTGTGTCACACTACTGTATTCATTGCTTCTGCCCAAAGGATATCCTGTCCTGCACTTCCGCGACTTCGAGGCTTACCTTCCAGTCGTGGAAGTTTCTGTGTACTTAGGTGTCGTGATAGCATTCATGCTTGATCGATTATCTTTATTTTTTTGTGGTCTGGTGGAATCCCTTCATTGTCTTGGATTTTCGCTTGACCTTGTCTTGGATTTTGGCTATTTTTTGTATTTATATTATCCGAGGATAATATCTAGGTTTAAGGTTTAGGGTTTAGGGTTTAGACTAGAAATGATTTGTAATTATAACTCTGTACTAAATTCCAATTATTAATTAAACTCTTACTTTGTGCATTTTCAATGATTATTGTGCTTTCTTGGTGTGTGTTTGCATTTTGTACTGCGACATTATTTTTATGTCGCCTGCATACTGCGACATATTTTTATGTTACCAGTATAATGCGACATATCTTTTGTGTCGTCTTATTCATGCGACACAAACCTTATGTCGCATCTTCCTGATTGCATTCGAATTAATTGCATACTGCGACACAACCTAATCTGACGCATTAATTTTATGCGACACATTTCCTTATGTCGCTATATCTGTTAGCAATTGATTCTTTTAACTTCGCGCCATATTATGTTAATGTCGCAACTGTTCTGCGACATAATTCTCTATGTCGCATATCCTATCAAATTGATACTTGTGTTTAAAATTCATTTGCTAATGCTAACTGTTTGTGAGTTCTATTTTCTATATGCGTCTACAGCAATGGCAGATGGTGATCTTCTATGGGAGCCACGTCATAATATTGTGGCATTTTTGGATGATACTAAGGACACTGCTGCTCCATACCGGCCAATGGTTGCATTTCTACGACGGTCTCGTATTCACACCGCCATTACAGCCACAACTACTATTTACAAAGATCAGGTGGCTTCTTTTTGGGAAAATGCGGTTATCAACTCTGAGCTTCCTTCTCCCAGGATTATTTATACCGTTGGTGATCGTCAACTTATTATCTCTGAGCAAGTCATTCGGGACTTCTTTCACTTCGGAGATACTACAGAGATGCCTACACTTTATAGCAATGCCTTTATTGTCGGGGCTATGACTCGTATTGGCTATCCAGGCGTCCCAAATGACCAATATCGCAAGGCAAATTTGCCTAAAGTCTGGAGGTACTTAATGCATATCATTATTGTTTGCCTTTCTCCACGTAAGGCGGGCTTTGATGGATTTAGTCACTCTACGGCTTCCGCTATGCTGGCATTGATATACAACAAGCCCTTTAATTTTTCTGGGTATATCTTTCGGGCTATGTTGGATAATCTTCATGCTGGGGATAAGCGTTGGAATCTTTATCCCCGTTTTATTCAGCTGTTTCTGGATAATCAGCTTCCTGGTCTTCCTCAACATCCTCGCGAACGTTTGCGTCCAACTCCAATGAACGTTCGTATTTGGACGGTTTGTGCGTCAGGTGGGAACGCTAATTCTACCTTTCCGTTGTTTGGGCATATCATCAACGAAGCTTATGTTGCTCCACCAAATGACGATTTTTTGGATGTTTTGCCTGCACCTGGGCAGGGTATTCAGGAGGAGGAATTACACCTCCATGATGCTACTATACAGGTTGATGATCTGTTACAGGAAATCGAAGATTTCCAAACTGGGAACCAGGCTGTTCAGCCTAATCTTGATGACCCGGTTAGTGATTCAGATGGAGGCTCTACTCCTCCAACTTCTCCAAGGGATATCCCCTCTGAAAATGCGTTGAAAAATATTCAACGCTTTGATCCTCGTAGATACAAACGAATACAACGTCGTATTCGTGCCGGCTCTAGCTATGTTCGTCCGGACATGGGCAAACGACCTCGGAGTACCGCTTTGGATGATGAAGATTGGGTTCCACCTCAGTCTATTCGTCGTACTTCTGAGTCGTCTTCAAGGCCACGGGTTGACATTCCCCATGTTGAGGTTCCCATTCAACCTTTGCCTTCTGTTATTGAAGATTTGTTGAAAAGAATGGATGAGATGCAGAAGACCATGGATAATCAAGCTACACTGATTCAGTCTCAGGCATCAGTTTTGGAGGGTCAAGCTGCGCAAATTAAAGCGTTAGAAGAACAAGCAGCTTTGGTTCCTGTTTTGAATACTAGGGTCTTAGAATTAGAATCCCTAGCTGTCGTTTCGGGGGAGTCAGGCCTGCGTGCCATAGAAACAACATCCAGGGCTTCTACCGGAACACAGACAGAAAATGTAAATGAAAATGTAAATGTTTCTGATGAAAATGAATTTCTTCGTTTGGATTATTTCTCTGTTGATGATATTCCAGGTCAGCCAAGACCATTAGCTGTAGATTACTCGAATGTGAATTTATCGTTATTTCAGCGAATGGTTAATGGGGAGAGTCAGGTGTCTAGTCCTGAATTTGAAAATGATGATGATGTTGAGATTGAGGAGGAGGAATTAAACAATGATGAATTTTATAATGATGCTCCCATAATCGAGACAGATTCTTCGGAAGATGAAGCAGAGCCAGCTGGAACTCAGACAACTGTTCCAGAAACTTCAGAGGCTTCTGATAATGCTTCTACTTCAACTCTTGAGCGACCGGTGATAAGCTTTATTCCTGATGAATTTATTCCTGTAACTTGCAAGACATATAAAGTACATGGGAATTATACAGGAATCATTAAAAGCTGGAAAATTTGTAGAAATATTCTGATGATCAAAAGAAGTGATGGTATTCAGTATTTTAAAAGCTCATTTAAGAAACTGAGTACGTTGCCAAAAGGAGAAGTAAACCGTCTTGCTCAATTAGATCTAATAAATCCAACCAGGGATTCTAGAGCTGATTTTATACAAACGGTTCTGCGTCGTGAAGTGAATAGCAAGAGATACAACTTTATCAAACCGACGCTTGGTAAGAAATTCATTTTTAAAAAGAAACTAGATCCAGTTACAAAGCAGCCGATTTGTAAAATGCGTTATCCACCAGCTGATTGTTTAACTGAGATCCCATTGGAGTCTGTTCCTTATGATTTTCTAAGAAGATTTCATTATTGGGAACTTGATCCACATACAGGTGAAGCTGTGTTTGTGTTTGTTCCAGAGTCTGAACATCCGGAGAGAACTTCACTGTATGGTCTTAAGAAAGCTCAATTTAAAGTTTTTGATCCTATGAGCTTAATCAACTTGTCACAGAATGACTTGAGGATATTGTTTGATAATCCAATTCGCTTCAACGTAAGAAATGTGGTGAATTCGATTCTTGCTAGACAATTTCAGAAGGTCGTGACTGTGTGTGTTACGCATGGGATTCATGCTGGAGGCAGGTTTCCAACAGGCTGGGCATAATTGAAGAAAGTTTAAAGACCAAGCTGAAGACACGGGGGAGTTTGTTGGTGCATCTTAGTGTGTCTGTCAGTTGGTCTAAGTCTGTTATGTGTTTGATATGTAATTAAGTTAGTTAATAACTTTTGTTTTAATTACATTTTGTGTTTTGGCGACACAAGGTCTTTGTGTCGCAATAGTTACCTTGGCGACACAACTTGTGTCGCATGAGTCGGCTTGGCGACACATCTTGTGTCGCATAGACCAGGTTAGGTCTTTGGTATAAATAGGTTATTTCGGCTCATTTGTCGAGGTTGACGAAATTGTGTAATCAGAGAGCTTATTGTAAGTGATATTCTTAATATAATCTGATTAGCTTTGAGTATTGAATTGCTTTGCTTATTTGATTAACGTTTATATATTCAATCAATTGTATTCCGCACGTTTGATTGAGTAAGGATTCGATTAGGTCCGATTACAGGGGTCCTACACTCTCTGATGTATACACTATATTTTTCCACTAAATATAATTTTCAACAATTTGAAGGAGTAACAATGCAATATACATATATACAAAATAAGTAGTATTACCTCCGTCTCAAAATTGTCCAGTTTTTGATTACATTCCTCCTAAAATTATTGTCTAGCTTTGACTTTCTGAAGTCTTTCTTTTTCAACTTTAATCATAAACATTTTTGTTTGTG
The DNA here is from genome assembly GCA_963422505.1 of Pseudognaphalium luteoalbum. Classification (NCBI taxonomy): domain Eukaryota; kingdom Viridiplantae; phylum Streptophyta; class Magnoliopsida; order Asterales; family Asteraceae; genus Pseudognaphalium; species Pseudognaphalium luteoalbum. The sequence continues at coordinate 24,758,254 of OY730195.1, read as the reverse complement.
CTGTATAATACTTGATGAAAATTATAAAAATTAAAATATATGTAAAACTTGATCCATTCATATATTGTGCATTAATTATTTATAACAAAAACAAAAATATTTAATGTCATAACTGAAAAATAAAAAATTTTAAATGTCAAAACTGGACAATAATTTTTGGACGGAGGTAGTATGAAATATAACAATATTGAGCTACTTTTAATGGTATTAGAAACATATCATTTTCTATTTTATACAAATTAGTTTTCATTATTTGTATTAAATAATAAAGAAATAATGTTTAGTGTAATGGATAGTATAATGGATAGTGTTGTACTATATTTAGTGTAATTTGATCCATATTTAGTGTTGCACTATAATAGTGCTAAGATTTGATGCAAACATTGGAGAGCTTTTAATGTACCTTTTTCCACTATCTTAGTGTAAAAAGTACATTTAATGCTAACATTTGGAATGCTCTAAATTTAGTGATACACTAAGTAAGGTATTTGACATTAACTTTTGATTACACTAAAATAATGTAAGATTTACTGTGCACATTGAAATGCATTATTTACACTTTTATACAATATTTTAGTGAAAAATAGTTCAAATAATGTATACATTGGAGATGCTGTCATAAATAGTAGCGTACACAACTTGTCATAAACAATTGGTTAAAAGTCACAAATCTGAATCCACTCCTAACTTAGACCATTCCAGCGAGTCATTTTCTAATGTTTCTTCTGAAGCTTTTCTTGCAAAGCTATTCCAAATTAGCTTTAGAAAAAGATATTGCTTCAATAAAGAAAAGTTATTCACCATTTTAATATATTGCATAATAAGGATGAGAGATAGGGTGTGTTTAGTTGTGGAAAATTTTCCACAATTTTCCATTTCCTGAAAATTGTTGAAAATTTAGAAAACGCGTTCAAATATTGGAAAAGTGGATTTTGGAAAACTAGTTATATCTTGGAAAATTTAGAAAAGTGTGGGGGAATTATATAAAAGAAAATTTGGAAAAGTGTGGGGGAAGTGTTTTCCACCTCCAAGAAATTTTGAAAAAGTGGATTTTCCATTTTCTTGGAAAATTTTCTCAGAAAAATTCATTTTGAATGTGTTTTTCAGTTTTTCACTTTTCTTGAAAAAAAATTCTAGAAAACTCCCATTTTTTTCACAACTAAACACCCCCTTAAGATTTCTCAAAGCTTTGCCTTCTCGATCTCTCGCTTACTTTATACTCTATCTATATTAAAATAAGTGTTCACATTTTCATTTTAGTTTGTCTCAAAATAATTGTTCACTTCCAAAAATAGTATATTAACTTTATCATTTTACCCTCATTATACCTTTTATCAAAACTAATATATGGGAGTTTGTGCAAAAAATAAAGGTAATAATATTATCCTCACTACTAGACAATGTAATTTTTTAAACAACGTATAAAAACTGAAACAAAACACTTATTTTAAGATGGATGAAGTAGTTTTCTAATGAATTTGGATTATATAAAGCTTTTATCATTGGATCAAAAGCTTTTTTTAAAGCCTTTGAAAAAAAAGCTCTTACAATGCAAATGATTTATTTAAATATTTTGACGTGTGACATCACATTTTCGCCCACAAATGGCCCAATATAGCATAAAGAGCTTCTAAAACCTCTCTCTTAATATGTTTATACTTTTTAAAAAAAAAATTAATTTAAGTGTATGAATATATATTAATTTTGAGTTATTTAAAACTATGTCATATCTATATAATCTTAAAAAGTAGTAAAATTTTCTATTGTTATTTTATAAATATATAATTTATTTTTTATTATATGTATCTGATTTTTAAAAGTTATTTCATTTATTGTTATTTATAAGTGACAAGTGAATAAGTGATATGTCGATAAAGAGGAAAAAAAGGGTCTATGTAGGTGGGAGCTTGAAATAATTTTGAAGGAGGCAAACTTAGAACAATTTTTTTAATTGACCAATATCAAAAACACCCTTCAAGATTGTTTTTTAACTTTTAAAAACGCAAAAATTTAAATATTCTTAATAATAATAATAAAACTTTATATTATATGAATTTTTAAAGAGGTCATGTTTGCCTATGTCATGTCTCCACCCCTAGTCTATTTTGAGTCTATTACTACATGTTACCATGCGTTATACTGCGATTAGTTAACATTGAAACTGATTTTTATAATTGTAATAATCTAGTTTTTTTATATTATATAGTATCTATTGATCTATTCTTTATAATGTTGTATAACCTTTTATGTAACATTAAATTAACTAGCTTTCATACTTAAAAAAAAAAACCTTTTAGAAACAAGAAAAGTATCATAGATTCATAGTATGATCGCATTGCAAAAGCTAAATAAACATTGTGGTCAAAATGAGTAACACAAAACCAAGATGGTCAGATTGTGAAAGAGAGAAAAAACATTTGGTCAAACAATTAAACCGTAGTTAACTTGTGTACATGGGATGCGATTCCATTTCATCATCAATGTCCTTCACTTGTGTCTGATCTATTATCCACATGTCAATTTTATTTACTGCCGAGTTCAATTAAGGTATCAATCCACCTTTTAATTCTGTATTCATCTCAATATCTACTGAAAAAATGATGCACAATATGTATCTGAATTCAGCTTCTAGATCTTTATATTTCCATGATCCTAGTTACTTCTTAGATACTAGATGTGAAATAAATCCGTTACTAATTTCATCATCATTAGCTACTAATTGTTGTTGTTGTTGTTGCTGCTGCTGTTGTACTAATAGTAGTAATAATTATAATTATTTAGTTTACGATAGGTTACCTAGAATGAACCCTAGTTTTGTATGTAGTGGATTAAGGCAATCCACTTTGATTCAGTTTTCACCTAGTAAGAGATTAGCATATCATGGTAGAAGGAGACAAACTTGTAGTAATGCTACTAATATTAGGGATTCGGATCGAAATTATATTTATGAAAAACTTTACTCTTTTAAGGAGGGAAGGAAGCTAGGTAAAGGAAAGTATGCGTGTTTAGGACATAATGAAAAGAGGGAGGCACGGTTTGTGAGTGATGATGAAACAGATGATGAGTATGTTGATGAAGTCGATTTGTTGCTTGATTTGTTGAGTGAGGAGGTCCGGTTGGAGAATGTTGGTGTTAGAGAGAGGAAAAGGATTGAGAAGAAAAAGGAGGATTGTTATGTTACGAGGAAAGCGAAAAGTGTGCGTTCGGGATATGGAAAGAAGGATTTGAAGTGTGGTAAGAAAGGTGTGGATATTAGGTCAAGGGAGGAAGAAGATAGGAAGACGTTAAGGAACGAGAGAAGGGTGGATGAGAGGAGAAGTTTAGAGAAAGGGGCAAATCATGAATGGAGAAAAGAAGGGTCTAGTTGTTCATCATATTACTCGGTTTCTTCTATGGGTGAGTATGAGAATGGCAATGATGATGTTGAGATCAGACGGGATGATGGTTTTGTTAAAGGTGAGTCTTCGAGTGAGTATAAAGATGATCAGATAATGGATGTGAAAAGTTATGATGAGAGGGTTGAGGGACGTGTTGACAGGCGACATAAAGTAGAAAACGAGAGTGTGAAGAAGAATAGTGTGGACGTGTATTATGGGAATGAAGAATGGCGAAAGAAGTCTGAAAAGAAGCTTGATGTCGAGTCCAGTCAGCAGCAATCACAAGTATCTTGGATTAGTGAGCAAAATCGACAACAAGATATTGAAAAAATGGATAGGATCACTGATAAATCTCAGGCAATGAAGTATAACAGACTTATGGAAAAATCAGAGTTGGATAATAAAGTAATTGAGTCGAGCACAAACAAACGATATAGTGATACTGAGTATAACTTAGTTACAGATAGATGGGAAAGTGATGATCGTGCTACTCGCCAAAATGAGTACAGAAAGCAGTCAAATGTTAATTTAGAAGCATCCAGAATTCGTGAAGTTGACAAAAAGGAAACATTAGAGTTGGATAATAAAGTTACTGAGTCGAGCACAAACAAAAGATACAGTGATACTGAATATAAGTTGATTACTGATAGAAGGGAAAGTGCTGATTTTGTTACTCGCCGAAATGAGTACAAAAAGCAGTCGAATGTTAATTTAGAAGTATCCAGAATTCATGAAATTGACAAAAAGGAAACATCAGAGTTGGATAAAATGGTTACTGAGTCGAGCACAAACAAAAGATACAGTGATACTGAATATAAGCTGATTACTGATGGAAGGGAAAGTGCTGATCGCATTACTCGACGAAATGAGTACAGGAAGCAGTCAAATATTAGCTTAGAAGCATCCGGAATTCATGAAATTGACAAAAAAGAGGCATCTACTTCTTCGTCGTCACTCGAGACTAGAATGAAGAATTGGGAAGACTATTCAACAGAAGTTAGTGATCAGGTCGAAGATCAAAGAGAAGAGAAACAACAAAGAATCGACCGGTTGACTACATTTAAAGAACCTAGATTCCAATATCAACAAATTTCAGAAATTTCAGATAACCGCATGACCGATACTGAATCTAACCGCATAAGGGAAAGAAAAGAACTGCATGTAGCGACTTCAAGTTCAACAGAGAATGTTACCATGGATCAACAGGTTGATTTAAGGAGAAAAGGCATTGAAGATAAGTATACGTCATCCGGGTTGGAATTGGTAGAGGGACCCACTAAACCGGTGAGAACTGGTAGGAGAACAACTAAGGCTTCGAGTTTTACTGTCGGGATGCCAAAAGAGGCAACTAGTACATACAAAGCTATGAAATTGAACCCTGAACCTAATTTACAACAAACTGGTGCTCGTGATGCTGATAAGAGAGGCACATTTTCAATGGGCACTACTTCTTCAGCAAGTGAAATTTTCCATGAGGATGCTATTGTTTCTGCTGATAAACAGCATAAATCCTCAAGCCATTATGTGGGTGAATTCGTTAAAAAGGCCAAACATGAACTCTCTATTTCTGAAGTTCAACAGGAGAAGGAAACCGATGAAGTTGAATTAGTGTATGAAGATGACAAGCAACATGAACTAAAGAGTTCAGTTGATGATGCTTCAGGAAATTTTGATCGCAAGGATGGAGCTAGTGGACCTTCCGACGAGATTTGGCATGAAACTGGTGCGTCTATTTCGCAGCCTGCTGGGACAGATGCACCTGATTTAACTAATGATGATACTTCAAAAAGGAGGGGTAGGTCGTTATGGAATGTAATAGGAGATGTAGTTCGATGGCGGTGGGCATCTCCACGGTCTGAAACACATACACCGAAATCAGGTGGTGGAAAGGCTTCCTCAAATCAGTCTACTAGTAGTGAAAGATGGTTCTCTGGTCATGAACCAGATGACTCAAATGACGAGAACGTGAAAATTGGAAGTACAAAAGGTCGAAAAGAATCTTTAAAACCTTCAAGCACCAAGGATAAATTAGACTTACCATTATTATTATCATCATCGTCAAATACTAATCAGGGATCTTCATCCACAACCATGTCTCCATCAGTAATTGAAGATTCATCGTTTCCATTGCCTGCAATTCGCATGAGAAGGTCACCTATTGTTAAAATAACTTCAGAGACTGACGAAACTGATGCATCAACCAGTGGTATAATGGACCACGTTGACCCAAAACCGTTGACACAAGTTCCGCAAACAGATATGTCTGGCAGTGGCATGGTGGTTATAGTGGATCAATCCGTACCTACTCGAAGGAAACTTGGACGAACAGATCAGGTCCTTAAAGACAGATTTGATGAATGGGAAGAGGCTTATACTGTTGAAGCTAAGCAACGAGAACAAGATGAATTCTTTATGAGAGAAGCGCTATTGGAAGCTAATAAGGCTGCTGATTTCTGGGAAGTACCTGTTGGGGCTGTTCTTGTGCAGGATGGTAAAGTAATTGCTCGTGGATATAATCTGTAAGTTTCTTAAGGCTTCTTCAAACAAATTTACGTTTTGTAGATGACGATTTGACCTATTTTTTATACAAATGTGGCAATGTGGCTTAATGGATCAAATGGGTTAAGCTAAATGATCTTACTAAAAAAGAGATGGGTCAAACAAGTTGAAATTTAGTCAAACTGTATAATAATGCATATAGTCTTCTAAATCGTTTTGTTATAATCATTGTAATAATATAGTTTTTGTAATCATATATAACATCTTATGTATATTATACAACTCAGAGAACACTGAAAAGTGTATGCGGAGTTGAACCTGAACAGTACTAAAATTTGTTGGTCTTGACCTGTTATCCATCTCGAACTACTATCCCGTATAATATGTTAAACTTTGTGGTTGCAGGGTAGAAGAGTTGCGTGACTCCACTGCTCATGCTGAAATGATCTGTATACGTGAGGCATCAAATAACCTACGCTCATGGAGACTTTCGGTAATAACCTCCCTTTCTCTCTATTACAATGTTGAAGCTGCAAGATTCTACATGCTCATGAAGTATGTATATGCACATTCTAGTTGTTTATAGACGGATAGGAATAAAGATTCCTTAACGGCTACTATATTGCAAATGACCCACATTAACTGAAAATGAAGTTTGGAAACATGAACTGGGAGTTTCTTTTTTTTTTTGAAGTGAAAAACACAACATATATAAAAAGAGAACTGAATCCAACAAAGTTATGAACTCAATGATACACATGTAGATCGTGGACAATTAGTGCAACTGATTGGAGGAAGATCTAGAATTGAAATGAACTATAAATTGAAAAAGCTTGAAACACCAACAACCACCTTAGGAAAGCTTCCTTCATGAGAGAGTGAATCCAAAACCATGAGACAATGAGAAGCACTGATGTTATTAAGCATGTATGATGTAAACCCTGATTTGAGAGCCAATGTGATTGAGAGAAGCATTAAATCCCTTGATAATTTAAACTTGGTTCTTGTATCACCATAACTTGCCATATCCTGAATGAATACTTTGTTAGAACACACTGATTTGGAAAAAGAGATCCTGCAAATGATATCCCAATATTATTTTTTTATGTTATTTCAATATTATGGAAATCATAACCATACAAGGAGTTTTCATCTTCAAACCAAATACCGCAAGAATTCCCATACTTTCGGGTAGTGAAGAGGTTCTTGCTTTAGTTGCGCCTTTTCAATCTTCTGCTTGTTGAAACTTTGACCGACGAAGCTTTCATTCGAATGATATTTTCCCTACTCTTTGGACAAATATCATGGTTATGACTTATTTTATGTTACTTACGAAATATTTTGTTACAATTTTAGGGTACTACACTTTATGTTACACTTGAACCATGCCCTATGTGTGCTGGAGCAATCCTTCAAGCCCGGATTGACACAGTTGTATGGGGAGCGCCAAATAAACTACTTGGAGCCGATGGTAGCTGGATCAGGTAATGAATATATTAGTTGAATAGATCAGATGGTACATGTACAACTGTAAAATGATTAGAAGTAGAACATGCAAAAGGGGCGTGTTTGGTAATGGTTGATAACAGGTTCAGGGCTGGTTGGCCATATCTTTTTTTATAATCAATGTGGCAAAATATGAGTATAAGAATTAAAGAATCACAAGAATTATAGTAGAGTACAACGAGTTAGGAGGGTTTATGCTCTCAAAATAAACCTTGGACGACTTTTTACCCATTTGACACGTGTTCCTTTTTAGCTAATTCTTTTTATTGCAATCATTTCTTTTTAGTGAATTATTTTATTATACATGGGTCAAGATTGCCACTTCTAGTCGAAATTGATTTTATGCTAGAACCACCAGGTGTTTAGATTTTGGGATGTCAGAGTTGTACTTGATAATTTTGCAGGCTGTTTCCTGATGTTGATCGAGGAAATGGGTCAGATAAACCACCTGCCCCTGTGCACCCATTCCACCCAAACATGGTGGTAAGAAGAGGGGTATTATCAGCAGAATGTGCAGATGTGATGCAGCAGTTTTTTCAGTTAAGGAGAAAGAAGAAAGAAAAGAAAACAGAAGCTGAACAACCACCTCCACCACCACGCTCACGTCTTCCCATCCCACAACATCATAATTCAAAGTTCTTAAGTAAATTGCATGATACCTTTGGCATCATGTTTTGTTTGTAGATCAAATCTTTGTTCCTCATCACTAGTTTTTTATAGCCTTGTATAGGGATGTAGTGGTTTAATGTGTATGGTTTATTTATTGAGTAGATTTTGGATGATGAAGGAACATAATAATTAATTATCGGCTCAAGAGGCTCACATTTTTATTTTTTATTATCATTGTTCTCCTTCTGAAGACAGTACCCCAAGAAAACTTTTAGTTATACGGATAGAAAGTTTACAACTTTGATTGGGCATTACCCGGTAAACCTAATTACCTACCCAAAATATGTTGTGGGTAGGTTCTTATAAAGAAATTAGACTCGAGGGTGGGAGATAAGTGAAAAGTCTTTAAACTCATCCAACTACTATCAGAACTCAGAACTCTCAGGATCTTTTTCCCTGAACCCAATAATCCCCCATAACATCATTCGGTACCGCAAAAGGATCAAAATATGACCAAGTCTCCAGCGGGTCTCGAAACTCAGCTGCTGCATTAGATTTCTTTGAACAGTCAGCAATTACCATACCATCTTTAGATTTAGCATTCAACCGCTTGAGATCAACCTTGAAATCCCTTTGCCCCAACTGAACATGATTGAACTCAGATGTAGAACTTTTAGCCACATTTTTTTTTACTGTTAATAGTCAATCACCAACACTTGCAGTCGGCTTTTACGCAAGTTTGACAGCACTATTGAATTGCTGCTTTTAGAAGGCATTTCCATTGTAACAGTACCCAACTTTAACCCAACTTTGACAACTTTAGAGTCTTCTCTGATCAATTTAGTCTCACGTTGACCTCTAAACGTCAAACTGTTGAACTGAACCATCAAATTATACCCAAATCTTTGCAACATTCCAAATAAATTCTTCCAATATCTTTATATCAAGATCTTTTATTATTCCATTATTTTATTTATTTTAAATTGGGAATCGATAATGACAACCCTAAAGGCTGTCAATAAGAGAAAATTTGTACATTTTTTAAAACTAAAGTTTTCTTAGTTGATCAAAATTATAATTAATACACCGAATGTTTAAATTTAATTCACTGAAACATTCATTTTATATGTGATGTAATAATTATGATTTTTGATAATGATGGAAACTTTAAGTTTAATAATCGTTTTTAGATGATTCTTATTTTAGTTGCAGGAATACGTCTTCTCATCTTCAAATAAACGTGACCACCTTTTGACTTTGTTGCCATATTTTTGTCATAGCATTACTTTTCCCTTAGATTTATAACATAACGAGATTTTTAAGTTAAACCTTATTCTTTCAACCCCAAAGGAGAATATATCAAATCAACGAGTTATTCATATCTTATTTTTATGCCTGATCACAATTAAAGTAGTCACTACTGATTCATCAGGGCTTGATTATTATCACCCCAAAATAAATTACTATACATAGACGTTCTAGAGTCATGGTGTGTAATATATACAAAACCGTAAGCAACTACATAGTAAAATATGCTTATCAAAAATATTTTCTTAACTAATAGCTAAAACATTAGTTCTATGGGTCCTCATTTTCAAATTGAGGAACTCTCAGACAAGATGAATATGAAAATGAGGAATACAGAATACTTAATCTGCGGATAGGGGAGATAAGACGTCATTATATTCTTAAAGAAAGAAATTCCTATATCAACTACTGCAATGCAACCTGATTTTGAAAGAATTTAAAACATGAAAATTTACCATTGAAATCTAACAGATTACAAAAAACTAACAAGTGACTTGTACAATAACTTTCCATACAAAAAAAAAAAAAAAAAAAAAAAGCCTCCGCTAGGGCAACAAATGTGCCATACTCCTGCACTTTCTGGAAAAACACCACCAATATCACTGTGTTTGAATAAAAGTTGAATTTAGAACACCAGTAATGTACCATCACACCCGTTTCCATCCTCCCTATTACTCCCCTTTATACTACAACAAATCACTAAACTGCACTCGACAAAGTGACGAGTAATGCACCTCCACGTAATGATACTGTAAGTATATTCATCCAGAACTATACCTCAACTCGATTTCACCTTTCGACTTAGGGGTACTACAATATATTATGTCATTTAACTCGTATATTAATTTAGAAGATGTATGATGTTTATACATTAATTATACAGTTTATTAATACCTAAATAGAAACAACTCACTGTCAAGTATCTCATACATATTTCAAAACATTAGAACTTCAAATTCCTTGTAGTACATCACAACTGTCAAAATCGATATAATTTTACAAAATTATGTATCAAAGTTGATCCGTAACTGGGCTCGTGTTGATTTCCTCCTTAAAGTTGTACTCTACCACAAGGTTGAGATTGTCAACAAGTTTGTGATACTGTGAACACCCTGTACACTGAGAACAAATGTGCATCGGTCAGGTAAAATGCGCTAACAAAGTAAAAAGCTCATTCAGTACTACAGTTTGTTATAGAAGCTTTTAATAACGTGCCAAGAGTATCATAGAATGTAACTACCTGCACAAAAACTGTCCCTTTTTCATATGCTAATCTGTTTATGAGCTTTTGTGATCTTACACCACAAGCATTGCAGGTAAAATGTGCTAACAAGCTCCTTCTTGGAAGTTTAAGGTCAATAGTTGCTCCCTGCAAGTTTGCATCACGGTCAAATAAAGCAACAGCTTTAGCCAAGCATGCATATTACACTTCATTGCACATCTTTCTAGTACTTCTCTTTATCTTGTTTAGATGTTACTTTATTATTTTCTTAGATTCTGTCTAGCAAATGTTTGTTTCCTTGATGATACATCAAAAACAGACTAACGCTCAGGGAAATATACGCTCAGGGAAATATATGCACATACTACATGGTTCGTAACTCTAACAAATATAAGGTATTAATCTATAATGAAATAAAAAGGTGGTCAAACAAGTAAAGAACTGGAAATAAATCCCAAATGATTTTTGTGATTGACAATCAAATGTCGAACTTGAAAAACTTGCATCCAATTCCATACAACTATTGTTCTCATGTAATTCAAATTCTATAGATCAAAACAAACTACTCGACAAATGATCAGACAATAATTAGTATCCTTATTCGTTTGAATCATCAATCACACTTTATAAACGTAAGCATTCCATTATCTTGACGATATTCCTCCATCCCACATAGCATGTGAAGTGAATTTGAATAATGTTCAACATAATTACTCCCCCATTCGGTTAATTCTGTACTATAATTGACCCAAATAAGAAAAATTGTACCTAACATCACAAAGTTTGCTCGATTCTAAACACACAATCTCCCCAATCAAAAATACAAAATCAAATCTAACTCCCCATTCCCAAATTCATCAAGTTCATAACTTTCATCATACCAAAGGAGATATACATACATAGTTTGATTCTACCCTAAATTCTAAACACAAAACCCCAATCTACCAATAACCTTCATCAAGTTCCAATTTTTTAAAATAAAAGATGATATTCACAACAGCGAAAAATAATAAAGATATACATACAGGGGCTGATTCAATAGGCTCAGATGATCCGTCCGGTTCATGATACACTTGCGAATTATCTTCAACCATACATGAAATCACCACATAATTTGTTGTATTTCTTTTTGTATATGAAATACCCAATCTGAAAATCAATGAAAATGTAGTTAAGTAATCTAACCCTTATGAATCATTTTTCTAATTAATTAATTGTAAGTAAAAAACGAAAAGAAAAAAAAAGGAGATAAAAATCAAAAGACATGCCTGGGGAATTTTAGGGTTTTACTGGGTTGAAGGAAATTAGGGCATGAAAGGATGGTGGGTTTATTATGGGGTTTAGAGGTTGAAAGTAATGAAGGCAGAGAAAACAGGGAAGAAGGTATGGTGTTGGTGGCCATGGTACACAAGGATTCTCAACCTGCTTCAGAAAAAGAAAAATAAAAAACTACCTGATCAATAACGGAGGTGATAAATATAACAATTTTTTCACCCGAGACATTAAATTTATGTACAACACTTTTTTACTGTACGCGTACTATTTATTTTAAGCAGTAATTTATTTGTTGTATATATCAACTCCCAATCACCGACTCTTTGCTTATTGGGCTCAATTGGACCATTTAAAAGATCCAGTAGACTTAAAATAAAAAATAAACAATAAAAAAAATATTGTTATTAGTTAGATATTGGTTCAGGGACTGAGATTTTGGACGCAAGTGGGGAAGCAAATAGATGATTGATATGTGTCTTTCTTTATTTCTTCACCTTTTTCATTTCTCTACCTTTTTCATTTCTCTAACCTTATCATTTCGCCTCCACTTTTCTCCTTAAACTTTTTTAGTGTTTTATTTTTATTACATTAATTTTGTTTCTTCTTATTATTTTTTCATTTTATTTATTTCTTTATTTATTTAGCATTTTTAAAAGTTCTTATTATCAGTGTTTTTAACCTTTTCATTTAACCCTTTTTCGTAACTTGTTTATCATTGTTTCTATATTTTTTTCGTGTTTTCAACATTTTTTCTAGTTGTTGTTTTACTTTACATTATTATATGTAAATACAATTTTATATATATTGTACTATAAAAAAATATTTATGTGATACACCATATTCATACCTTGAATAAAATAAATTATGATATAACAAAATTATAACTTCAATGCATCGTAAAATTAAAATTATGATGCACCATATTTTATAACTATGATGCACCAAGATTTATACACTAATAATGTTTATCATATATCTAAAAGTCGGAACGTCATATTTTATGATTATGATGCACCATATTTTATAATTATGATGCACCATTTTTTATAACTATGATGCACCACCTTTTAATTCAATAACAATGTTTTATTGTATATTATGAAACTCAATACAAGATATTTTAAACACTCGATGCACCATTGTAACATCCCTAAATTTGTAAGTTACAAATATATATAATATGTGTTTATTTGTTTAAGTTAAATAAATATCTATATATATATATATATATTAAATGTGTAGTAAGATTTAAATGTAATTGTATATATTAGATTGTTAGTAGGACTTGACATGTAAAATTTGTTGGGTTAAAAGGATCTCAGTTGTTAAGTGAATTATGGTGAGGGGGATAAAATGTAAAATGAATAAATAAAATCCCCGGGTTCTTGTTACTTCTAAACACTTCCCAAAAATAAAAAAAAAATAGGAACACGGGGGTTGGCGTTTTGGGCGACGCATGAAGGAACCAAAAAGGGAGGAAGAAGAATTCAAGAATTGAAGCCATACTTTATGTTCTTTAAGCTTCTAAACTTAGTTCCCTTCACATTAACGTAAGAAACATACTTTAACCCTTTCAATTTAGTGAATCAATGAACTTTATAAAAACCCTAATCTTGGGTTCTTAAGAAGAAGATAAATAATCAAGTATAGTTGTATTATATTTTATAAATATAATATAAGCAAAGTATTTCAGTTGATATTATGCAAAAGAGATGAAATTTTATATGTCATTGGATGTGGAGCGAATTTGTTTATATGCTAAAATTTAGTAGAGGAATTTAATTGAAAGAACAAACTCAAACATTTAATTACATATGAAGTTGTTGATAAGTTAGATAAGTGAAACATTTAAGATGAGTAAATGATGTTATTAGGTTAACACCTAAGTTATGGTTAAGAATTTTAATGTAAGAAGAATTAAGAGTAAATTCGTATTGTTAAGTTGTATTGTTAGTAATTTATATGTATTATGTGATTATGTGTTTAGGTGATAAAGGAGTTGATTGTGCTCAAGCTGATTCAAGTATTTCTTTTAATCTCAATCAAGGTAAGTAATGGGATTTTGTTAAAGTAAGCGAATACTATGTCATTAGCTTGATGCTAGCCAAGTAATGACATTGGTATCACTTGTGAAAGTGGTTAATCCTTTTTGATTAACATGTTAAAGTGGTTAAGAATCCTTAATATGTTAAAGTGTTTAAGTATTGTTAAGTGTCCATTACTTACTAAGCAAAATGCTTATTGTGTTAAGTTTATATATTTTGTAGGTAACTCAAGTGAAAGAAACAAAGAATTGGGAAAGAAGCCAATGGGAACCTAATGGTGGAGCTTGTTATGATATGGTAATAAGTTTTAATCTTTTGAATCATGCTCTAGATATTGATGTACACCCCTTTTGTTAAGAAAACATGTTTTAACATACAATGGTAATAGTCAAAGTCTTGTGTTGTAAATGGTCAAAGTCAAACTTGCTAGAATGTGTAGGTTAATATAGTCAACGAGTGGTGGTGTGCTTGTTGACGATTTTGGAATGGGTTTTGTTGAACACCTGTTAAAAATGGTGTGAATATGAAGGTTTAAGTGAAAGCTGAAATTTTATGTTAAAAGTAAGTTTAGTATGACTTAAAATAGTCCAGGGAATGAAATGTTGAGGCTGGAATGTTGATTATATGTGTTAAGACCCAAATGGGTCATTAAAGTGCCCAAATGGATTATGTTGAGTCACTGATCGTCAAACTCAAGATGGTCGCTGATCTCAATGATTAAGGGGGAGACTTAGATAATGTCTACAAGCAGATTGTTGAAGTCATTAGTCGCTGATAAGCGAAGTCACTGATGATGTCTTATTCTCTTAAGTCTCTGACCCACTTACTGAAGATCTCTCTATAAAGAAATGTTTCAAGTCAAGCTCCTGTTGCTGAAGTTTATGTTCGCTGATCTTCTATTACTCTGTGTTACTAAAAGAGAATGATGCTCAACTTTGTGTGTCGCTGATCATCATCAGCGAGAGCATTACTCTCTGTACATGAAGTATGATTCAAGTTGAAGATAGCGTTGCTGAAGGTTTTCTTGTCGCTGATTGTATCTTAGACCAGTAGAAGAAGAATTTATAAAGATCAAAGACTCAACTTTGTGTGTCGCTGATACTCATCTATCAGCGAGAGTCTCCAAGTCTTCTTGAGTTCTCTCACCTGCTGAATAAAAGAAGTCGCTGAAGATTAGCTATTCAAGTCATTGTTTAGAGCATGTTAGCTCGCATCGAGAATGAGGAGAATTGATACATCTCTCAGCGACTGCAGCATTAAATGCCGCATTAAATGCCGCATTAAATAAGAAGTCAACATTCGGCGTTACTACAGCATAGCACGTGTTCCTCGAAACTTGAAAAAAGTAACGTGGAAGCTTTTGATTGGTCTATGGTACAAGGTGATATTTCCCAAGACAGAATGTCGTGCCATGATACATCACATCTCAACTACCTCTCCAATCAAGCAGCAACACGTGTCTATCAGATCCGGAAATCAAGGATTTCAGTGTCTATAAATAGCGTAGTATGTTGTACTTCATTTTGCGTCGATTACTTGTATTGTCACTTGTTTGTCAGTGACTAGTTTGTCTAAGATACAAGTAAACACCAGCGAGTAAACTAGTAGCGTGTTTGTCCACTACTAGCTTACTTCAGCGAGTGAGCAGTTAGCGTGTTTGTCCACTACTGCTCATCTCTTTGTACTAGCTGTATTGTTTGATTTAGATTAGCTTTGGCTAATCTATTCCGCAAATCAACAAGAGATAAATTTTATTAATAAAAGAATTTATCTTTCAGCTATATGTGTATCAGCATCTGAACTGTTTATCTTATATACATACTTGTGTTCATATTGTTGTTACCTTAATACGATTAAAAACTTGCTAAGCAAATATAACTTATCATAAAAGAAAAGAAAAGTTTTTAATTGTATTCAACCCCCCCTTCTACAATTAACTCACTGTTAGCGATTCACAATCACTAATATAATAGTGATTAGGGACTCACAATTGGTATCAGAGCAGAGTTGGTTTAAAATATAATTTAACCAGATCTGCAATGGAATCCGTTAAATACAGTTGTGTTGATTCTGAGTACCAGAAGGGAAATGGCTCCACTACAAAACCCCCAGCTTTTGACCCATCAAGAATTGAAACCTGGATGTCCAGGATGATGATGTTCTTAGACCTTTTTGATGATCGTCTTTGTTCTATAATAACTGACGGTCCTCACACTCCTACTGTCATTATTCCTGCTGTTGCAGCCACTGCAACTACTCCTGCACTACCAGAAATGGTTATGCCAAAAAGGGAGGAACAATGGACAGATGAGGACAGGCGTATGGTTAGGCTGGATAAACAAGCTAAAATATACATAAGCATGTCACTTACTGATGAAGTGTTTGAGTCCATTAGATTGTGCAATACAGCGAAGAATATGTGGGACACTCTAAGAAATATCTATATTGGAACCCCCGACATCATTCGCTGTAGAGAAGTAAACCTGACTCGTCAGTATGAACTGTTTGCCATGGAACCCAATGAATCACTGGCCTCCACCTATACTAGATATCAAGCTTTAATAAATAAAATGGAAAAGGCTAATATAGGTAAAGACCAAAGATTTGTTGTTGAAAAATTTCTAGAACTACTGCCTAGAAAAGTTTGGGGTACCATTGCAACATGTACTCGACAACGTAATGATTATACTTCTCTCAATCTAACTCAAGTTTATGGTATATTATTAAACTGGGAACAATCTGAAAAACAGGCTGATCAAAGTGAGCACATTCGTGCTGCACTTGGCAGTCAAAAGATTTCTAATGCCCTTGTAGCTGAGCTAGAAGAGATTGATCAAAGGCAGAAAGTTAAGATCACCCAGATGAGTTCAAAGTCACTGATTGCAGATGAGGAAGGTTGTGCTGCTGACAGTAAGTCTGAAGTCAGCTATGAAGAAGGACTAGAGAAACTGGAAAAAGATATGGCTATGATGGTTGCAAATTTCAGAAAGAACACAAGGTTCAACTAATTTGCTGGTGCACCATCTAGTGACTTCTCAAAGTCAAAAGGTGACTGCTACAAATGTGGCAAACCTGGTCACTTTGCAGCTGACTGTAGATCCAAAGCTATCAATCCTCTCCCTGAACAAAAGCCCAGCTTCAGAAATGACAAATACAACAAGTACAAGTCAAAATACAAGAAGCTGAAAGCTATGTCCAAATTTGGCAAGAAGAAGGGAAAAGGGTTTGTCGCTGAAGAAGGATCTTTCAGCGACTCCGACTCAACCTCATCATCTGATGAAGAAGAAGCCATGATTTGCTTAGATAGAGATTACTGCCTGATGGCTGATGATGCTGACTTCCATGATAACATCAAAGAAGTAGCTAAGAAATGTTCAGCATCCGGCTGGGATCCAGAAACTCTCTACAAGGTACATTGTTTTAAATCAGCTTCAGTGACTGAAAAGGAGAATATCTTTGAGACTTTAATAGTTGATCTATCAAATGCTCATGATATTCAGAAAAGGCAAGAATGCATGATCAATGACTTAACATCTAAACTTAAACTTCAAGAAGAAAATTTATTGAAAATGAAAGATCTGAAACTTGAGCTTGATGCACAAATACATGCAAATCAAATGTGCATTCAAGAGAAAATAAGTTTTGAAACCAAATTCTCTCAACTCAATGAAGTTATAAAGTCATGGTGCAAATCTGCATTAAATGTAAACCAGTGTGTCAATAATCAAATTCCAAAACAAGTAAAAGCTATTTTGGGAGGTAATTATGACACTGCTGCTTCTCTAGCTGATGCCATAAGCATTGATCAAATATTCAAGCCTGATCAATCCTTTTCAAACTTCGTCTTTGAACCAATGTCAGTCTTCAGCGAGCCTAAACCAAATCACTTTATTAAAAGCTCGCTGGTCACTGACAACTGTGAGATAACTGCAAGTATTGATGAACTGAAAGACTTGAGCATAAATGAGTCAACAATTAATCCAGTTCCCATCAGTACTACTGATCAAAAGGTATTCAGCAACCTCAGTTCTGACACTCCAGTGACTGATGATCTTATCACCAGTGACTTGGAGTTAAAGAAACAAACTGATACATTAAGTCTGAATTCTTTCAAATCTCAATCAAATAAGCATGTTGAGCAAAAGAAATCTAAAGCCACAAATAAAAAATGCTATAAGTGTGGAAATAGACAACATGTGTCAACAGATTGTTCATCAGTACAAGTCCAACCATCCACCAGCAGTGAGTCAAATGTTTTGCTGGTCAGTGGAAGCCAAGTTAAGAGCTTATCCACCATGAACCCATCTCAGGATGGGTTCATAAATTGAACTAACAGTTTACTTCTGATGTAGGGCATTCTTAGAGAAACAATCTGGTATCTGGATAGTGGGTGTTCCAGACATATGACCGGATGTAAGTCCCTGCTCAGCGACTACCAGGATGAAAAAGGTCCTGATGTAGTTTTTGGTGATAACAACATTGGTAAGACCAGAGGGTATGGGGTTTTGACCAATGGAAATGTGATGTTTAAGAGGGTGGCATATTTTGAAGGACTGAAGCATAATTTATTAAGCATCAGTCAGTTCTGCGATGCCAAGAATAAAGTGCTGTTTGATCATGAAGCTGGAGTTGTTTACAACAAAAATGGAAGTGTTGTCCTGGGTGCTCAAAGGAAAGGAAATACATATATAGTCAATATGGACTCAGCACAATCAGGAACATGTTTTTATTCCAGAACTGTTTCAGAAGAAAAATGGTTATGGCATAAGCGACTTTCTCACATGAACTTCAAAGCCATCAGCAAGCTCAGCAAACATAGCTTGGTAAATGGTCTTCCAAAGCTTACTTTTGACAAAGACAAGCTTTGTTCAGCATGTGAAAAGGGAAAGCATCACAGCTCTTCTTTCAAAAGCAAGCAAACATCTTCAGTGACAGAATGTTTTCAACTGATGCATATGGATCTATTTGGTCCAGTGAGTTCTCCTAGTCTTGGTGGTAAAAGGTATTGCTTGGTAATTGTTGATGAATATTCCAGATACACTTGGGTATTCTTCCTCAAAGCCAAAAGTGATGCAACACAGAAAATCATATCCTTTATCAAAAAGATGGAAAACTTAAATGATTGCTCAGTTAAACATTTAAGAAGTGATAATGGCACTGAATTCAGAAATATTGACCTTGAAAGTTTCTGTGATTCAAAAGGTATTTCTCAAAATTTCTCTGCACCTAGAACACCTCAACAAAATGGTGTAGCAGAGAGGAGAAATAGAACCTTGATTGAATCAGCAAGGTCAATGCTCATAGATGCTGGTCTTAAGACCCACTTCGGGGCTGAAGCAGTTAACACTGCCTGCTACACTCAGAATAGGTCTCTGATTGTCAAGAGACATGAAAAGATAGCCTATGAGGTATTAAGGGGGAGAAAACCTGACATAAGTTTTCTTCATGTTTTTGGGAGTACCTGCTATGTCTTAAACAAAAGAGATCACTTAGGGAAGTTTGATCCCAAAGCTGATGAAGGTACATTTGTTGGTTACTCAATCATTTCAAAAGCTTTCAGAGTTTACAATAAAAGAAGGGAATGTATTGAAGAATCAATGGATGTTACCTTTGATGAATCTTATGATGAATCACTCACTGATCCAAAAGATTATGAAAACCTTATTTTTAATTCAATTAGTGATGACAAGCATGAGGTTCATCCATTAGATTCTGAAAGGGAAGATGATGTCCCTGAAGATACTTCTGGCTCTACTTTAGCTGAGAATAATTCAGGAACTTCATCTTTGCCTGCTGATATCCCATCATCATCATCTCATCTTTTGCATCAAAATAATAACACTCATTTTCAAAATCAAAGCTTAAACATTGCTTCTAATGCTGATGTGTCTGGTGGATCACCTTTGAATAATCAAGTCACTGCTGAACCTCAGCGAGTGACTAAGTGGACTAAACATATTGATAATCAATTGATTATTGGTGATCCTCAGTCTAAGGTCCAGACCAGATCAGCATCTGCTAACTTTTATTTATTTATAAGCTTTGTGTCACTGATTGAGCCCAAGAAAATTGATGAGGCACTCACTGATCATCACTGGATAGCTGCCATGCAAGATGAGCTATCTCAGTTTGAAAGGAATAAAGTGTGGAAGTTAGTACCTCAAGTAGCTGGGAAATCTGTGGTTGGAACAAGATGGGTGTTCAGAAACAAGATGGATGCTGATGGTGTTGTTATAAGAAATAAGGCTAGACTGGTTGCACAAGGTTACTGTCAGCAAGAAGGAATTGATTACGATGAAACTTTTGCACCAGTTGCTAGACTTGAGGCAATCAGGTTGTTTTTAGCATATGCAGCTCACAAGAAGTTCAAGGTATATCAAATGGATGTGAAAAGTGCCTTCTTGAATGGCAAGCTGCAGGAAGAAGTGTATGTGAAGCAACCACCTGGATTCACTGATCCCAAGCATCCAGGTTATGTATATAAGCTGGATAAAGCTTTATATGGACTAAAACAAGCTCCCAGAGCTTGGTATGACACTCTTTCTACCTTCTTAATTAACTGTGGGTATGTCAGAGGTAAGATTGACAGCACACTTTTTATTAAAAAGGATAAGAAAGATGTTATATTAGTCCAAATTTATGTTGATGATATTATTTTTGGGTCTACTAACAATGACATGTGCAAGGAGTTCAGTAACCTCATGACTAAAAGTTATGAGATGAGCATGATGGGTGAACTAACATTTTTCCTTGGTCTGCAAATAAAGCAAACCAACACTGGTATTTTTATAAATCAAGGAAAATATGTTAAAGATTTATTAAAGAAATTTGAATTCACCAACTGCTCATCCCTTGCTACACCAATGTCATCTGCAGTAAAATTACATGCTGATCCTGATGGTAAATCTGTAAACATCACTGCTTACAGAGGAATGATCGGGTCACTACTGTATTTAACTGCTAGTAGACCAGACATTATGTTTTTCACTTGTCTCTGTGCTAGATATCAAGCTGATCCAAAGGAATCCCATTTGCTCGCTGTCAAAAGAATATTCAGATATCTGAAGGGTACACCAAATCTTGGTCTCTGGTACCCATATGGTTCAGATTTCTCACTGAAAGGATATTCAGATTCTAATCATGCTGGATGCAAGATGGACAGAAAAAGCACCTCTGGCAGCTGTCAGTTTCTTGGAGAAAAGCTTGTAAGCTGGTCAAGCAAGAAACAAAATTCTGTCTCAACTTCTACTGCTGAGGCTGAATATGTCGCTGCTGGAGCCTGCACTGCTCAAATTCTGTGGATGAGGAATAAGCTTGCTGACTATGGCTTTGACTTCGAAAATGTTCCAATTTATTGCGACAGTCAAAGTGCTATTGCCATAGCCAACAATCCTGTGATGCACTCAAGGACAAAACACATTGATGTCAGATATCATTTCATCAGGGACCACGTCATGAAAGGTGACATTGAATTACATTTCATTCCAACTAATTACCAACTCGCTGACATTTTTACAAAACCTTTAGATGAGAAAAGATTCACCTTTCTCATCAGCGAGTTGGGCATGCTGAACCTGAATGATTAAAACCTGATTGTTTAATAAATGGCAGTTACTGAATAAATAGTTTATTTCTCTTAACTTGCTAATCTATTATTCTCACTGATGTTATCAGCTAGAGCAATAAGTTAGCATTGTTATAATTAATAAAGTATGTACTTTGTAACTGCACATGAAAATTCCTTATATCATATGAATAAACTATATCTTATGATTCGCATACTTGACTAGCTGATTGGATTTGTATTCTAAGTTGAAATTTGATCAGCGACATCAAATGTGAAACATAATATTTATTTTATTTTAAGATATAACTTATTTTCATCTCGCTGAGACATGATGTATCAGCGAAAGTTTCGTTTTAATATTGCATTTATTTCGACATATATTCCTTACAATTAATACACTTTGTATTTAATTTGTAACGATTTATATTCTTCATAAATACTTTATTAAAATATCTTATGAGAACTCGAAAAGGTACACTTTTTCTGACACCTCGTATACCTTTTCCGGCGCACCTCTCCCATCACCATTTAATGTTACCACCCCTCACCATCATCACCCTGCTCCACTACCACCAACCATTTTTTTATTTTATTATTTCTTTTTACCTTTTTGACCACGTACATACTCGTTATAACCACATATTTTTCACATCAGCAACCGTATATAAGCAGCGAAACCCCCACCTTTTCATTCTTTACGCTCTCTAACTTTTTAAACTTCATCTTCCTCAATTTTTCTCTGTAAACTTCTAACTTTTTCAATCTTCTACTTTCTTTTCTAAAATGGCAAGGACAAAATTTTTCAACAATACCTACACTCCTACCCCAGAGATTAAAGCTCTTCGAGCCTCTGCGGTCAGCGAGACCCTTGTCGTTACAGTTCCCAAATCTAACTACTTGGGAAATGTAACCTGTACAAAACCTGAGTATGCGGAGGTTATAAACTTTTTGAAAAACCATTTTATCCTCCCTGCTCTTACCTTGTCTCCTGGGGAAATGAACCCAGAATGGCTCAGTGAGTTCTGGTATACCTGCACTCACTCAGTCGTCTCTGGTGTTTCCCAACTCCAGGGTTTTATTGATAATGGTACCCAACCTATAATAATAACTGCCAACACCATTCGCTCTATTTTACAACTGCCGACCCTTGAGTCATACGAGTCACTGCCAGAGAGCGACGTTGCCAAACAAGGCCTCGTCGAGCTCACTGAGATTGAGTGTAAATACTCAGTCGATGGCAATGGCAATCGTAAGTACTCTACGGTTCATAAAACCAAAATGGATGGTGTTTGGAATGCCCTTTTTACTAATTTCATTCAATCTTTGGGCACAAAATCAGGGAGCTATGATCAATTCAGCTCCCTGGAAGCACAGATCAGTTGGTCACTGGTCAACTCTCTACGAGTTGACTATGCAAGTGTGATCTTCAATGAACTGATCACAAAGGTCGCTGAGCCTGCCAGGGCAAAATATGTACCTTACCCTAGGTATCTCTCACTGATCTTTAGGGATCAGTTTGATGCCTATGATAGGGTATCTTTTCAGGGATTTGAGCCCACTCTAGTAGGATCTCAAATTTTTGCAAAACCAGCGACTGCAGTTTTACCTGCTTTTATGAAGCATCCGGGGATCCTTGCACCCCAGCCTGTAACTGCTGTACAAATGTCAGTTCCTGCCCCCCCATCGACCACGTCACTGACCACACCCCCAGTGACTACTGTTGGTCAACCACCAATTAAGAAACCACCAACTGCTCCCAAGAAAAAATCCAAATTAGGGTCCCTGACATTAAAGGATCAGGGACATAGCAAAAAGAAGACATCTACGGATGCCAGTGGTGAATCAGTGACTGTACGTTCAGTTACTGAGGGCACCACTGCTGAACCCTTAACCTTATCTGCCTCGCTGGACTCCCGAAAGTTCAGTGACTCTACAAAGGGAAACCTACAGACAGCTGCAGTGGATCAAACCACTATTAGCAGTGATTCGGGTGCACCCCACACCCTCAGCTTGAGTCAATCCAGCCACTTGTCATCCTCACAAAAGGGTGACATTTCACTAAAAGGGCAAGTGGCATCAGTGAGTGATAACACACTCATAGCTGATGTCACACCACTGGCTACAGACCCGGGCCATCTCTTATCTATCACTGCACCGACTGCCAATGTCTCATCACTGACCCAAGGTGAGATACAGGTCGCTACTTCTATTTCTAATGAACCACCAGCTAAATCACAAGCTGATGATGAGGAAATCATGCCAATGGACACTTCTGAGGACACCCAACCCATTCCTCCACCTACCTCCAACTCACCCATCAGAGAGCTCACCCCCACATCTTTCTCCAGTGACAACATCCAAGCCCCTGCTGATCAGACCACACCCCCTGATCATGTAGCCCAATCTACACCTACCCCCACTATTAATACCCAAACTACTCCCCCAAACACCTCCACTCACTCCACATCAGATCAGCTACTGATGGAGTACATTGCCCAATCCCAAACCCAAATTAAGATGCTCACTGAAGACCGTGAGGCACTTATTGGCAATGTCTCTGTCCTCCAGAAAGCTGTTGCTGCTCTCACTGATGTGTATAACTCCATTGAACCATGGAGTGCATCTGTTAGTGAGAGGGTCCAAACAGTAGCTGATGCTAGTGCTGCAATAAACCATGCAGTCACTGAGCTAGCCTCCACCTCCAACACCAACTTCACCAATCATGCTGCTGCTATTGCCCAGCTCACCACCAACCAAAATGACCTAGCCATCTCTGTATCCAACTACCTTTATAACACTGACAAAGTTATTAAGGTGCTTCCACAGGTTGTTTCACAGCTCACAAAGACTAGAGCTGAGGTCGCTGCCCTGCGTGAGGAGAACGCAGACTTCACTGATCAGATACTTAGGGCAGTTGATCAGTTTGAGCGAACCAGTCAAGGGGAGAGTGAAGAAGAGGACTTGGTCTCTGATCCAGAGATGCCCCGTAAGATGACTGATCCGCTATCAAACAAGGCTCACAGGGACATAGTGCTCACTACCTATGCACTTCGTCCTATTGCTGAGCAACCTGAGCTGGAGGCCCTTGCAGTTGCTGAACTGCATTGGGTGGATATGGAGATAGCTACTGACATTGTGACTGTCGCTGAAAGCTTTCCTGAGTTCAGTGCTGAAGAGCTCAGGAACTATAATGGGCTGGTACAGCAATGGGCAGTGGATGATACTGCTAGGATTGAGGGTACCTCAGTGAGCTACGAATTGGCTCGCTGGGAGTGGATGAACAGGGATGTAGTAGCTGATGCATCTGATGATTAGGAGGATGATACCATCATGCATGATGCTGATGATAATGATGATGATGATAATAATGATGATGGCCAGGGAGGTGGTCATGGAAATGGTCAGGGTTCAGATGACGAAGATGATATAAATATGGAGGATCAGCAACCCATATCCTCTGTTATCAAAAGAAAGAGGACCAGTGACACCTCTCCTGCATCTACTCCTCCATCAAAGAAACAACAGGTCAGTGATCCTCAATTACATATTGTCATATCTGAGGTAGCTGCACCTACATCTCCACCAGCAACACTAAACCTACCCTCACCTACAGCAACTACAACCACAACAACCCAAACAGTCCAAATAACCACACCTACCCCAGCAACCATAACACCAATCTCCACAGCAACTCCTTCCAACACTACCACATCAGATACCTCCCCCACAGCATGCCTTTCCTCTGACTCAGCCTCAGATACCCCTTGTCCTGATGAAACAAAAGATCAGAGAATTGCCAGAAAGATAAAGACAAGATAGGACAGGGAGCAAGAGATGATATTGCAAATAACCTTTCAGGCTGAGTTGAGAGAAGAACAAGAAAGGAAAAGGTTGCTGAAAGAGCAATCAGATGCTGACAGAGCATACCTACTGGAATTGAGCTCCAAAGATGCCAATGAAAGGGCCAGACTTCTTAAGCAAAAGAAAGATCAAGAAGAGTCTGATGCTGCAATTGCCAGGGTACTTGCTGAGATAGAAGAGATTGAGCTAGAGCAACATAAACTGAAAAGGTCAGCTAGCAAGAGCTCTAAAAAGAAAGGGGGAGCTGTCAAAACAGCAGTGGATAGAAAGTGGGATGAAATTGATAGAAAAAGATTTGCTGCCAGAATGACAGGGAGATCAAACCCTGCACCTATCACCAAGGTCAAACTGAAAAAGTCAAGGAACCAATCTCAACCTCAGCTACTTATACAAAGAGGTTCAGAGACTCAATCAATGCTACTTGATCAAGTATGCAAGCTGCACAGAGAAGAATGGAATGAGATAAGGCTTGCTATCAGCCACTCTACAAGTGCAGCTAAGGTTGATGTCATGAAGGAGATTGATAGACTATATCAGAAAATGGTATCGCTGCAACTCCTCAGACCAGAAGATACTGTCATACATGGTGAGGAAATTGTTCAGCCACCTAGTCCAAGGTATAGATCAGGTACTAGCAGCATCTATCGAATCCCCAACACTTCAAGGCTTAATCTATCTATTCCTGCTGGTGTGCCAAAGCTTGAAGGTCATGAGGTCACTAAAGGAGAGAAGGGTCTGGTATACAGAGACCTAAATGGTGCCCTTAGGTTTCAGAGAGAAGCTGAACTTGAGAAGGTTGATCAAGAACAACTCATACACCTAATCAGGTCAGCTAGCATGCTTCCAACAGATTCAAAGATCAGAAAAGCTATTCTCGATGAAGCCTTGGCCAGAAAGTTCAGATACCTGCCCTCCAAAGACAAATATGAACTTGAAGCTGAGCTTGGTATAGTGAAGGAAGAGGAGATCTGGAGAGATAAATAGCTTAGACATTTTGTAATAGATAGCTTCTGTAAATAATTTGTTCTATGATATATATGAGGCTTGAATCAAGAAAATCTACAAGTACAAGTCACTGGGCAACCTCCTATCAGAGACTCAAAATCTTTTCAACTACAAAAATTTACAAGGACAAGTCTCTGAACATTCAACTTATCAACAAAGTAAAGGGGAGATTATCGAGTCCAAAACTTCCTGCAACTAGTTTGTCTAAGGGAGCTGTGACTTAAACCATTTAGGGGGAGATTGTTGAGTCACTGATCGTCAAACTCAAGATGGTCGCTGATCTCAATGATTAAGGGGGAGACTTAGATAATGTCTACAAGCAGATTGTTGAAGTCATTAGTCGCTGATAAGCGAAGTCACTGATGGTGTCTTATTCTCTTAAGTCTCTGACCCACTTACTGAAGATCTCTCTATAAAGAAATGTTTCAAGTCAAGCTCCTGTTGCTGAAGTTTATGTTCGCTGATCTTCTATTACTCTGTGTTACTAAAAGAGAATGATGCTCAACTTTGTGTGTCGCTGATCATCATCAGCGAGAGCATTACTCTCTGTACATGAAGTATGATTCAAGTTGAAGATAGCGTTGCTGAAGGTTTTCTTGTCGCTGATTGTATCTTAGACCAGTAGAAGAAGAATTTATAAAGATCAAAGACTCAACTTTGTGTGTCGCTGATACTCATCTATCAGCGAGAGTCTCCAAGTCTTCTTGAGTTCTCTCACCTGCTGAATAAAAGAAGTCGCTGAAGATTAGCTATTCAAGTCATTGTTTAGAGCATGTTAGCTCGCATCGAGAATGAGGAGAATTGATACATCTCTCAGCGACTGCAGCATTAAATGCCGCATTAAATAAGAAGTCAACATTCGGCGTTACTACGGCATAGCACGTGTTCCTCGAAACTTGAAAAAAGTAACGTGGAAGCTTTTGATTGGTCTATGGTACAAGGTGATATTTCCCAAGACAGAATGTCGTGCCATGATACATCACATCTCAACTACCTCTCCAATCAAGCAGCAACACGTGTCTATCAGATCCGGAAATCAAGGATTTCAGTGTCTATAAATAGCGTAGTATGTTGTACTTCATTTTGCGTCGATTACTTGTATTGTCACTTGTTTGTCAGTGACTAGTTTGTCTAAGATACAAGTAAACACCAGTGAGTAAACTAGTAGCGTGTTTGTCCACTACTAGCTTACTTCAGCGAGTGAGCAGTTAGCGTGTTTGTCCACTACTGCTCATCTCTTTGTACTAGCTGTATTGTTTGATTTAGATTAGCTTTGGCTAATCTATTCCGTAAATCAATAAGAGATAAATTTTATCAATAAAAGAATTTATCTTTCAGCTATATGTGTATCAGCATCTGAACTGTTTATCTTATATACATACTTGTGTTCATATTGTTGTTACCTTAATACGATTAAAAACTTGCTAAGCAAATATAACTCATCATAAAAGAAAAGAAAAGTTTTTAATTGTATTCAACCCCCCCTTCTACAATTAACTCACTGTTAACGATTCACAATCACTAATATAATAGTGATTAGGGACTCACAGATTAATTATATGAGTAGAACGAGTCGTGAGTAGCCTATGACCAATATAATTGTTGCACTAAGTCCCAAATGTAGTAGTGATGAAGTGGTAAAAAGGTGTTAGTATGATTTGGAATGGTTTGAGAATTTGTATATTAAGTAATTGAGTCAAAATTGATCGTTTTCGAGTCAAGGGTCCAAATCCCAATAAAAGGAGAATTTTTGAAAAGTAAAAATTGAGAAACGTTTGAAATGTCATATTACGCATGCCTGCAAAATTTCATGGTCATTGGATGTGTCGTTTTTGAAATATGCGTATTTTAAAATTTGAAAGTGGTAATAGTTTATGCAGCCCAGCAATCTGCTGTAAAATAGCAGTACCCGGCGGGTACACCGCTTACCCGGCGGGTAAAGGACTTAACCCGGTGGCTTTCTACCCCAAGCCGGTGGCTTCTACAAGGCTTAATACGACCCTAATCTATGTTGTGACCTAATCTGTTGTACCCGGCGTCTTGATAGTGTGAGCCAGCTGCTAATGTAGTGTACCCGGTGGGTACACCACATTACCCGGCGGGTAAAGTTGATTTCCAACAAAAAATTTAATTAGTCACAAAATAATAATAATAATAATAATAATAATAATAATAATAATAATAATAATAATAATAATAATAATATTGTATCAGTATAAAAAAATGGTTCTAAAATTTCGGGGTGTTTCAACCATGTTATATAACTATGATAAACCATGTTTTATAACTATGATGCACCACTTTTTATAATTATGATGTACAATATTCTATAACTATTATGCACCAAAATTTATACACTAATTATGTTTATTGTATATTTAGAATTAGGAACGTCATATTTATAACTATCATGCATCATATTTTATAATTATGATTCACCATGTTTTATAACTATGATGGACCATCATTTAATTCAATAACGATGTTTTGTAGTATATTTTGAAAGTCAATGCATGATAATTTTAAACAATCGATGCACCATGTTTTATGACTATGATGAACCATGTTTTATAACTATGATGCACCACTTTTTAATTCAATAATGATGTTTTATAGTATATTTTGAAGGTTGATGTATGATATTTAGATACTCGATGCATCATATTAAAAAAAAAATTAGTGTATCATAGTTATAATGTTGGTAAACACAATAGTAATTTAGTTTTATTGCATCTTGTTTTTTATATTCATGTGCATCGCTATATATAATATCTGGTGTATCACAAATTTGAAAATGATATAAGAAAAAGAAAAAACTAAATATGAAAAAAGGTTAAAAACTAATTTTTAGATATTTAAAGTGATAACTTTTTTCTAAGAAAATGTTAATAAATTTTATTTAATTATTATCTTTTTAACAAAAGTGTTATAGAAGTTTTTAATGTTTAAAACTTTTTAGTTTTTTTAAGTTTAAAATATATTTTTTTTGTAATAAAATATTTTAATAAAAAATAAATTAAAAAAAAGAATTAGAAAGAATAAAGTGAAGAAATTAAGAAAGGTGGAGAATTGGATAAAAACGGTGGAGAAATGAAAAGGAGAAAGGGAAATGAATAAAAAATGTGGAGAATTGAGGAGACACTTGTCACCTCCTCATTGGTTTCTCTCACTTCTCTCACTTTTACCCCTTCTTCCAGGAACCTCACCCTATTACTTATTAGTCCGTTAAGAGCATGGAGGATGATATCCCGATTCGGTGGATATTTACTCGATATATTTATTAATGGCATATAGACCCCATAAAATGGATGAATTGCAAATATAAATATGAATGTGGACGATTAGTTAATTGATTATGAATTTATCATTAATTGATTTATTCATTATCAGGCAATATGTACATATATACAAATTGTAATGCATACAAACACACATAACCACACATTATACATATGTATATTACAAACTATACTTAGTGTTATCATGGAGGATATAATTTTGTGAATATTTTTAAGTTTTAAGTATATTTGAGTTAAATGTTTTTTTATTATATAATTGATTTGTGGAATATCACCCGAGTTAAATTTTGTTTTCGATCAACATATTAAAGTCATTATTGACGATAAATAATAATCAAAATATATTTGGTTAACCAATAAACGTAGAGACTAAACATTTATATTTGCTAAAAACCTATCTTTATTTGTATTTGTAACAAATTATGTTCCATTTACGACAATAGTTACTCGTTTTCGTGACTACAGTTTCTTATATAACTTTATATTTTTGTTTGTTTATATATTTTTTTGGTTTCGTTTAATAGTAGAAAACAATATAATATCTTCTTAAGTATCCTATAGATATTCATTAACCCATTTAATTCAACAGATATTAATTTATACATACTTAATTTAATTCAATTATTGATTTTTTTATTATTAGAGCATTAACGAAAGTTTTAACATATGCAAGATGATAAAATGACGCTGGTCATAAAAATCCTTCTTGATTAGAATGTAGTTTAATTTTATCGTATTCAAATAATAGGGTTAACAATGGTTTAATCACTAAAGTTTCATTTATTTCGTTTTAACACTTTAATTTTTTTTCCACGTTTTAACACTTCAAGTTAATGATTGACTAAATTTTTATTCCTTAAGTTTAGATGGTCATTATAAAAAACACTTTGAGCAATTGATGGCCGGTTGATCAAGTTCTCACTAATGACGTGTCAAATTTCATCAAAGTTAATAATGATTTAATCACCAAAGTTTCATTTTTTTTCGTTTTAACACTCCAACTTTTTTTTTCTTCACGTTTTAACACTTCAAATTTTAATATTTCTAATGTAGTAGGCGTATTTGGCTTTTAGTTTCATGCTTTATTGCACTCAAATTTTAATATGTGTTTTGCTTACATTTGACGGATACAAACATTCTATATCTCGCTAATATAATACCCGTCAAAGTCAAATAATTCAATCAAAGTTAAGCTCCTTTGATTGCGAAAACAAAAAGGATATAGAAGGGATAAACGGTTCCATATTATGAAACTAATTGTCACGCACGAGGAGGTTTGAACATCATATGCGAAATATCATTCGATTTAAGTCAAATACACCCACTACATTACATAATCGAAGGAAAAGGAGTTTGACACGTCATTAGTGAGAACTTGAAGTGTTAAAACGCGAAAAAAAAAGTTGAAGTGTAAAAACGAAAAAAATGAAACTTTGGTGATTAAAACATTATTAACTTTGGATATTTACCGGCTACATCAGGTCATAACCATGGTAAAGGGTCAAATTAAACGGTCACCATTAACTTGAAGTGTTAAAACGTGAGATTTTTTTTTTTTTTGAAGTGTTAAAATGAAAAAAAGAGAAACTTTGGGATTAAATCATTATTAACCCTATAATGTCATTATAAGATTCTCATTTTTTATGAGATAAGACTATTCCGGGTGAATGAAATGGGCTTATCAGTTTGTGTCAACTCGTCACGTCAACACTTCCTCAAACTGACTACAACCGGCTAAACTATGCTAATAATGACGTCATCACTTCAATTTATAGGCTTCACATTTACCAATATTTATTTATTTATATACACTAAACAAAAATAAATAAAAATATTTTTTTAATACCGTCTGCCCTACCACCTCATCACTTTGCTCGTCGGAAAACCGAAGAAGAAAAAAACTCACACCCAACTGACAGAGTGGTCTCTAAGTGATAAGCCCATTCGAAATGACGCAAGCTTCCATGTGATGCAATAAACTACACGGAATATTTCTGTAGATCTCAAACCTTTTTTCCTAATAAAAGAAGGACAGAGAGAACAAAATGAATTCAATCCTGTAAAATCGTAATTTGTTTTGGTAATCTAAGAGTTAGTGCTAACGATATCCAAAAGTGATCATATGTTGTTTAAAACTTCTCCCGTTTCTTCCCAAATAATTTTTTATCTTGAAAGAATCCAATTCTTTGAAACACGTGCACATTTCAAAGGGATTGTCGTACATAAAAGATGAAAATTACGGCATATTGTTAGCATACACCTAAAAGATTTTGTTTGAAAGTATATACTGTAGCTTATACCTAATCTAAGAGCATTTTAGTCTACTAATGAAGCATATAAATATAATCCATAGATGCCGCCTCGTATAAGCATATCCTTAATTCTTAAAGGGAATCAGTTAAAGCTAATTAATCGGTTTCCATGATACTAAGCATAGGTTTAAACTTTAAACCTCACACTCTTGCATTCACTCTAAAGAGTAGCATGAATTTGCTCAACTAGAATTGGATACTCTCCAAAGAAAATTATATATGTTATAATATCAAAACTAACTTTAGGTATCAATATCATATGATTCGTAGTAACCTCTATGTAAAGATTACATAATATAACCAAAAGAACAGATCAAATAAATCAAACTAAAAGTACAACCGATAAGTGATTAAAAATGTAGTTAAGTATATGTTGACATACATAGTGCTTAATCAATAGAGATGTGTGTAACTTTCGATTATTACAATTTGTTCGTAATATTTTATGTGGAAATTGCTATGGATGTCATGTGTTGGAATATACAACACCGGTTATTACAATATTAAACGGTATAAGATAAAAAGTTACGTTCACAAAACATAACTAAATTTTGTTAGATTACACAATGTTAGTCATTGTATGTTTAGGGGTGCTTGCTTGGAGGTATTAAGAGGTGAATAATAGGACAGGGTAATGAATAATGGTGTTTGGTTTCACATAGTGTAATAATTTATCATCCATCAGTGGGTAATGATTCATTAAGTCTCCATCAAATTGGAGGTGATGAGTATTATTATCTATGAGAGCACGAGGAATTGCGACATTATATTTACAATGTTTTTGTGAAAATATTAATACTCAAAAAGTAGAGGAGTGAAAGATATTGAGTTTATAATGTTCTTAAACTTATTGTTGAGTTTTTAAATCAATGTGTGTGGGGGGTTAAAAAGAAAATAACAAAAAATAAAAAAACAAAAAAAAATAAATGAAATCAACGTCTTAGGCAAGACTTTGTTACCCAGTTGACTGCCGAAAACATTATTGAGGAGTGGGAAGACACTATTACACACTGTTGTGGAGCAAGACTTTGTTGAGAACTTTGTATTCAAACATCCACTTCGTATACGTCATACCATAAAACATTTATTTATTCATCTCACTCAATAACCTACTAACCCTACACTCTCCAATTCATGGGTCGAACTCAAGTCAGATTGTGGTTGGCCCGTCAAACCTAAAACTAACTCATTAAATTTGACTCGTTTTACTCAAAATCAGCCCAAAAATAATTCAAAACCAACCTGCCAACCTATCAATCATTTGACACGTTTATCCAAGTAGGTTATGAAGAGCATGTTCGCGCTAGGTACTTTTGACCTTTCAATCGGCTAATATAACTCAAAGTTGGCGACGTGTTCTACTTTTCATGTTGAAATCAGGTAAAAAGTTTTGAGTTAACGGGTTGATCCACCAAGCCAAAAAGTGACCATTATATTTGACTCATTTGACACAAAATTAACTTGCAAAGTCATTAACCCGTGTGACCCATTCACCTAAACGGGTAATAAAAATAATCTACGGGTGGGTAATTTTGACCCGTAACTCGTTCATAAAATCATACTGAATTTGGGTTTAGGTTGGGTATTCTGGACCATCAATTTGACCCCACCCAATTTTTCATTGCCACTCATGGTTTTGTGAACCAATCAATTACATTGGTTAGGATTCCCATACACATTCCTCTTTCATAAACCAAGCGTCTTTTATTATGGTTAAAATCGGGTATTTCAGTTTTCTACTCATCCCTAACACAAATTAAATTCTTTATTGGGGCTCAACATAACATGGCTATTTTGCTCGTCTAGCTAGCTTCCTTCCCTTATCAGGAGGAATGTGATTCTCAAATAATATTGATACCGATACCGAAGCTAACAATGGTCTAGTGGGTAGCATATATTTGTGTTGAACCTCACCAAAAGAATAATGAAACACGCAATGACACGAAAAAATAAATATAATTAGAGATTATACGAATCAAATAATCACACAAGTACTCATCAAGAGACAACACGTATTGATTCGTTAAGTTCATCCATGTTAAATATCCTTCTAATCCCTTCTCGGATTACACATAGTGCTTCTAAAATGCCCTTTGAAGAATCTAAACCCTGTGAAACTAACATGTACTCCATAATAGACAGATGCAAAAATGGGCATATACTTTAGAGTGGCATGGTTCAATGACTTCATGGCCTAATTTAAGAACACTTTAATTAGAGTACTAATAACAAGAATATGCCTTTGATGAATCACGAAATTCTTAAACGGAACATAAACGATGGGTTCCTAATCCATACCGAAGTTTTTTGCGAGCTTAGACTAGGATATATATGGGATCTATGTATATGGATATTTTATTGTCCTAATATATAATATAATTTTATGCTTCAGAACCGTATCAAAATTATTCGATCGTTGCCAATATCTCTCTTTACAATTCAATGTAAGATTGCAATATCACATCGTGAAGGCATTTATGCCTCGTTAATAAAAAGTTTTGTTATCTATTTTAATGCATATATTGATGGATGAGTCGACATGAGTTAGGTGATGCGTAATGCATACCGGCTAAATTACTACATTCCGGACTCACCCAAAACTGCAGGAGTTAAGGGGGCGACGCCCCTTTTTTGAAAAGTGATTTCCATAAAAGATTCTCATAGATATATCTCATTAGATGATATACCTTGTTAAGATTCTATAACAAGTTTTCATATGCTGGAGGCACCACAAAGATACAAGGCATTTCATAGCTGGGAAATTAATAAAATTGCCAATTTTCCCGAGCTTATAATTCATTTTGCCCTTCTAAATAAAAATTTACCGTTTTGCCCTATCTGGTCGCAGGTCGCACCATGCGACCTGCGACCTGTATTTTGCGACCTGCGACCAAAATGATTCGCGAGTAAAAGACAAGCAAAACGAGTCGTAGTCGAGCACAATGTCCGGACGCAGGTCGCAGCATGTGATTTGCGATCGAAATTTTGCGACCTACGCCCGCCGGCTTCCATATGTTTACGACGTATGGTATTAGTATATCATATTTAATATATTTTATGTTTTATATTTAATTAACGCAGTGTTTTGTTTTTCTGCGATAACTTTTTATATACAATGTATAAAATAATTCCGAATATATATTCATCATCAGTGTAATTTTATCTACCTTTCGATATAAAATTTATGGTCAATGTTATGTATTTAACGAAAGCATTTTTTAGTCTCGAAATCAACTTTTTTTTATATCAGAATGTAAATAAAAATAAATTGGTCATAGTGAGATATTTAGATTTTTGTAGTATAAAGGTGGACTAATAAATTTTCTTATGTATGTTATATAAAGGTGGACTAATAATTTGACTACATAAATCTAAATATACTACTATGACCAGTTTATTTTTATCTACATTTTGATATAAGAAAAAGTTTATTTCGAGACTAAAAAATGCTTTCGTTAAATATATAACATATGACCATAAAATTTATATCGAAAGGTAGATAAAATTACACTGATCATAAATATAAATTCGGAATTATTTTTTACATTGTATATAAAAAGTTATCAAAGAAAAACGAAATATCGCGTTAATTAAATATAAAACATAAAATATATTAAATATGATATACCATACGTCGTAAACATATGGAAGCCGGCGGGGAAGGTCGCAAAACTTCGATCGCAGGTCGCATGCTGCGACTTGCGTCCGGACATTGTGCTCGACTACGACTCATTTTGCTTGTCTTTTACTTACGAATCATTTTGGTCACAGGTCGCAAAATACAGTCGCAGGTCGCATTGCGACCGAATAGGGCAAAACAACAATATTTTTTTTAGAGGGGCAAAACGAATTATAAGCTCGGAAAAATGGGCAATTTTATTAATTTCCCTTCACAGCTTTCACGTACACAAACATAAAATAAACGGGGTTAGTGTTTGAAAATGCATCTAAGTACTTATACTCGATATCTATTGTGTGTACCTAACTTACGTCTGTAATTAAGGTTTTCAACTTTCAAAAAGTGTGTTTTAATGTATTTTGGTGATGTGTCGTTCATTGAAGGTGCCACGTGACATCTGAAGAGTTTGACGCATCATCAAAACATTACAAAAATACACTAAAACACACTTTTTAAAAATTTGATGCATTAAAAATAGCAAACGTAAGTTGGGTAAACACAATAGATATCGAGTACAAATTTGATCCATTACCAAACACTAACCCCTAAAATAAAATAAGAAACCTTCCAATTTAATTGAATTATGCGGTAGGCTACTTTGGCGGATAAGATATAAGGTCTAATAAGATATGAATCGGAAGACATGATTAACTGTGAACACAAGAAATCAATAGAAGTATAGAACCCGAGTTGCATGTCATCCGAGTACCAAAGATAGGATTCCTTGTTGCTTTTAGATAAAAGAGCAAAAAATACAGCACAGTGTATAGTTTGCCTTTCTAAAAAATTAAAATGGTCCCATGAGATGAGCTAAGAGTGCAAACCAACTTAAGGCTTTCATATATCAACTCATGGGAACCAACTGATACCGTGAGGGATCCACACATAACTACAAGCAGGGGTAGAAACTCAAGGGGGGCATTTGTAGTTTTGTACAATGTGGTGGTTCAATTTTGAATTTTGAAACCATTGATGTGAGTCTATCAATTGAGTCATAATTGAAACTATTGAGTGCAAGCACAACTCCTACATCGGAAAAATAAAGAAACCAAACTTTTGCATACAAGTTCATGGACTACTCCGTCAATTGACTGTTGATTTTAGATTGTGACCTCATATGGGCTTATATAATATACGTGTTTTGGACGAGTTGGACTAAAAAAGGTGCCA
The DNA here is from genome assembly GCA_963422505.1 of Pseudognaphalium luteoalbum. NCBI lineage: Eukaryota > Viridiplantae > Streptophyta > Magnoliopsida > Asterales > Asteraceae > Pseudognaphalium > Pseudognaphalium luteoalbum. The sequence continues at coordinate 24,721,520 of OY730195.1, read as the reverse complement.
ACAGTAACCATATATGTTGTCAAGTGATCATCACTTAATATGAAATAATTCATAGAGCTAGCCTCAATTCAGGATTTCTGGATCACCATATGACCTATTACACTCAACTTTTAAACTAACATGCTAATGCTTCTTTGGTCATTTTCGTGGTAATTATAGATTATTTCCTATACGGTTGTATCCACTTACTTATATGAGATCTTATACATAATACATCATATCAGTTCCAAAGAGAAACTGCAAGAACTTGAATTGAAACAGCTTGCAAGAATGTAGTAGGTTGGTAACATGTTTAGCTTCGGTAGTAAGTGTTGGGTTTGGGCTTCCCTCCTAGTTGGGTTGCCATTGTATGTGTCGTTTTTGTTTATTTTCTTTTGTGGATTTGTTGGGCATTGGATCAAGTCTTTTAGGCCCATTAGGATAACCAATTTTAAGGGTTTTGATGGTGAAAATCTGCTGGAACATTCACAAATTCGTGAGAGAGGCAAAAAGGAGAGAAAACAAGTTTGCTTAGGGTTTACTCAGCTTTTGACAGATTTGCGCACTCGTGGGAGAATCGTTGGTACGGATTCGTTAACTATCGGATCGGCGTGAAATTTTTACAGTAGCTTCTTAACACATTGATCTTCAATCTGGATGGTCAGGATCGTAATTGGAGGTGTCTACAGTGGTCTGTAGTAATTCGAAGTTACAGCAGTTTTTGGTGAGTTTGATCAAGCAACTTTGTTTGTTTATTGTTGATGCAAGGATTGTTTTATCCTTGATTATTGTTGGTGATTTGTATCTAGTTGGTACTAGAAAGAACTCTCTTGTATTATCTGATTCGGTGATAGTAGATTAGTTCCTGGACTTGGTCCCGTGGTTTTTACTTCTCAGGTTGAGAAAGTTTTTTACGTTAAAAATCTTGGTGTCTTGCGTATTGATTTACTTGTTTATTGGTTGATTATATTGCTGGATTTTTGGAAGTTAGATTTCTCCTAACAGGTTATCACAAGTTGAAAGTTTAATTAGGCGTTTCGCATTTGCCAACTCTCATAACAGTAAGTATGATACAATTGCTACTTTTCCCTTCCTTATAACTCTCGGCTCTATGCAATTTTCTTCTCGTTAGTACTGTGAATATTATCTTTCTTGTTGCGCCATTATTACAAAAGACAGCTGATGAAGGACACCACATATCAATTAAGCTGTTTCGCTTTTGAGGTCATAGATATATGTAACACGAACATACACTTTGTTCGTGTCCATGTGCTAGCACCTCACATATATCAGCACACGACGTACAACCATCTACAAGAACATGTTCATTTTGAATCGGATACATATATTGACAAGAAAAGGTAAAATTCTGACTTGATTAAACATGTCTTTTCTTGTTGTGCAGAATATGTACCAAGAGATCACATACAGCACATATTATTGATATCAGAAAACCATTGCCAAAAGAGAAACAGAGTGCATAATTAATGGTTTATGTACATCATGAACTGAAACAGTGCTATCCTACTCATACCCCTGAATTCTAAAATATTGGTGGTTTTTTTTTGACGAAAAATGAATAAATAGTTTAGTATTTTGCATTTTCGGGTATAAACTAATTTTTTTCTTTAAAAATGAATCACTAATTTAAAATCGATCATTTTCGTGTATATGCTAACATTTGAAACGGTCGTCGAGGATTATACAGCTGAGGATTTTTTCTTAAAGATGTATTTTGAATCGATCATAAGCGTTTGAATTGTTATATAATCCTCGGCGACCGTTTCAAATGTTAGTATATACACGAAAATGATCGATTTTAAATTAGTGGTTCATTTTTCGGTACAAAAATTAGTTGATACTCGAAAATGTAAAAAAATGTTGATTATTTTTTGGCAAAAAGCCCTATTTGGTGGGTAACTTAATAAAATTAACAATTTATTTATTTATTTTTATCTTTAACGAAGCAGCTAATTATTCATTAGTTTTAATTAATTAATTTATTTAGATTTTTAAAGAAGCCCCCTACCTCCTTTTAAATCTGCCTCTGAACATATGAAATAGTACGTGAGTACGTGACTCTAGGGATGTTTAATATTTGGTATAAAACTGTTTAATTCGAATATCAAACTGAATTTAAATTCGATTTTTTATTTGATAATTTCGGATTCGGCAAACCGAATTCAAATTCGATTTTCAGTTTTGACGCTTTCAAATTCGGTTAAAATGTATTCAAAGCCGAATTTGATTTATTAAATATATATATTTTATATATTAATATAAGTATGTGATTTTTCGAATTTGGTTGAATACTTGAATTTATACATTTTGAAAAGGGTTTTTTGCCCAAAAAAGCATCAAAAGTTCAGTTTTTTGTATTTTCGGGTATTAATTAATTTTTTTCCCGAAAAATGAACCACTAATTCAAATTGATCATTTTCGGATATAAGTAACCGTTTGAAACGGTAGTCGGTCAACATTTCAGATCGGGTTTTTTTGCCGAAAAATGCATCAATAGTTATGTTTTTTGCATTTTCGGGTATCAACTACTTTTTTTTTCTGTAAAAATGACTACTAATTTAAAATTGATCATTTTCGGGTATTAGTACCAGATACCCAAACAACCGATTATCCTACATGGCAATCCATGTGTAAACTTTACAAAGAAAAATATGGGGCAAAATCAAAAGAATCTTATAAAAAAGATAGACGTAGATATGCTTATTAACCCGAGATACCAAGGAAGTGTTCATTACCTCATAATGGTCATACAATATAACATTATCAACATATTATCATCATTAGTGAGGTTCGATCCTGAAACCCCTTGTAAGGATAACATGACGCTAATAACTAGACTATCTTGTGATGGTTAGAGTAGGAAGAATCATTTTGTTGTATTTCAACAATAGAAACGGTGGGAAGATAACCTCTATTTCGCCATGCCATGTTGATATCTAGCCGACCTGTATATATAAAAAATGATGTCTTTTTATTATTTAAAATACATATAGTGATTCAGAAGATGAAGAGGATGGGATATACCTGAAAATGATCGATTTTAAATTAGTGGTTCATTTTTAAAGAAAAAAAATTAGTTGATACCCGAAAATGTAAAAAATGAAACTATTGATTCATTTTCCGAGAAAAAAATATATCCACAATAAACCGGTGAGCTGTCCATTTTTTTTTTTTTTTTTGTATCCGTTAATAATACCCGAAAATGATCAATTTTGAATTAGTGGTTCATTTTTCGGGAAAAAAATTAGTTGATACCCGAAAATGCAAAAAACGGCACTATTGATGCATTTTTCGGCAAAAACCCCTTTTGAAAACTTACATTTTTTTAGCTACCATGTGTTTGTGAAAAATAAATGTTTTGTTTGTACATTGAAATTCATGTGCATTGACAGTTTTATGCTTTCTAAGCTCCAATTTTGCTAACAAGTAACACTTATTAATAGTTAGATTTATATAATTTTTGTCATATAATCATGCATATTTCGTAGTTTTGTATGTTGAATGGTGTTTTTGAAAAATGATTTATTTCGGTTTTGACGTCAACTGAACCAACTTCGAATTTGGTTTTCGGTTCGGTTTAGACATGTGAATTCGGTTTTTGGTTTTGCTCCAAAAAAGAATAAACCAAACCGAATAAACCGAGAAAATCGAAAACCGAACAGATGAACACCCTACTTGACTCATTTTTCTATTTTCATGTAAAAGTAAATGTAAACATAACATAAAGTCCCATGAAAATGTGCCCTTGAATAACACACGTTGATCATATATATGCCAATATAAATTATATACAGACTGACAGACATAACTATGAAATCGAGAAAGCGGACATGTTGGAATCGATCGAAGATGATATACCTTTTTATCGGATCTTTATAATTGTATCGTCATGGATTTTCCATTAGTGTGGTAAAAAAGCAAAGAGAGAAAGCACGGCTACGAATTTTAATTTATTGACTACTATCCTAGATATGATATATGGAAGTAACCAACTTTTTAATTTCATTTTTCTTTTTCTATTATGTATATATCTATCTAGTCTATCTAGCAATAAAATTATAAAATTAAGCACTCCCAATGGCTCCATCTCTTTCTCGTAGGATGAAACCGACGGAACCGACATCATTGGCAATTTGGCACGGTCCGTCGGTTGGTTTTCCGTCGGTTGACTCCGTCACAATTCCGACGCTTCGACGGTTTTTTTCTTTTTCTTTTCTTTATGAGTGTATATAACTAAAGGTAAATTATTAAATGCGAACCCAAAAATTAAAGTGACGGAGTTACTAATGGCAGATGCCCGTCAGTTTCAGTCAGTCAGTTTTGTAAACAACTGATGTGGCACATACTTAACGCAAACGTGATACGTCGGTTCCAATCCTCCATTCATTGAGAGTGGTCTATTACTTTCATTTCATCAACCAATTAGTAATTATTGCTTTCACTAATTTTATATCTAGTGTTCATTTCATTCCATCAAATTTGTTATTGTATTTATTTAGCGAGCTAGGGTATCCAACATATATAGTTGGGTTTATTGTTTCGTTATATATTAAACTTTACATTTTTTACTATTGTATGAGTCAAACTTTAAAAACATTAATTGTATATGCTGATCTTATAAATAAAATTGATTGTATGTAAACTTTCCTTTTTGATTAAGGCCCAAATTGAAAAGTTTCCATTTTTCGCCTTACCCGAATAGAAAATAATACATACAATAGACTATATTTATAAATTCACTACATAAAATTGAACAAATAATAGTATGTCGCATACAATAGTAAAAAGTGTAAAGTTTAATTTATAACGAAACAATAAAACTTATATAGTTTTGATAGTTTCTAACTATGTGAAATTAGACATGTATAATTATAATGGTTTATTGTTTTATTATGTATTAAACTTTACACTTTTGCTATTGTATGTAACGAACTTTGAATACTTTTATTGTATGTATTAAACTTGTAAATATAATGGATTATATATTGAATTTCCTTTTTGGGTAAGGTTTAGATAGGAAAGTTTTCCTTTTTAGCTTTACACACAAAAAAATGCACACAATAGACAATATTTACAAGTTCACTATATATAATAGAACAAATGAAAGTATGTCACTCACAATCGTAAAAAGTGTAAAGTTTAATACATAACGTAACAATAAACCCTAGATTTAACTAACCATATACTCCGTACTATTTTATCCAAAGCTATTTACAAAAGGCCGACTTACTTTAGTGATTAGGCTTGGGGAGTTGATAAATACAACAAATAAAAATGATTCTTATACTAACTGTAGAGTAGTTATTGCATATAATACAAATACTCATAGCATAGTTTTGATGTTCAAATCACTTTTATTTGTTGTATTTATCAGCGTCTTTATGCTTGCAATTAAAGTTGGTAATTTGCTAATCTCGCGACAACTGAAGAGTAAATAGCCCGATTTATAGCGTTTAACCGAATAAAGATCGGCAAATAATAATATTTACCATCATCATTTTGTCTACCTAGCTTGACACGAAATCTACTCGCTATATGACATATACATATATTATTAGTAATAAAATTGGTGAATTTTTACCTCATGACAAAAAGTGAAGACTATATATAATTGATTTATAGCGTTTACACTGATAATTTCGTTCGTTACGAATTTCTCCAAAGATGATTACCAATAAAAATATCGGCAAAACTTTTGTACAGAGTTCATGTTCAAATAAAATTGATGTCTATGATTTCCATCTCCAATATTCTTCTCTAATACACATATTACATGTAAACTTATAAAGCATTTCAATACTAGTCTTAAAATGACAATATTACCCCTAGAGAATTATTGCAGCATTTCAAAAAAAAGAATTAACACTAAAATTGATAGTCGTACTTAATCACCAACTACCACGAGTTACCTGTACGGGCTGTACGGAGGTGATCATCACACTATCACACACCTATTTTTAGTGCATACACATTAAATTATATACATTACCTATTTTACCCCTAAACTAATTAATGGAGTAATTAATTAATTAATATTTATACTCCATTGTCCATCCAATCACCCTAATTTTAGCCGTCTCTTTGTAATTTCTTTTCTTCATCGACACAAAAAATCCTCCATTGATAATCAAAAAAATGGTGACATGGCATCATGATGCTTCTTCTCCGATGCTCATCTAAGAATCTATTAACATAAGAATCTATTAACATATACGGAGTATCTAACATTCGCAAACGCATCCTCATTCAAAACAAGCAACGGACCTGACGGAATATGTTGTTCAGTTCAGAATCATTGTCGCCGAGAAACAAATACCTCCGATTCACGGGTTGAATTTTGATCCATCGTGATCGGCGACCCAAGCATCAATGTCTAAATTACCGTCAAATTTATTTCCTCTACCGACAGTGACGGATTTAGAAACTTTATTCACCGGTAGCAAAAAATGTCCGTGTTACATGATGACAAAGGTTAATGCAAAATTAAAATTGAATCGTTAAAAAGGGAGAGAGATCATAACCTTCTACTAAAAAGCTTCAACATGGAAAGCGGGTAGGGAACCCCTTGTGGGGGCTGATTCGATGGACCAGTCAAAAAAAGATTTCCTTCCCTTTCTTTATGACAGAGCAATTGAATGCAATTGAATGCCTGGCCTTATTTTGAGCCTTTCTTTCAGATTGACAAAACTCTTTCTTGCTATGACCCGGCTATCCGAAGAAGGCAGACTGAAGCGGAGGAGATCGTATGCTTTCTAGCCTGCCTCTTTCTTGAGCTGGCCATGGAAACCCTTGACCGGACCAAGCCACGTACTTTAGTGCCGAAATCCGTCCCCCCTTCGTCGGGCGGTGCTTTTGTGGGGGCGATCTCCTATCCTGTCCGGTCGTTGTGGCAAGCGAATCTATTGAGAGATATATTGAGCCGGTAAGCGGGAAGAAAAAACTGCAAAATCCGATCCAATTTATCGTAATCGATTAGTTAACATGTTGGTTAGAACTGGATTGGAAGGCCATGCGGCTCTAGATTCAGGGAAAAGTTCTGTCTTGGTCCGAGTGGGGATAGCATTTCTCTCCTGCATGTCCATGGAGTTTCCAAACCAATCTCTGGCACTTGGTAAAAATTTGTGATTTCCGGGTGCTTGGTCCTTCACCTTTATGAGTAGGACTGACTCCCGGTCAGTAAGGTTTAAATGAGTACATCAATTTTGAGTGAGAATGAGGGAACCAACAAATTTATGCCATATGTCACTTTATTCTCTCTCCTCCACATTTTTAAAAATTAAATATCTCACAAACGTTAAGTCGAAAAATCATGAAAATCGCACCATAAAATTCAGCATTATCTCCTCTTCGATTTGCCGTCCCTCAAGGCATACTTTTGACAACTTTTTTTTCCTTCATTTTTTGGTGGGTTTTACAAATTAGTAACACATGTGTTAGTGATTATTTGTACATTTAATTTGTGGTTAAAATTAGGGTTTAGGGTTAGGGTTTAGTAGGTTTTAGTAGGGTTTAAGGTTTAGGGTTTAGTATGATTTAGGGTTTAGAGTTTCGTAAAGCGTTTAGGGTTTAGGGGTTAGGGTTTGGGGTTTAGGGTTTGAGGTTTGGGGTTTCGGGGAGACACCCGAAACCCCAAACCTCAAACCCTAAACCCCAAACCCTAAACGCAACACTTTAACACATGTTTTAGTAAATGTGAAACCCACCAAAAAATGAAAAAAAAAAAAAACTCGTCGGAAGTATGCCTTGAGGGACGACAAATCGAAGAGGATGAAACGCTGAATTTAATGGTGCAATTTTCATAATTTTTCGATTTGTCGTTTGTGAAATAATTGATGTTGGGGGTAAATGAGTTTTGTACATGTGAACATTCTCTTTGTACACATGACTTGATATCATTGGTTTCCTCATTCTCACACAAATTCCTTTTCTTATTTCAACCCCACCCATCAAAATAAACACCCTAGAAAATGAAGTCATATAAGGAGAGTAAAAATTAGAAGTTGTGACGTTAAAGTTTGTAAGAGCACTGAGTGTGGTAACATTGTCTTTACAGTGTTTTTGGTGTTGTGTTGTGAGTTAAAATTCTGTGGTGTGGTAACAGTGTTTTGGACAGTGTTGTGGACAGTGTTATAAAGTTTTTTATTATTTGTTTTTATTGTTTTGTAAAGGAAAAAGGGTAAAAAGAAAAAAAAAGGAAAAAAAATAGAAAACGTCGCATGTTAAGCCGTTGAAAATCAAACGCTGGACAAAAACGCCGTCAAAAACGCTGTGAAAAACGCCGTCTCGGTGTCGAAAAACTCCGTTGAACGGCGTTGTGGATGAAAAACATTGAAAAAAAACCCTCCACACCCGGTGCTCTAATATTAAGGCAACAAAAGGTGAAATGTAAGATTTAATCGTTTTTGTAAGTTGTAACATCGAAATGTAGACCAACATATTTGTGACATTTATTTTGGTGAGTATCTATAGATCAATTCAAAGATATATAACAAAATAAAACTTAATATATAATTTCATGTTTAGTGTCTATTAATAAATCACAAAGATACATAACAAAATGTATTATAGATATGTAGTTGAAATCTGCTATCAAAATAAAATTAAATATTACAGAGTAAAAAATAATCGCTCCAAACTAGTCTTGATCTCATGACTTCATCATCATAATGCAAGACTTCTACCTTATGATCTACAAGGGAACTTTTGTTATTTTTCATGAACTACACATTTTAAAGCAATACGTTTTCTCATTAAGTAACGAATGACTATACATTTTTTTGATACATAGTTGGCAAATATCACGTGTGGCAGTTGCATCCCCTTGCAACCACATACCTCCGCCACGGTCTACCGATCCGAATCGGAATCCAACAATGAAGAATCGCCGCACTCAGTAGTTTTATCCATGAAAGACTTGGTTCTTAGTCGATTTCCTACCGTGCTCCACCATATCAACTGAACTTCTCATATTCTGAACCGTAACAGTTGATGGATATCGGTATTTCAGAAGCCATTGATGATGTTACTTGGCACTGTAGATGCAAAAAAAATAATCTCGAGTTAGTTTTTTAGCAGAAAAGATTGGGATGGAAAAGAAAAGAGGAAAAAATAACATAAAAGAATTTAATATAATATATTGTATATGTATTTTCGAGTTGAAAAGAAAATAATAGAATTGAAAGAATATAATTAGTTAAACTCGTTAAAATATACATTCAGACTAAAAATTTTGTAAGGTCATAAAGCATAATTTAAACCAAACTCATTAGGATGTTGAATGTAACATTACGTGAATATTTGTTGGTTTATCTTTGTGGTTTATATCTATGAGATTGCCGACTCAGAAGTACATACCATGGTATTAAAATTAAACCTTACAACTCTTTTTGGTCCACGCGCAAGTAAAATACGTGATTTTTATCGGCGTGCCATATCGATGAGAAGAACGTTAATTTACAGGGTAGGATTAGTGATAAGTTGGTTATAAGATCGAATAATTTACAGGGTAGGATTAGTGATAAGTTGGTTAATTTACAGGGTAGGATTAGTGATAAGTTGGTTATGAGAAGAACATTAATTTCCGTTTAAATCCCCTCAAATATGGACGAAAATTGTTACTAACAAAAAGCCCATGTATAATCTATCTTAATTCATTCCTTTCATTTCCTTTCCACCCAAAAGTAAAACTCGAGAATGACACACTATTTTTAAATCACTTAATTTCCTTTCCTTTCCACTTAAAAAAAACTCGAGAATGCAATGTAAAAGTTGAAATACTCCGTAGTTGAATGAAATAAATTGACAGTATTGAAGTTGAAACAAATAATTTGGTTATAGGGGTAAAATAGCTAATGTATATAATTTAGTGTGTATGGTCTAGAAAATGGTGTATGAGGATCATCTTCCTTAACTATAAATATGTGTTCAATAATATAAACCGTTTTTTCCTTTAAAATTGTCTATATGAAAATTTGTAGTCGATAGTTCTTACTCACATTCAGAATAATAATATTTTATAACATAGATCATCATAATGGATATAATTAGTCGACACATGTATTATTAGTTGAAATTAATGATTTTTCAATTTTTTAGACCAGTATTATAAGTAAAATTTAAGTAAGGGGAATATACGAAATTTGAAAGATCTAGATCATGTAATTTGAATAAGTGAAATTTAAAATAGTTTATACAAATGACGAGGTTAAACAAATTAAATATTCCGTTGCTTTATGCAGATATCTTACTAGTTTATTTAATGTATTTATCAGCATCAATGAATTCAGTAAATATATGAAATGAATGTTGATTTAATTAACTTACATGCAATCACAGTGGCCCCTTGAACCTTTTTATCAAATTAGAAATAAGTTTCTAAGGGAAATTATAAAGACACCCCCTTTTACATGGGATACTCTCGGGCTCAGTGCAGTTCTCGTCCAATCCATTTCCAGTCCAGTTTTATCTAAGATTGGTCCGAGATCAGTACAAAATCAGTTTTAGTTTTATACTAATCGAGGGTAGGGATTAGAAAAGAAGAGGATTATACCCAGAAAAGTAAAAAAAGGAGAAAAAACATGATGTGGTTGATTAGATGAGTGTGAGAGGATAGGAGATGGGAAAAAGGGGGGAAAGGGGTAGCTTTATTAGGACCTAAATTATCCACTAATATCAATTAGCAAACAACTATGAATAGTAAGTTGTTTGGCCTTTTGTATAAATATGTTTAATAGCTAATATAAAACAAACTATTTTGATATAGATAATAAAATAAAGG
>OY730195.1:22902167-22910543 GCA_963422505.1 Pseudognaphalium luteoalbum | reverse complement strand
ATAATCCACTTTTTCTCCCAAAACCCAATTTAGGGTTCATAATTCAAAATCACTATAACAATCGAATTAAAGGGTGAAAGGGGTTACTCTTACTTCGGAGATGATGAATTAAAGTATAGAGACTTCAAACTAACAATGAATTGCACTCAATTTGATTGTGTTCTTCATCCTCTTCTTGCTCTCTCAAAACCAGCCCCAAACATACACACCACACACACACTATGTTTTTTTGTGTTTCCACTTTCCAGGAGTGAGTATATTACATTTTATTTCTTAGCCCTCAGACATCCTTATTTCACCATATACTCCCTCTAACACTTTTTAGTTTGCATCTTAATCCCTTAAATTTCTATATTCATACTCTAGTATAGACTTGAACAAAAATACCGGGTTCTATACCCTACCCGGTTTTAAACCCGAATACCCGACCTGATCCTACCCGGTTTTACCCTACCCGGTTCGGGTTGTCTTAGTACCCGGCGGGTACCAAATTGGGTACGATTTTTTGAATTCGAAATCGGGTTGAACCCGGGTTGAAATAGAGTCGGGTTGAAAAACCTGTCAAAACCCCGAAAAAACCCGAAAACCCGATTTGAACCCAGTAAAAAACCCAGTTGAAACCCGATTTGAACCCGGTTCGGGTTGGTCAAAACCCGATTTGACCGGGTTTAACCAAAACCCGGTTCGAATTTCAGGTCGGGTTGGACGAATACCCGATTTTTTCATGCCTACTCTAGTAGTCTAGTGATCTAGTCCACTAATCTGTGGCCCAAACTCATTAATTATGTTTAATATTGAATACTTATATTATATAATTTAACTAGTTTAAGACCCGCAAAGTTTGCGGATTAACTTTATGATATGTTTTATATGGACGTGTTATATGGATTTAATAAGTGTTTTGGTGTTAGTTTACGTTACATCGGTTATTGTTTTAATTTTAAATAAAAATTGTTTTAAATTATTTGAATCGTGATAGATTTGGATTGATGAATGCAAATAAATAAATTTATTTATAGGGATAATATTGTGTAGGATATCAATTTGTTATTTTTATTGATATTTAATTATACTACGAGTATATTATTTTAAATCGTACGGATATGTTTTTCCAAATAAGGAAATTTATTGATTTAACACGTAAATACTTTTTTGTACTTAAAAAATAACGCTATTTGTAGTGCACCGGAGGTTTTCTCCATCTAAGCAACTCTTTGTAATTTAAATCAACAACCTATAATGCATTATTTTATCTTTTTAACTTTGATGAAAGATGACAAAATATGACAACTCAAATGCATGCTCTAGTAACCCGAATGATGTTAACACAATATTAGAATATTAAATGGTAAATTATTTTAGGGATGTAAATCTAGATAGAGAGAAATTAGTTACAAAAGAGTAAACTAATTAATCAATTATTGATAATATTGTGCATGATACTACTTCTTTTTTTGTATGTGTATTGTTCTTTTATAATAATACTATATTATATATACCAAAATTTTGAATTAGTTAATCAGTCTATAAAATTCGTTGAAACCCGACCCGTTGACATTCATAATTCAAGAATTGTAAAACGGATTCAAAAAAATGTGGTAGTATGGGTACAAATACACTAAAATCCACCGGAAACCTGACCCGTTGACAATCATGATTCAAGAATTGTAAATCAGAATTTGATAAAAGGATTAAAAATAGTATGTCGTGTAAGAATTGTAATCATTGGGCGATGAAATGAAGTTTATGAATTTTTTAAAATTGAAAATAACTTATTAGGGTTTTTTTTCCATAAAAAATAAAATAAAAGGATTACAAAATAGTAGTTCGAATAAGAATTTAAATTATTGGGTGATGGAATGAAGTTATGATTTATTTGGAATTAAAAATTACTTATTGGGGTTTTTTTAGAAAAAATAAAATAAATAAGATTGTAGGAAGATTTTTAATTATTGAAGAAATAATAATTTATAAAAGATTTGAAATATCTACAATTAAAAGAAAAACGGAGGATTTATATTGTAAATATTGAAGGTATATATTGTTAAATATAGAAGGGTAAATTAGTCTTTTAGTCACATAATAATGAGATTAGTGATGTCATGAAATAAATTAAGGGTTGGATCTTAATTGTTGATCTCTATCTAATAGTTTATATTCGATAGATAGATAGATAACACAACTAATAAAAATAATAACTTACAAAATTTGAGGTATTACACATTTTTATACTTTTCGACAATAATAATAAAGAAACTTTGATCACATACGTAGATAACAACAAGAAATTAAGTGGAAAGAATGTGATTAATTGGATCCAGTTAGATTTCAATGAAAATTTGTTAGTGTTTCTATGAAATAAGTCTTACTAAGTTATATTCTATACACACACATATATAGCTGTATTTATTAGATTGAGGTTTGTATACACTTGATAATTTGGGTATGTAAAAAGGCAATTAAATTAAACGAAGTCGACTATAATAAAATTACGATGACTTACTTGAAGCTTTAATGCCTCGTGAAGTTGTGTTAAAACTTCTTTCGATGTTGGTCGTTTTTCTCTATCAATATCTAAGCATTTGAACACGATGTTTAAATACGTGATCAATGACTTTGACTTGATTTCTTCCTGTATAGCTTTAAACACCAAATCATCCTTTTTTCCTTCTTCAAAGTTGTTTTTAATGAAAGTGAGCAGAGATCGGCTCTCATTCTTAGAGATTCCATAGGTTGTTCTACCCCACAAGATCTCAAACAAAACCACACCAAATGAATAAATATCGGACTCTATGGTTAAAAGGCCCGATTTCTGGTACAATGGATCCACATATCCCTTTGTGCCACAAGCACGTTCAAAGGCATAGTCTGAACCTTTATTTATCGTACTTACAAGCGAAAGCCCAAAATCACCAATTTTTGCTTTCCAATCATCAAAAAGTAGAATGTTACCGGTTTTAATGTCCCTATGTATTATTACCTCTCGTCCTCCAACACCTCCATGAAGGAAATCAAGTCCTCTTGCGACATGAATGCATATCATAAGTCTTTTCCTCCATGTAAGTTCTGGATTATGCAAATGCTTATCAAGACTTCCATTAGATGCATATTCACAAACAATGATCTTTTTTTCGGTTTCGTTGCTATATCCTACTAGACCAATGACATTGTTATGTTTATATTCGTAAAGGATTTGTAGTTCATTGTAAAATTGTTTCTTCTCTTCACCTTGACTTTTATTTAGCTTTGCAACAATGGTCTTATGTCCACTACCATTGTCATCTGCAACCTCCCCTATAAAAACCTTTCCAAAACCTCCTTCACCAATGGCACGAGTAAAGTTATGTGTAGCCAATTTAATGTCCTGAAATGACATTCTCAAGGTTTCGATGTTGTTTTCCTGTGAAGTATGAAACACTAGATAAATTATAGTCACTTATAACAATATTACTATGCGTTTTTGGTCATTTAATATGTAAGTAATAAAAAAAAATATTATCAAAGGAAGTCGCATAAATTCTTAAACAAAGTATCACATTATAACAGAATGGCGTTTTAAGCCAAATTCCCAATGCGATGCTGTTCGAATTGTAACAATCAACAATTTTGATTTATTATGCGACGTCATAAACTCGATGAATATAACTCTAACTTAATACTTAATCAACCACATCAGATATTCATATCTATGTTTCTTAAATGATGAAAAAAATATAAACTTTTAATTCAAAAAGTTACAATAAAATTGTGGCAAATAATAATATGGATATCATCATATCTGGCTGGGTTGGATATCATCATACCTAGCTGGGAGATAACTTATTCTTAATTAACTTGATGTTTCAAGGCATCTTCTAATATATAGCATATATGATTTTTATTTGCGTGATACATATACATATTTTTTAACGGCAATGATTATATATATATATATATATATTATATAACTATAAGAATAGCAAGACGCTACGAAATAGAAAAACCATGAAAGAAATCTCCTATATCAAACAAACAACTAAATAGACACCTAAACTTCACCATAGAACCCGTTTGATAGAACACCAACACCTATAATTAGTGAAACTAAAAATGCCTCCAACATAGATTAACCCAGAGTCCCACACTAGACTTATGTTAATACAACACCAACAACCCAGGCCACTTGCTAAACATTACAAATGACAACGCTATTTTCCGAAGCAATGTTTAACGCCTTAGATGACCTTAGGACAGATACATATTTCTTGTCCCATAGTTTTAGAAAACTTACGTAAGACGATTTCATTATTTGCAAATTAGAACTTCTATCAGAGTTTTATTCTAGTTATCTAAACTACATATAATGCGTGTTACTATTTTATTTTTCAAAACTTTTAAGAACTAAAATTCAACTTATAATTCATACGTAGTAAAATAGTAACTTATCCTTTTATATTTTTCATTTTTAACCCCACATGTTGTATTCCGATTTTTCAACTCTACGGATCAAGCTATCATTGTCGATTTAACATCACGAGTAATATATTAGTGAATATTAAACATGATACACAACTATTGTCGAATTACGAATTACAAAAAGTATTTTTTTTCGCTGCATAGTACGGGTATTATGCTAGTATAACAAATTATTAAGGGTGATGGATAAACATTCAATTTACAGATTCAACATTAATAAAATTTGAATATAATAATAATTAATCAATGAAATATAAATGGAAGGTGATGTTATAATAATTATAGAAATAATTATGTTTATTTAATGTTTAATTATTATCTGAGCTTATAAATAGTATACTTATCAATCACGTAAGGGTGATGTTAACCTTATTATTATTAAATATTTATTAATATTCATTATAAATTCGTCTTTAGTGTAAACTAAATTTAGAATAAAGAGAGAAAGGGTTTAGCGAGAAAACCACTTTCTTCAAAATAACACTAAAGCAAATATTAATTCCTTTCTAAATGTTTAACGAATCGGCACATTATTTACCATTCACGATCAACATTATACAATACGAACAATATATATATATATATATATATATATATATTACCTTTATAAGAATATTGACTTACTTGGAAGGATAATGCTTTCTCAAGTTCTTTTACGACCACTTTCATCGATGGACGTTGATTCTGCTCTGGTGCCACACATTGATACATGATTTTGATGAATGTTTCTAAGGAATCTTCATTGAGTCCCTTATTTAACATAAAATCTTTCCCCTCGTTTTCTCTTTTTACCATTGGAGTAACCTTTCTCTTTATTATTCCCTTCTCGAACCACCGCCAGGCCAATTGCAAAAAATATTTGTCATTACTGCCTTCACTAATCATTATATCATAGACAGACATTCCACATAGGATTTCAAACATAACTACTCCAAAACTGTATACATCTGATTCTCTCTTCAGTTTACCAGTCTCAAGGTATACTGGATCGGCGTACTGATTCACATAGTCGCTTTTGGACACCTTGAGGTGGCAAGCATTGTCATCTTGATTCGGAGGTAGAAATAAAGACATCCCAAAGTTAACAATCTTAGCATTGTTATAATTGTCATCCAGCATAATGTTGTTGCTATTAACACAATGGTGTATTACCATCTTTTGGTCTGCCATCTCGTTGTGCAGGTAATTCAATCCGTGAGCTATATCAACACAGATTTTCAATCGTTTTTCCCATGTAAGAATACGATTGTTTAAATAAGACGAAAGATATCTAGTAGAAAATAACTCATAGAATAGAATCATATGGTCATCATCTACATCACAATATCCTAGGAAGGATTCTATGTTGTTATGGTCACAACAATTGAGAATTTCAATTTCTGCACGCGCATATTTTTTACCATACATTCTAAAGTCGATGTGTTTAATCACTACAGTGTACTGTTTCTTGGGTAGTTCGTCTTTGTCCATTCCTTGTATGGAGAGAAGAGATATTTCTCTATTTAAACACTGGAGTTTTGCTATCATAATATTAATACAACTATAGCCAAGTGAATTTCGAGAGTTTTCAGAGTCAAATAGTATTTGCTCATAGGAATTTAGAGATGTCTCAGCGTCCAACTGTATGTCCGTGTAGATAAAACACATCGGGTGTTCCACGTTTGTTACCTGCAACAGTGCAACATTGTGATTGTTTGATGGATGTTAAAAATGAGAATGAGAATTTTAGAGAATGGAAGAACAAATGATTAACAAGGCGTCATGTGTCACAAAATCTATTTTTCCTCAAATTTTTAAAAAAAATAAATATCTCAAGAATAGCTCATTGAAAAATTATAAAAACTACACCATAAAAGTCAAACATATTTTTTTCGATTGAACATCGAATAAGGTATACTTTCGAATACTTTTTTTGATAAATTTTACATATTGTACAATAGTATATCACATGTGATAATTGTTGGTATCACGTGTGATACTCGTTGGAATCACAGGAGATACTCGTTGGTATCACATGTGATAGTTGTTTACAAAACCCACTGAAAATGAAAAAAAAATCGTTGAAAATGTATCTTGTGAGATTTCTAAGCGAAAAGAAAAAAAATGATTTATATGATGCAATTTTTATAATTTTCAACCTATCGTTTGTGAGATATTTGAATTTTAAGAACATGATGGAAAATGAATTTTTGTAACACGTAACGCATTATTACGGTTTATTCATTTTTTGTACTTATTTGAATCTTACTCAAGTTAATTATAGCTAAAGGATGTATCATTTGGAAAATTTAGGAAAATTTTCATATATTAAAGAGCATAAAATCTTAATAAGTTTAATATAATTTGTTATCCAAAAAAGTTAGTTAATTTTAAAAATACAAATATCATTCTTACTATGTTAACCATAAGGAGTGTTCCTATTTGAACTTTCCTCTGATTACATTCGTGTCTTAATTATTTTACATCATAAGAGAAAAGTTAAATAAAGAATGGCAAAAAAATGAAAAATAGAGAAACCAATATGATTGTTCCATTTCAAAAACCTATTTTCACATTTTTAAAAGATATAAATATTTCACAAACCGTATATCCATAAATCATATAAATTACATATTCAAAATCAGTGCAATTTTCTCTCCGATTATAGATATCTCAAGATATACTTTCGACAATTTTTTCCCTTTTTATTAGGTTTTAAAATTTTGTAAAGTGGAATTATATGTGATTCAACACTAAAAAATAATCATACACGTTTATATCTTCAATCAAATTTAAAGTCAAATCATTGATGATTTAAAAAGATTTAAAACATGAAAAATCAAGTTGTAATCACATGCGATTGAACAAAGTATCAATCACATGTGATTAAAGAGTAATCAAATATGGATTTTCAAATCATTGACTATAATTATACGATTAAGTAAAAATCAAGTTGAAATCAAAAATTAATTATCTTATATCGGTATATTGCTCATCAACTATCAATTTTTAAATGCAAATCATATGTTACTATATACAAAATCATATGTGACTATATAACAAATCACATTTGATTAAACGTACAACTATCAATCACATGTGATTTTTAATGAAAACAAATGCAATTTTTAAAGTTCTATTTATAATTATTAATGTATATGAATATTAAGTTGTAAACACGTGTTAATTAACATATACCATAAATAAATAATCGTAAACAAATTTTAACTTTTTATTATAAATCACATGTAATTATATTGTAAAACCCGACAGTAAAGAAAAGAAAAAAATTCATTGAAAATATAACTTGTGAGATTACTAATCGAAGATAAAAAGACATCAATTCTGTATATGTAATTTTTATAATTTATGAACATACGATTTATGATATATTTAATTTTAAAGATAAAAATAGAAGTAAATTATATAAAAAAATAAAGCAATTCTGTTGATTCTTTCAATATTTAACCGTTATTATTTAAACTCACCTCTATACTACAATAACTAATTACCTTCATAGGGTTCCACGCTATACCGTGTTCCAATATGAATTCGTCTACCGTGCTAGTAAAAGTGGCCCTGCTTTCTCCACTTTTTTCGTTCTGCATAAAAATTTTTAAGTAAGATCATTGGGTATAATCATTTGTTAATGAATAATAATTAAAAAAACAAAATTCTTTACATTTCTGTAATTTTGAAATCATAAATAAAAGCGTAATAAGATAAATTATATATTGAATTTTATAACCCCTTGTAATTCAATTTATGGGAGTTGATAGATACAACACAAAAATTGTTAAATACAATAAACTGTACAGCAGTTACAGCTCACAGTACAATTTATTGTAGCATAGTTTTGGTGCAGTAATCAAAATTATTTGATGTATTTATCGCTTCCCCAATTTATAATTTACAAATTACCAAACTCGTTGATGAGTTTAT